>OY294068.1:109864757-110464757 GCA_958510875.1 Endomychus coccineus
TAGTCGGACGAGCTGAACTGGTGGCGCCACCTACACGTAGCAGTCTGTACCTTCAACGACCAATCTTATGACAGCTGTCACGTGGTGGCGACACCTCCACGAAGCAGTCTGTACCTTTGGCCCGCCATGACAGCTGTCACGTGGTGGCGACACCTCCCCGAAGCAGCCTGTACCTTTGGTCAATGTAATACTACCTAAATGAATACGTATTTTCTAAAATAAATATTATTATTATTATTATTATTGATATTATATTTCTTGCCTAATCATCGTTGAGTTTAAGCCGTGACGTCATCAGAGTTTGTAAGCTATGATCGTCAGATGTTTGATCTAATAAAACACCACTTACTCATCAATATCATTATTTATTAATATGTTTCTTTACATTTTTAATGAGGATCTTAAGTAGTAATACTGATTAAACACTAAGATTAAAACACTGCATTGCATAAATATCATTTTCTTTCTGTGGTGTTGCTTTAGATTGATAATTAATCAATGTAGTTGGTTGTTCTCCTCCAGTTTGCCAATTATTAGTATCACCTTCACTACCATCATGGAATAATAACTTGAGTTTATAGTTAAACATAGACATCGTTTTAGGAATATCATATGTAAAAACCTCTAGTTGGTTCTCATTAATCATTAGGTGATTCATCGGTTGCCATTCCGTTCGGTTACATTCATTCTTGAGATCCATGCTGGGACATGTATAAATATGTTTCACTCGGTGTGGAGCGTTTGTGTATAAGATTCCGTTTAAAATTGAGGTTAGGATTATAAAATTTGCTTTCAATATAGCCATCTCCAACAGTTAAATTACCCAGTTGTCTTATAACTGTATTGTTATCTTCATAAAATTCTATGTCTCTACTCAGTGCCATCACTCTTTCACCAAATTCATACAGTTTACGTGCGTATTCAGCTGAAGACATTTCGATACTGTGACATATCGATAATGATATTATTTTATAATAGAAAGAACATCTTGCTTTGTAAGAAATTCATATAATTTCCAGCTATTCACACTACAACACATAGGATTCTTACTATGAGAGTGATGAAGACAGATAAATTCGCAATTTCCTCGCACAAATTTCAACCCCCATCTTTTATATTTTCTACTTTCACTCGATGTAACCCCCATTTTTTCAAGCTCTTCACAAGGAATTTAGCTTTCCCCTCTCCACTAACATATATGACACTGTCTGGATCAATATTTTCCTTCCTCCATTTGGTCATATTCCTGATATCCTGAGTTGTATGGAATACCATGATATCTTTCACCACTTAATATTTTCTTCATCTGACTTTCGGAAAGTTGATTTAACGGAACAGGTGGTTTGAATAGAAAATATTTCTCTAACTTTTTCTCACAATCCAACAAGGCGAGTTCCTTTACTATATATTTGTGTGAAGACATGTGAAAGTTCTGAATATCGACCACTACAGTCTTCATCTCGAACTATAATGATTTGTCGATTTCGAGCGACTGTCCATCTATACCCCACCCTCAACTCAGAGTTGTAAAAACGATGAAAACGATCGTTTCGGCCGTTTGAATCGTTTCGATCGTTTTCTAATCGTTTTAACCGTTTTTCAATCTCAAACTTAAAGGCCTGTAATGCAGTGACCTACATCTAATCAGACTGTCTGTCCACAAGTGGCTCCCCCACACTGTCTACAGACACCATCACAGTTACAAACAACATAACACACGTCATAGCACAATACCTACAGACGCCATGACAGTTACAACCAACATTACACACGTCATACCTACAGACGCCATGACAGGTCTCGAACACAAAACACTTCTATTCCACACATAACATCCAACTCTATGGTTCACAACTACAACCAACATAACACACGTCATAGCAGAATACCTACAGACGCCATGACAATTACAACCAACATTACATACGTCATACCTAAAGACGCCATGACAGGTCTCGAACACAACACACTTCTATTCCACACACATTACATCCAACTCTATGATTCACAACCACACTGTACACAGACGCCATGACAATTAAAACCAACATTACACACGTCATATCACAATACCTACAGACGCCATGACAGTTACAACCATCGTTACACACGTCATACCTACAGACGCCATGACAGGTCTCGAACACAACAAACAACATCCAACTCTATGGTTCACAACACACTTCTATTCTATTCTACACACAACATCCAACTCTATGGTCCATTACCATCAGAACACAGAATCACATCAAACATATACACCTCTCTCTCACACTCACGCAATTCCCTATACTCAGACCGGATGCACTTCTGCCCCAGAAGTAGTCCATTAAACCTACTTACGATAACATACCGTGGTTTTTCGACGGACGCGCTAGTTTTCACAGCCCATATTTCTCTCTTCGCATCGGCCGTTATGGCAGGCAACTCGTGTAGCTCCCACTTCCGGAAAGCGAATAGAACAGGAGAATCGCTCTTGATGGATCGTAATAGCTTCTCTCTGATTAGATCGTTGGGATAGATATATTTCACCTTCAATTCTATACTATCAATCAGAAATTTGACTGTGGTAGCTGCGTTCTCAATTATAACGCAATCGTACCAATCGAATCGCTTGTCGTCCGAACGTGATTCGGGTGTAATCGTTGAAAATGTTGAAAATATGCTTGAGTGGGATCAGTAAACTGAACGACTTTGTTGCGTTCAATATAACACTTTCTTCCGGATAAGTCCAGCTGGCTATATACATATGCGTCTAATCTGTGGGAGAATAACATGTGAATCTTCGCACAGCGTTAACAATTCCAGGGTCACGTACAGTTTCGATGTCTCTACCGCTCTCGCTGTAGGAACACGAGTCGAAAAGAAAAGGCCCATAATTAGGTACCAATATTACATTCCCCACTCCATTAACTTCGATTTTCCCTTTGATTGCCAACAGAGTATCTTTCATAGCAAAAAAAGCGTCTACTTGATTTATTCCAAACTCTATGATATCGCTGTTATTGAACGCCTTGACGAATGGTGTAATCGATCTGTACTCGGCTTTTCGAATCGATTCATCAAATTTCGGTTCCTGGTATATATCGAAAAGAGGTGAGTTGATCGCTGTATGATGAACATCTCTGGCATCGCTACTGTTGAGTGCATACTTCATTTTGGATAATGACATTCTTGTTTAAGACGAAACCCCAATGATTTCAAAATTACGATGTTGGCTCTGGTGAGTAGGTCACGCACTTTAGATGTTTTGTTGAAGACTGATGATGATGTGGTGGGGGAACTGTTTTCATTGTTGTTGTTGTCCACAAACAACCCCATATTTTCTATACTTCTTGTAAATGTAAATGTAGAATACTTTCTTCACCACGAAAGTTTATTGGTTTCAAATGCTGATCTAGAGCTGGTACGGTTATGTTGGTAATCTCTCCGATATCGGATACTGGTAGATAGAGAGGATTCTTCGGACGCTCCACTATCCTATAGCCGGGGTCGATGGTGATAGGAAAATCGTAGATCGTATGCGCAGGTCTATTTCAATAGAAGGCTCCCACTGTAATATTCGACTCGAAACGTATGTTGGTGACTTTTATTATGTTGACAGATAAATCAGACACGTGTACCACACCCTTCTTCAATACCCCCACGAAAATCCTAATATTTTAGCAAGACTATCTTTTTTTTCAAACGAAATATCGTGATTTTTATGGAATATTTCACACTTTAACGTATTGTTATTCGGTTTCAGCGAGAATACATCTTCTTTAACCTTCAATTTGTTCATGATAAATTCTTCGATATCGCTTATCTCGTAGTTTCCAGCCGTAATTGTTATCGCTTCAAGAGTGTTAGTCTTCGCTTTTGTTTTATCTCCTTCTACGTAATAGTAGAATTTCTCGTTCTCTATATTTGGTATGGAATTGTATGAATTGAATCCCAACAATGCTAAATAATATTTTTTGTCTGGTCTCAGCACAATCGAATTCTGCGGTGTAAACGAGAATATATGGTTGGTGCTTGTTATCGTGAACAACTGAGACATGATATTGATAAAAATTTATTGAAACATCTCTATATTTTAACATTAATAGATGGAATAAGTATGATCTCATAAAGTATGGGTCGTCTTTGCAAACTTCTTCCATCAACACTTGCTTCTCGTGATGAGTTATTTCCTCATTCTCCATGATGTGAGAAATCTGCTCAGATGAACATAGAGAACAGAGTTTGCGTGGGGGTTGTGGACCATCGCAATCTTCATCGACATGTTCCTTACACTGCCTATGACGGTAAAGTTGATCAAACACATGTTCCGGAACCTCATTCTGATTGAGAAACACCACATCCAAATGTTTTAGGATGTATTCCATCGGTAGAAACGGTAAATTCTTACGTTTAAGTTGGCTCGTAGGTTTATTGATAGCCTTGATAGCCTCGATCAAATTTCCATGAATAAAATCGATGATTCTCCTCAAACTACTCCCACTACTACTCTCATTTTCACATATGTATTGTATTACTGCATAAGTGAAATCCATGGTGGTGTGTAGTTGTTACTCTCCGAATAATCGAGTGTGACTGAGAAATTTCAAACACAGATGTCCACATATTACTTGATTATAGCTCTGATAGGTGTCGTTATTGTAGAAAATTCTGACGTTCTCACCCAAATATCGAACGAGTTCCTTTGGTGGCTTCAAATTTCCAAAAGAATCAAAATATTCTACATCGTTGTCGATTTTTCTGAACGCTACCCAATGCGTTCCATTGTTTTTAGTCAAGTCCAAATTTAGAATGATACATTCACGACGTCTAGGTTTGTGCGGTAGCGTATCTCGCGTAAAGACACCTCGAAAATTTGGGATTTTCAGAATTATAGCGAAACGTATCAAATCTCGATCGTACATTGATCTATCATTGGGTAGCTTTATTGAAAGTTTTTTTGTTGCTTCTTCAAAAACAATCCATATCCTCCTTTAGCGTTGCGTTCCATGTATAAACCTTTTCCCAGCGATTCCATAGCTTTGTTGTGACGTTGATCTCCTTCAAACTTCTTTTTGGCATTTTTAGCGTTAAACACCCTATTTGCGATAGCACTTGCACTTCCTGCAACCGATCCTAAGGCTTCTAGAGCTCCTAAGATGGGTAGTAATAGTGGGAGGAATCCTCCAGATTTTGGTAATGGTATTACTCTTGGTACTCTGATACGCTTTTTACCTCCAGCTCGTTTAATCGCGATCCGTGCGGCTTTCAACGCGTTCATAGCGGACTTTCTCAATGAAGAAGATGGCTCCATTGACTTTGCGATGCTCCCAACGATATCTTTCCGGAAACAACATCCTCGTTGTCGCCTCCGTTTCTTGATACCCATACCCAGTTTTCGTTTAACCTTCATCCCACCGGTAACCAATAAACTAGAGAGTCTTTCACCTGCGCTAGAGTCTCTTGATTTAACTCGTTTCCAAGCAGCGTCCTCTAATATTTTATCGGCCTTATGGCGTTCCTCCAGAGTTTTGTTTTGTGAATAAGCTATATCGTGTTCGCGACAAGCGGAATCTAAAGGATTGATACCTTTATCACCGCGTGCAAGACGCTTCTCCAATTTAGTTCCAGGACCACAGAATTGATATGAAGGAATGTGTAATTCAAACGGGAGCTTGTTTATGAGTGTATTCAATAAACCTTCACCTTGATGGATCAACATTGTTAATGAGCATACGCTCTGGTGATTTTTCCTTTTATACGTTATCATTAAGGAGAAATGTTTCACACGATGAAGACCGTTCAACAAGGACAGACACTTCCAATCGAGAATTTAGATTTAAAAGTTAGAACTAATCGCGTTGGTAAACATTGAAGACTATTACCAAACTCTTTTCGTGCTTTAATTTTTGGTCTGAGCGGATGCGGAAAAACAAACGTTATGTTATCGTTGTTATTCAATCCAAATGGTGTCAAACTTGAAAACGTTTACGTATACTCGAAGTCATTATATCAAGATAAATACTGTAACGAACAGGTTGCGTTACGAGATTATTATATAGAACTCTTTAAAGAACAGAGTAGAATTCTCTTCGGCGAGGAAACTTGTCATATGATATTTGAAGATATCTGCCGGTTAATAAAACAGAGATTATTGATACTACCATTCCTGATATGAGATGTCACTATATATCGCGAAGTGGGAGGTAATAGAAAGGAAGTCGAAGAGAATTCATTGTGGTGTTAACCTTTAATAGGGTAAGTCGAGTTACATTTCATATTCTTTGCATACATTTTCTTAATTTTTGGCTTCTGAATTATGATGCACATCGGGTTACAGATAATTTGATTTAGATTGTTATTAAACGTCCAGATGTAAAGTACCCGCGTGTGATTATATTTCAGAGGAATTTTCTCGACTTACTCTAATAAAACACACAATCAAATTTGCATTTAGCGTGATCCCAGGTTTATCATTTCCATCATTATCGGGATTGTTTTAGTCGTTGTATAGAATTACTCTGACGAGTCGTGGGCAGCTGTTGCAGACAATATTTAATTTCCACCTTTTACTTGAACCTGTAATTTGAGCACATGTTAGTTGCGCGATTCTGTAGATCGCCATTTTGTTATCCTAGTACTTGATACATAGGACGGTCTTATTAGACCAACGTGCCGTAAAGGTTGATAAGGGTGAAATAACCTAATTACTGCTTATTAGGTATACATATATTTTTGACACTGTCACGCCGTTAGGGAGTTATTACAGTTTACAGTATCAAACCACGTGTATGATTCATTTCAAGCAAACCAGAATTTTATGCTAACTAGCAAATTTTCAACCGTTCAAATAATATTTTTTCAGATATAAATTTAATTATTATTCTTTTAGTCACATGTTAACTTTTTGCTAATTTTAAAAATCAATTGTAATTGTTTATTTCTTTCAGATTGAATTAAAATTTTGCCTAAATTGATATCTCGTCAAGATATCCATTTTGTACTAGTGTTTTCACAATTTGGGAAAGATAACATTATCGGTTGTGGAATCACTTGGTTATTCCAACCGACGGTGTTGCTTGTCCTTTTGATCTCAAGTCAGGTACTGTTCGTTCTTTGAATTTACAGGGTTTGAACGTCTGAGGTTCCTCACCCCTTCACTCCCAGGCGGTATAGTGACTTTCCTGACAGGACCGACTTCCAGTTCCTACGAGTTCCAAGGAGGGTAACATTTTCTTGTTTGAATGACCATAATTTCATTCTCTGATTTTGTTGTTTATCCGAAGTTGTATTCCACTAATTTTTATAGAATCATTCGAGGTATACTGTAAGTCCTCTTATTGGAAAATTAGTTCTTTTCAATTTAATAATTGATTTAATTTATTAATTGTTTTCCTATAATTCAATTTATGTTACAAACCAATTTAATTTAATAATCGTATACTCAAAATTTCATTTATGTTACGATTTGATTTAATTTGATAATTGTTTCTACGAATTCAATACTATTTATATTTCCAATTGGAATTCTAAAAATTTGTAATTTACATTTTGTTATAATTCAAATTCTGTGGAATATACGAATTGTTAAGTTGAACTTGTATTGTTTTTCTGAATTTCCATCGACTGTTTAACCATCTCGTAGTGCTTGTATTCTTGACTGTGAATTCATTCAGTTTTATAGTTTTTTTTCAAGCAGTTGGCGCTCGGGCAATTCACCAGTCTTGAATCACAAGGCACGTTTCACTACGAGCCCTGAGAGTAATTAATTTGAATTGAGCTAGCTGGGCCAATTAAAACCGACCCAAGCGGGTCCGTTTCACTGGCGCCCAATCTTTAACGTGGTCTAGAACATAGTTGATGGTTATTGAGAGAAATATATATTAGAGGTGAAAAATTGGTCATTCTATTATTTTATCTCATTTTTTTTTTGATCTGTTTGAATTTGCACGAAGTGATTGACAATTATTTTCTGAAAAATTATTCGATTTTATAAAGTTCTTTGATGATGGAGCCTAATTTTTTGAAAACTAGAGAATTATCATATGAATTAGCTATTAGGGGTCAATCTACGTATGGTGATGCTAATACTAGACGAAAGCTTTTAAGGGGTTGTTTGCATAGAGAACAACATGATAGAAGTTTAACTTCAATTAATGATGAATTCGATTTTGAAGAAAGTATTGTGGAAATTTCAGAGTCTCTTAAAGACATTAAAGAAGCAATTAATAGATGTCAGGGGGAACCAGGGGATAGTGCTAGGAGAATAGAAACTAGGCTAAACCACTTGTCTGCTCGCATAGACAGACTCAATCCCGAAACTTTAAATGATAAGATTCAAAAAGATAAATTAGCAGCTGATGTACTTGCTCTAGAAGGAGATTATGCTGTAAAACTTCGGCCTGTTGGTCAAGTTCCAGGAAGTTCTACTCCGCAAACTCCAATTAACCAAGGAATATCATCGTATCGTCCCAAAGTTCCTGTTTTCAAATGGGACTTATTTTTTGATGGGTCGGGAGATCATCAAAAAGTTTATGATTTTTTGGATAGAGTAGAAGAATTGAGGGAGGCGCGAGGTTTGACAGAGGAAGACCTTTTTTCTTCAGCTGTTGATCTTTTCAAGGGTGATGCCTTGGATTGGTTTAGATCCGTGAGATCTTCTGTTTCATCTTGGATGGAATTAATTGAGGTATTAAAAGCAGAATTCTTGCCTAAATACCTTGACTTTGGAATATGGAATCAGATCAGAAATCGCAAACAGCTTGCAGGACAAAAATGCAGTTTGTACATAGCTTCGGTAGAAAAATTATTCTCCAGGCTTAAAGTTTCTCCTAATGAAAAAACGAGATTAGAACAAATTATGTCTAATTTACAACCTCACATATTGAATCAATTTGCATTACATAATTTAACATCAATAAAGGATTTAAAAGTGAATTGTAGACAAATAGAAGATTTCGAGTTTCGTTTTGAAAGTCAAGAGGTAGTACAGGAAACTGTACCTAAAATAAAGTTTAGACCTACAGTCAATGAGTTACAAACCTTTTCTCCAGTTGTTTGTTGGAATTGTCGTTCCCAAGGGCACAAGTATACTTCTTGTTCGGCCCCTGGGAAAACTTTTTGTTTTGGATGTGGAGCACCTAAAATAGTTGACACATCTTGTAAAAGATGTAAGTCAAAAAACGTGGCGTCGAAGCCTACTGGCCTGGCTACAGCTTTGACTTCAAAACAAAACCCAGGTACTTTCACAAATCAAAACAAACGAAAGTAAGAGGAACCTTCTACAGGGTTGAATGGGAAAAGTGGTTGATTAGAATTAAAAAGAATTGTTCTCCTAAAATCGTTTCCCCGGTTTTTTTAAAGTTACCAGATGACAATAGACCTTATTTGAACATTAAAGTTTTGAGGATTCTTTTCCTGCATTGTTGGACACAGGTTCTAACATTAATGTTATAGGTTCAAAGGGTAATTTCATTATCGAAAAATATAGATTGTCAATAATTAAGGATAACAATGTCAATGTTGTAACAACCGCTGATGGTTTACATCAACCTTTCTTGGGAATAATTAACGTTCCTATTTCGTTTAATAATATTCATACTTTCGTTAAATTTAACGTAATTCCTTCTATACAACAAGCAGTAATATTGGGTATAGAATTTTGCAAATATCATAATATTAAGGTCGACTTTGGTAATTCTATCTGGAACATCGAACCTACAATTAAGTCAAATAATGTTACTGCTATACATAGCTATGATTCCTTAAATACGTTACAAAAAACAGAACTTCAAGCAAAAATTGAACTTTTTGAACAACTTTCCTTGACGGAAATAGGACGTACCTCTTCAATAGAACATACAATTACTGTGTCGGAAACAGAACCTTTTAGAAAAAGACAATACCCCTTTTCTCCTGCTTTACAAAACCATTTAAATTCAGAAATTGATGAGATGTTGAGGCTTGGTGTATTCCAACCTTCTTCTTCACCTTACAGGAGCCCAATGCTTTTGGTAAAGAAGAAAGATAATTCTTATAGAGCTTGTTTAGATAGTAGACACTTAAACAAGTTAACCACAAGGGATGCTTACCCTTTACCTTTAATAGACACCATTTTGAGCAAATTGCAAGGCGCTAACTATCTTACGACTTTAGATTTGAAGAAAGCTTTTTGGAACATTCCTTTAGAGGAAAATTCACGTAAATACACTGCCTTCGGTATTCCAGGCAAAGGCCTTTATGAATTTTGTGTAATGCCGTTTGGTTTAACTAATGCTCCGGCAACAATGCAACGCCTTATGGATTTTTTGATTGATGAAAGTATTAGTCATTTAGTTTTCCCTTATTTAGATGATATAATCATCGCTACAAATACTTTCGAAGAACATATTCAAGTGTTACATAAAGTATATGAAAAGATCAAATTAGCAAACCTTGCAGTTAATGCTGAAAAATGTAATTTTTGCAGACCTTCTCTCAAATTTTTGGGTTTTATTGTGGATAGGGAGGGATTACGCCCTAGTGGTGAGCTTGTTGAGGCGGTTACTCTTCTTTCTTCACCAAAAACATCCACTCAAGTTCGGAGGCTGTTGGGATTAATTTCATTTTATCGCAGATTTATTAAAGATTGTTCTACTCTAACAGCTCCTATCACAGAACTTTTTAAAAGTAAGAAAAAGCACCGATTACTTGGACTCCTGAAGCTGAGTCTTCTTTTCAAGAGCTGAAGCGAAGCCTAACGTCGGCTCCAGTTCTCAGAAGTCCAGATTTTTCTAAATCATTTTCTATACAAAGCGACGCTAGCGACGTCGGGTTAGGTTGTGTACTTTTTCAATAACATAATGGTTTACAACATCCAGTAGCCTATGCTAGTCGAACTTTAAGTAAAGCAGAGAGAAAATATACAGTTTCCGAAAGAGAGTTATTAGCCGTTCTGTTTGCATTGTCTAAATTTCGTTGTTTTATAGAGGGTACAAGGGTTGTTTGTTACACTGATCACGCCAGTTTAGTTTGGTTACATAATTTGAAAGATCCGATTGGTCGTTTAGGTAGATGGGCTTTAAAATTGTCTCAATTTGATTTAGATAAACGCCATAGGCCAGGATCACAAATGATTGTGCCAGATTATTTGTCTAGGGACGTACCTAATATTAATGTAATCAGTGATCAAGAACTTATTCCGGACAAATGGTACACGGATATGTTAAACAAGGTATCCATTAATCCCGATCAGTACCCTGATTTTAAAGTAGTTGGTAACGGGTTATATAAACACGTCAAACTTCCTACGTGTGTATCTTCTAATTTAACGGAATGGAAATTGGTAGTTCCAACGGCAAACAGACTTAAAATTTTTGAACAGTTTCATTGTGTTCCTACAGCCGCCCATTTTGGGATCTCGAAAACTATGTATAGGATATGTGAACAGTATTATTGACCTCGAATGAGACAGGATGTAATTCAATATGTAAAGAATTGTAAAATTTGCGCTGCTCATAAGAGTCCCAATGTACAGAGACACGGCTTAATGGGGCAAATGAAAAATATTGACTTTCCAATGCAATTATTGAGTATAGATTATTTAGGCCCTTTACCTCATTCTAAACGTGGCAATCAATATATTTTGGTTGCGGTAGATTGGTTCACTAAATATGTGTTTATCTATCCTTGTGCAAAAGCCACTTCGGCTTCGGCTATTAAATTTTTGGAAAATCAAGTTTTCCTTACTTTTGGGGTATGCCAGATTTTATTATCAGATAATGCAAGCGAATTTACATCCAGGCAATTTTTAAAATTCCTTGCTGACTACAAAGTTAAACATTGGTTGAATGCCCGTTATCACCCACAAATTAATAATAGCGAAAGAGTTAATAGAGTTTTAATTACCGCTATTTCTTCGTTTATACACGATAATCATAGGGATTGGGATGCAAACATTTCTCAATTAACGCAAGCGTTACGCTTAACAAAGCATAATTCTACAGGGTTCAGCCCTGCATTTCGCGAAAGAGTTAATAGAGTTTTAATTACCGCTATTTCTTCGTTTATACACGATAATCATAGGGATTGGGATGCAAACATTTCTCAATTAACGCAAGCGTTACGCTTAACAAAGCATAATTCTACAGGGTTCAGCCCTGCATTTTTAATGTTTGCACGTCAAATTCCTATTTCTTTGTTATAGTGAAACCACCATTTTTAGGACTTGATCACCCTGGAAAGTGGGTGGATTTGGAAGTTTGAGACTTCCACTTTACGAGTTGTTTTTCAATAATTGCATATGTTAATTTGGGATCCGCTGGTCCATGCTATGTCATGTTTGAAAATTAACTCTAGTATCTCCTTTCAGAGTCTGTTCTCTTAGTGTTTACAACACGTAAGATTGAACTAATTTAGAGTGAGTTATTGTCTGGAAAACGTATAATTTCAGAAATAAGCTCTTATGTATCCGTGAGTTATTGTCTGGAAAACGTATAATTTCAGAAATAAGCTCTTAAGTATCTATAGTTTATTTTTTAAGGTAACTTAAACTTCAGGGAGTCTTTTGACTCAAAGATTGGACTCATTCACATTAATTTCAGTATTGTTTTTGAGAATTGAAATTTTATTCTTATTCATAGAGTTGCGATATAGTATTTTATTAATTCGACATTATTGGTTAGTCTCTAATTACCATTTCATTATTTTTCGATATACAAGTAAAATTGTATCGATGGTTAATCAATTTGGTCCGGAGTGTAGGGGACTTTAAATTGGACCTACACTTATGCTTGGGATAACTTTGTGAAAACATCTATTCACTATTGTGAACCTAGTTCACTAACATGCAGCTACTATTTTTTTCCTCTCCTTCTATCAATTATAACTATATTAACTAGTGTGCTACGTTGTTCACACGAAATTCTTCTCTCACGCCACTATGACGTTTCAACGGTCTCTAAATACCTTAGGGATAATAGGGAGATTTTTTTTTCTCCTTTATACATTCAATTAAGTAATAATTGAAAATTCCGATTATTCAGAAATCTCATAATTTAAAATAAAAATATGGAAACAAAGATATTCATTTGTATGTTATTTTGAAACTTCTTCTCATAATAACGGAAGCCACTAAGACATGCCGGTAAACAGAGAATTCTCTGTTATATCAGTATATTTATATTTTAAAATACAACTATGAATAATATAACAAAATTTCCAAGTTTCTGTGTTTAGGGCGATGCATTTCATAACAAAGAAGGCAACTAAGACATCATACCGGTCTCTAATTTCTAGTCTGCTCTGAATGAAGAATAAACAAGAAAGAACTCATAAAATTTTCCTGTTTTTTACCACTTAACCATTCGATGCTTATGCTTTCTTTAAGAACTAATAATACTATTATATCATATGTCGTTGGGGAATACATACTGTTATGTTATATTCCATTGATAAATTCTTCCTTTATGAAGAAATCTCATTTAGTTAATCTATTAACATGTGATTTTCAAATTATTTTCACATTTTAGCTTGAACAAGTTATAATTTATAGTTGATAGTAGCTGCTAATATAACTAAATAGAAGATTTAGTTGTTGTAATTGAAATGGTAATGCTTTTTGTATCCCTGAGGCGAAGGAAACTACGGTGAAACTGTATGTCTGTTAACATTTCGTATAGTTACAGATAGAATTGCCAATTATGTCGAGTAACCTTATATAATAAGGGATTAATGTACGTAGGTACATAATTTTGTTGTTGTGTAGTATATTTTTTTTATATGGACATCCACAATTACCCGCTTAGGGTTAGATTGGAAGAAATCAGGTTACATAGTGTTTTTTTGATATTGAGAGGACATTGTGTGAACCAGAGGAGGTGCTGGAGCGGGAGAACCATGCGACGACGCAGTCGGGTGGCATCCGGTAGTTTTGGGGAGAATGGGCCCCCTTAGAAAGGCCTTGGGAGCGGGGTTTCGTCTTGGTGGCCGAACCTTCTGAGCCGGCTATTATTATTTTTTATTTTATTTTTACTCCTACTCTTCTTTCCTTTAGACATTCTAGACCGTGGGACCCAATCCCATTTCTTTCTCTTCTTCAATCTGAAAACTATTTCTTTTTATTGCTTGGTTGCCGATGGCTCTTAAGGAAGGGGATTCTGTAGTGGACTTAGTCCAGCTGGGGCGTTACTAGTAACTAAGGGTAAGGTTCCTACCGGGGACGTCTGGGTTCCGCATGGGGTCGTTCGCTGAGCACACTTTCTGCGACTCCACAGCTATCCTGTAGTTTTTTTAGTTTATGTATTCCTGTGATCTTCCAATTGAACAATTGTGTATGTCACATTATTATAAAATGTGTAGGACATTTTAATTTTCATTCAAAATTTTTAATACTCCTTTTGAGTATCGTAATATTGGAACTGGTCAACCAATATTTATGTGAAGACCACAAAACTCCTTTTGAGTATCGTAATATTGGAACTGGTCAACCAATATTTATGTGAAGACCACAAAACTCCTTTTGAGTATCGTAATATTGGAACTCGTCAACCAATATTTATGTGAAGACCACAAAACTCCTATTGAGTATCGTGATTCTGGAGTTGGTCAACCAGTCTCTACGTCAAGACCGATTTTTTTTAGTATTTTCTTAAAAATTTTTTGAAGCTTCACTTCAAAAATTTTTCTCGTGGTAGAGGGGGAATGTAACGAACAGGTTGCGTTACGAGATTATTATATAGAACTCTTTAAAGAACAGAGTAGAATTCTCTTCGACGAGGAAACTTGTCATATGATATTTAAAGATATCTGCCGGTTAATAAAACAGAGATTATTGATACTACCATTCCTGATATGAGATGTGGGAGGTAATAGAAAGGAAGTCGAAGAGAATTCATTGTGGTGTTAACCTTTAATAGGGTAAGTCGAGTCACATTTCATATTCTTTGCATACATTTTCTTAATTTTTGGCTTCTGGAATATGATACACATCGTGTTACAGATAATTTGATTTAGATTGTTATTAAACGTCCGGATGTAAAGTACCCGCATGTGATTATATTTCAGAGGAATTTTCTCGACTTACTCTAATAAAACACACAATCAAATTTGCATTTAGCGTGATCCCAGGTTTATCATTTCCATCATTATCGGGATTGTTTTAGTCGTTGTATAGAATTACTCTGACGAGTCGTGGGCAGCTGTTGCAGACAATATTTAATTTCCACCTTTCACTTGAACCTGTAATTTGAGCACATGTTAGTTGCGCGATTCTGTAGATCGCCATTTTGTTATCCTAGTACTTGATACATAGGATGGTCTTATTAGACCAACGTGCCGTAAAGGTTGATAAGGGTGAAATAACCTAATTACTGCTTATTAGGTATACATATATTTTTGACACTGTCACGCCGTTAGGGAGTTATTACAGTTTACAGTATCAATCCACGTGTATAATTCATTTCAAGCAAACCAGAATTTTATGCTAACTAGCAAATTTTCAACCGTTCAAATAATATTTTTTTAGATATAAATTCAAGTAGATGTGCTATGAGAGTTCGGGAGCAAAATCACCCTTTTTTGCATGTAAATCTCCATAAGGAAATCTAAGGTTCATTTTAGCGAAAACGGTCCCCTTCAAGGTCATCCACAATCACGCATGCGCAGTCATCTCGATGGGGTAGGTAGTCTATGGTTCTATGAACTAGTCTATGGTTCCCTCTAACTATGGTTCTGGAAGTCTGTCATATATCTATGGTTCTTCCCTAACTATGGTCTGATGAAGTCGGTTCATCTGTGTATGGTTCTACCCTAACTATGGCCTGGCGGAGTCTGTGAACTAATCATCTGTGTATGGTTCTTCCCTAACAATGGTCGGATGAAGTCAGTGAACTAATCGTCTGTGTACTCACATTCTACTGATATGATTTTTCTACACACCGAGATTCGAACCCGGGAAATAAACTCTAAAGTTAGGCGGCTTAACCGCGGAGGATTTGAAACAATTTAATCTAGTATACAAACACTTCTACTGAAAATGAAATATTTTTTCTACACACACCGAGATTTGAACCTGAGAAATAAACTCTAAAGTAAGGCGGCTTAACCGCGGAGGATTTGAATCAATTTAATCTAGTATACAAACACTTCTGCTGAAAATGAAATATTTTTGTACACACGGGAATCGAACCCGAGAAATGAAATCCAAAGCCGGCTCCTTAACCGCTCAGCTATGGAGGAATTGAGAACAAGCGATTTTAATGTTGTAGATATAACCGCGGGGTATCCGGTCTGAGTGATAAGTGCGAGTATATTGCAGCCTATGTGGTACAGGTAGTTGTTTATACATGACGTCAGCCGTGTGGGTGTTTGAACACGAAGGGGGCGAAGTGTATGGCGCGGGGTCTACAGCGAGGTATGGAATGTGAGACTTCATAGCGCTAGCCATAGGGGTTTTGGAAGAGTTATGATGGGAGTGTTTGTACATAACGTCAGTCGTGGAGATGTTTGAACGTGTGGGGATGAAGTGTATGTCGCAGGATCTACAGCGAGGTATGGCATGTGAGACTTCATAGCGCTAGCCATAGGGGTTTTGAAAGAGTTATAATGGCGCTGTTTATGTATGCTGTCAGTCACGTGATTTTTGAAAGAGGCGGGTATTCATCGGAGGTATCATGGGAGGGCTGCTGCTCCTTGAATGCATAGATGGAATGTTATGCAGTATGGAAATGATATCTTCCGCATTTCTCAAACGCGATGTTTATAAGGGGATTACTTTCATGACGTTTATTCAAGCTATATGCACCTTACTTGATTGCTATATTACAAAAGTGTGATTCCAATCATATTGAACATACAGATATGCGGATATTATTTTAAGTATACAAAAAATGGGGTTGGGGGACTTCAAATAAGGTATATAATGTGGGGTTGTTTAAACATGACGTCAGTCGTGTGGTGGTGTCTGTCGCAAGGGGCCTACAACGAGGTATGGAATGTGAGGTTGTGTTTTGACGAGTGAGTGGTGTTTTATTGAACTGAAGATCCGGCGATCATAGTTCACGAACGATGATGACGTCACTACTCTAAGCCAATGACAGTAACTGATTCAATCCGGCGACCATCGTTTACGAACGATGATGACGTCACTACTCTAAGCCAATGACAGTAACTGATTCAATCCGGCGACCATCGTTCCAACAACTTTTTTACTTAACATTTCTTCATACAACCCATAGTTTTGTCTCAAACCGCAAAGCACATTCAATTGTTTTTACCACTACTCTAAGCCAATGACAGTAACTGATTCAATCCGGCGACCATCGTTCACGAACGATGATGACGTCACTACTCTAAGCCAATGACAGTAACTGATTCAATCCGGCGACCATCGTTCACGAACGATGATGACGTCACTACTCTAAGCCAATGACAGTAATTGATTCAACCCGGCGACCATCGTTCACGAACGATGATGACGTCACTACTCTAAGCCAATGACAGTAACTGATTCAATCCGGCGACCATCGTTCACGAACGATGATGACGTCACTACTCTAAGCCAATGACAGTAACTGATTCAATCCGGCGACCATCGTTCACGAACGATGATGACGTCACTACTCTAAGCCAATGACAGTAACTGATTCAACCCGGCGACCATCGTTCACGAACGATGATGACGTCACCACTCTAAGCCAATGACAGTAACTGATTCAATCCGGCGACCATCGTTCACGATTGATGATGACGTCACTGCTTCAAGCCAATGACAGTAACTGATTCAATCCGGTGACCATAGTTTACGAACGATGATGACGTCACTGCTTCAAACCGGTGACAGTAGCTAACTCAATCCGGCGACCATCGTTCACGAACGATGATGACGTCACTGCTTCAAGCCAATGACAGTAACTGATTCAACCCGGCGACCATAGTTTACGAACGATGATGACGTCATCATCGTTCACGAACTATGATGGGCTAATGAGGAATAAAATGTGAATAATCATAATGATTGTAATACATTCATGCACATGTTTTTTCGCATGATTCAACACATGCTTTAACATTCAGACACGTGTTTCAGTATTCAGACACGTGTTTCAACATTCAGACACGTGTTTCAACATTCAGACACGTGTTTCAGCATTCAGACACGTGTTTCAGCATTCAGACACGTGTTTCAGCATTCAGACACGTGTTTCAGACACGTGTTTCAACATTCAGACACGTGTTCCAACATTCAGACACGTGTTTCAGACACGTGTTTCAACATTCAGACATGTGTTTCAGCATTCAGACACGTGTTTCAGCATTCAGACACGTGTTTCAGACACGTGTTTCAACATTCAGACACGTGTTTCAACATTCAGACACGTGTTTCAGACACGTGTTTCAACATTCAGACATGTGTTTCAGCATTCAGACACGTGTTTCAGACGCGTGTTTCAATATTCAGACACGTGATTCCTTCGCGAACACGACTTTTACAAACTTCATATGTTAAAGCGTTTATATATACATACATACAGACAGTTACGTAAAAGTTATATTGATAAACACATTTTTATTTTCGCGGGTTTAATCAATTTCAATGGAAACATATAAGCAAGGAGTTTTAATGGAGATCAAGTCCGTTTCCCAACCACCCAAGAGGTAGAACTTATGGTTCGTTGCTTTTTAGATAAAGTGGAAAGCGTCCCCAGGAGGCCTAGAAACCACTAGCAATCGATAACAAAATAATTATATAAACAAGTTTTATTCCTAATAATCGTTGAGGTTATTGTTTCCTCACCAGTTTTCAGATAAGTATGACTACATGCAAATTAATTAGGGCAGATTATTAATTAATCAAAATGCTTATCGGAGGAGGATGGTTGTACAAGCGATAAGCCCCCAAAATCAATTAGGGTTCGCTAGATTCTGAATGAATACATAATCATTTCATTATCGAAAATTCATCATTCTTCAACACAACAGTTACATAGTTATTATTCTTATAACTAAAATGTTAAATGTGCTTATCCTTGAACTATTCAGGTTATACCCTGTGATATAATATTAGATTCTAATAAATACAATGAAAAGTATATATCGATATTAATATTGCAGCTACATAATCATTATTCTTATAACTAAATGTTAAATATGTTTATACTCGAACATTAATTATTTGAATATAATAATATTGCAACTATATCTAAATGTAAATGAACCACCAATCAATTACTCTAATCATGCTTAACCTGCTTCGCTTTGACGAGCTGGAATTCTCCACAGAATACTGAATTAACCTTAATTGACTCGTCATTCTTGAGAGCGTTCTTAATACGTCGCTTGAAGAGGGCCTTACAGTCTCCTAGAAACGCCTTGGGATCCTTATGCTTCAAGTTTGAGAGGATCCCAGGACGGATGCGGCAGTTGAATGCAGACATGGAATCAGTCCAATGAACTCGATCCCGCGCTGTTTCTTCTCTCGAATCCACACCAGAACCCCTCTTCTGCTCAGATTTTATCTGGATCCGCAGCGTCTTCAAAGCTCCCAATGCTGATAGCAGCTGCTGCTTCTCTCCAATAGTTTTCACCGATTTTAAGGTTTTATGAATTCTCCTTATTCCTAAAGAGCATTTCCGCAATCCTTCGGCAGCCACTGCTCCATCATAGTGCGGTGTTAGAAGACCAAGTAGAGCTGCGATATGCTTCACCAAATCAGTGAAAATGGACATCTTGATCTGTGGTAGAATTGAAAATTAGTAAATGTTATCGTTTGAAAAATGGATAAGATCTTCTCCAACTTCCACCTGAGAATTATTGAAGGAGAACTCGAGTGATATATACCTAAGGAAATTATACGGAATCCGGTTTTCTGTTGAGATTACAGACGACTTATATGGAAACAGCAGGATGATATTTATAAAATTTTACTCTCCAAATCACCCCTTTATATAAACTCTCGAACGTTATGTACCGGTGACTTATAAGGTTATATGTTGCTGTAGAAATTACCTATATGCAGCTGGATGATATAAATGTATCTAATTTTACTCTCCAAATCACCCCTTTATATAAACTCTCGAACGTTATGTACCGGTGACTTATAAGGTTATATGTTGCTGTAGAAATTACCTATATGCAGCTGGATGATATAAATGTATCTAATTTTATTCTCCGAATCACCCCTTTATATAAACTCTTGAACGTTATGTACCGGCGACTTATAAGTTTATATGTTGCTGTATAATCACCCGTATGACTTAAACTGAGATTATGAGTATATTACACGCTGGTATATTACTTCATCGACGACCGAATATTGAACTTTTTTTTCTAATATTGGAGGAGAGATTACAGATATTCGAAAAACCTTGATTAGTGTAAACACATACGTACACTTAGGATATATTCAGAGGGAGCTTTAGCTCGAAATCATTACATTGAATTATTAGCCTCATAACAAGATTTTTTTTTCAACATGTCTCTGACAACTCATGTCATCAGTTTCCGTTCAATTAATTCTGATGGTTTCAATTTCTCTCGTTATCAATTTCCTATTCAGAATCGTTATCAACCGCAATATGAGAATTTTTGAATTTTGTTTACGTTATCAGTTTCCGTTCTAATGAATTCTACGGTTGTAATTTCTTTAGTTATAAATTTCCTAAATTGAATATCGCTTATTTTCCCTCTTTCACTATCTTGAACTAAAACAGAAACAAAATTTAACGGCTCCGTTTTGGCTATTTATTGATAAACTTCTAACCTCACCTTGAATTTATGAACAATCTATCGCTATTTCAGACTTGAATTTATAAGCAATCGAATGATTTTACTTATTCACCATTATTCTATAATTAGTTAATTCAATTTGTCGGATTATGAAATAATGAATGATTCTAGTAAACTTTTTTTATTTGTACAATTATCATTCATAATTAAATAAACATACATTCAGGATATATTAAGGGTATCTAAACATTACACCGCCATGTTTATCTCCATGATTGATACACCCACATTTTGTAAGCAATTTTTCCGAATCGCTATTTGAGCAGAATGCTGAAAATTGATTCATCTTCTTGGTGTGCATTACCAATTTTGCTGCATATCCTTTTTTACGGTACTCCTTCAGGGTATAAATGAAATTCATCGTCTTTGGATTGGTATGTTTACCCAGAGGATCATAATCCATACTAGACATTAGCACGAAAGAGGTTGGTTTATCATCTATGTATAATACATAACATGACACCCTCTGATCCTGACACCACATCTCGATAATGATGCGTGTAATCATATCCTCTTCTAGATGAAACTGTTGAATTTTTCTAATAGCTTTCTCTCCATATAAAAATGTTATCTTCTCCATGAGCCTCTCAAAACGGAATGTTTATAAGGATATTAGATTACCTACTTCTGAGGCGGGGGCGCTATTGAGATTATGAGTATATTACACGCTGGTATATTACTTCATCAACGACCGAATATTGAACTTTTTCTCAAATTTGTTTATATCAGCCTATACGCATTGTTTTTACATATATAAACTATGTAGCCACTTATTCTACATCTACAGATATAAAACAGTTGCACCCTATCCCATTTTCTTCCGATTCTGATAATGTCATATTTATGCGCTCCCCTCCAATTTTACATATAGATTTTTTTTGTGTTGAAATTCATATTCTACACATCAAGGCCTTTCATTCAATACCCATGAAGCTATGGTTGCAACAAAATTTACAGTTTTTCCTGTTTATACCCTCGATATTAGATTTTTCTCTATGTAAACCATAAAATTCATACTCTACTTGTTGAGACCTTTCATTTGATACCCATAAAGCCCCACTTTAAAAAATAAAAATTCCAAATCCTTATCGCGAGAGATCGGCCAAACTGATTGACATATAAATAGTATATTCTTATTCAGCACACCACATACATTCTGAATATGCAATAAAATCACCACTTCCGGTCTCACTTCCGGTGTGACAATGTGTCGACTATATAATCTACTTCCGTTAGATGCACATGAATGTCTGATTTTTTGGAATTAATCAATTTAATATATGTGTAAAGCAACATTTTTGAATGAAAAGTCACAAGGCGGTTCTTTCATAGCCGTCAGGCGACAATTCCCTTTAATGCTGCTAAAGCAAATGAAAAACACTGTATATACCTAACCTCTGATGGTAACAACCCATTTTATAGGTGGGAATTACAGATACCGAAGTTGATACTATCTCTCCCCTAAAGGAGATACCTGTCGTGTTTCCATTTGGGAAAAGTCGACCACCCTTCAGACCTTAGGATAGATGGTGAAGCATAAAAGTGGGGGTGTAAAGCAACAATTTTTGAATGCAAAGTCACAAGGCGGTTCTTTCATAGCCGTCAGGCGACAATTCCCTTTAATGCTGCTAAAGCAAATGAAAAACACTGTATATACCCAACCTCTGATGGTAACAACCCATTTTGTAGGTGGGAATTACAGATACCGAAGTTGATACTATCTCTCCCCTAAAGGAGATACCTGTCGTGTTTCCATTTGGGAAAAGTCGACCACCCTTTAGACCTTAGGATAGATGGTGAAGCATAAAAGTAAGATATAAAATATGTTAACAGTAGGGGTGGCGGCACCTTGGGCAGCCAGACAGAGAGCCTTATCAGATGTAGGCAACCAGTGATACACTCGTGCATGCACGGTATGCCCAGACAGGTATCGGTAAGTACTGACCCTGTATTACCGGCCTGGGTAGACGGTTAGGGTGTGGTCTCGCCTCTAACATCTAGGTGTTACCGGGTAGACGGTTAGGGTGTGGTCTCTGACCGCTAGGGGCCCTTCTGCTATGGTTGTATGATGGAGACCGAGTAGTGGTAATCAGCCTGTATATACAAGATCGTTCAAGGTGGACAGCAAGCAATATGTGAGGTTAGGGAGAACTTCAATGTAAAGCAGCATCAAAATATTTTTCTACACACGGGAATCGAACCCGAGAAATGAAATCCAAAGCCAGCTCCTTAAGCGCTCAGCTATGGAGGAATTGAGAACAAGCGATTTTAATGTTGTAGATATAACCGCAGGGTATCCGGTCTGAGTGATAAGTGCGAGTATATTGCAGTCTATATGATGCAGGTAATTGTTTTACATGACATCAGTCATGCAGGTATGTCACGTAGCCTACAGCGAGGTATGGAATGTGAGGCTTCATAGCGTCAGTCCTAGGGTTTTGAAATAGTGTTGTTTGTACATGTCGTCAGTCACGTAATTTTTGAAGGAGACCGGGGCTTCATCGAGGTATCATGGGAGGACTGCTGCTCCTTGAATGTATAGATGGAATGTTATACAGTACGGAAATGATATCTTCTTCTGCATTTCTCAAACGCGATGTTTATAAGGAAATTACTTTCAAAAACGTTTATTCAAGCTGTCTGTACCTTACTTGATTGCTATATTACAAAATGCGATTTCAATCATCTTAAACATATATGGATATTATTTTTAGTATACAAAATGGAGTTGGGAGACTTCAATGGGGTATGGAATGTGAGGTTATACAGATTGTTTATGTATGACGTTAGTCATGTGAATTTGAATGAAGCTGGCGCGATCTCCAACGAGACAGGTGTGTATGTGAGGTTATACAGAGTGTGCAGGTATAATGATGTCTATCACGCAGGTTTTCAGCGAGGTATCTACCTTGCAGGAGCCTTCAATGAAATGTGGGGCTGTTTGTACATGCCGTTAGTCGCAGGGTTTTGTCTGAGTTATAATGATATCGTACGCGGCGCATTGTCTGCCCCCACAAGTCTTCAATAAGGGGTCATAACATCTAACATGCGATAGTTTACAAAAAAATGCTGCTTCTCATAATAGCGATATTATGAAGGGTTTGCAGAAATAACTATTAAATCATCTAAGGACTTTTTGCTTGATTAGTACTAGCGAGTACAATATTCGTTATAATATTATAAGTATGCATCATTAGCTTACTTGTGCGATAAGGTTGTGCTAAATCATGTCCAACAGCAATGTATTCAACTTGGAATTATCGTAATGATGCGCGATCCTTCAATGTTAAAGTAGATTCATAAGTTATCCGAAAGTAATATGAATATATAAAATGTTTTTCCAAAATTAGTTCCGAAGTAAACATAATTCGCTATAATATTCATCCATGTATGTTTCATAAATTATCCGATATAAATCAAATAAGTTTATGCTAAATTTGTGCCAGGTTGAACAATATTCACTATCATATTTTGCGGTAGAGCTACAGCTGGTTCGAGAGATAAGAAAGTTATGCCGATCACCTTCAAACGCGATGAGAATACTTTATTTTAAATCACACATGTAGTATGTATATAATCGAATCATATTGATTGTAAATCGCATAATATGACCCGAAATCTAGCTGCTGCTGGGTGTAGCCCAATACCTGTACAGAATCTAGACGAAGCGGTGTTACGCATCACGATGATTATTCGAACTGTCTGTACAGCTCGATTGCTATATAACAAAATACATTTTTAATCATCTTAAACATATAGATGTGCTAATATAATTTTTTCAGTATGCAAAAATATACTAATAAAACATTTTTCATCGACACACATTTCTTCATAGGAACAGACAGACAGACAGACGGATAGTTAGCTTTTTATAAAATTCAATCAATTTCAATGGAAATATATATACGGGGGAGGAGTTTTATGTAGATCGAGCTCGTTTCCCAACCACCCAAGAGGTAGAACTATGATGAGGAATAGATGAGGATAATAATCATATGAATATCTTCATAAGCGCTAATCTATATGACATTCAAACACATGCTTCATAAAAGTCTGAATATTGAGTAGAGCTATAGTATCTTCATAAGCGATCATTATCAACATTCAGACACTTGTTTAGCACGTGATTCAACAAGCTGGCATCATCGTTCACGAACTATGATGGGCTGATGAGGAATAAAATACCAATAATAATTATATAAATATCTCCATTAGCAATCTGTACTATTTTCCTTCACGAGCACGACTTTTACAAACTCCATACGTTCGCGTAAAAGATTATAATGATAAACACATTTTTGTTCACGGGTTTACATAAGCGCTAATCTATATGACATTCAAACACATGCTTCATAAAAGTCTGAACATTGAGTAGAGCTATAGTATCTTCATAAGCGATCATTATCAACATTCAGACACTTGTTTAGCACGTGATTCAACAGCCTATGACGTCACCATCGTTCACGAACTATGATGGTTCGATGAGGACTCAAACATTGAACAGATGAATCTTTGAGGTTAAATATCTGCTGTAGAAATTACCCCACTTTTATTACCTTTTATTTGAGAATATCGATATTTCCCATGTAACGGATTATTGCCTAAAGCTATTTTGTATGCAACATTGTTATCATTTGCGAGACTACGAGGGCCTGTATGTTGGATAATCTAAATGAATATGTTTGATTATTATTACCTGTAGAGACTCATTTGAGATTCTTCAAGTTTGAGATTGATAACCCACATGAAGAAAGAAGCTTCAACGAATTGATAGGTTACTTATTATTTTCATATTCGCTATTCTGAATGTGACAACTTTATCGGCTTCAACACTCGAGATAAGAGAGAGAGAGAGAATATTTACCGCAAACTGTCTTATAACCACTAGGTACTACATATTATAATAATTGAAAAGATAACATAATAATCTGAATCACTTTTGAGGAACATTATATGTAAACATGTAATAAAACAAAAGTATATTTATATTTATTAATTAGATAGTAACATAAATTTTTTGTTTCTAACTCTGAAGCGATATTTATAATTTAGATTACAATCCTGATGGGTTGATCCAAGGGACTGTACTTTACCAAACGGCTCGTTCATTACGCATAAACTTATTTGATTTATATCGGATAATTTATGAAACATACATGAATGAATATTATAGCGAATTATGTTTACTTCGGAACTAATTTTGGAAAAACATTTTATATATTCATATTACTTTCGGATAACTTATGAATCTACTTTAACATTGAAGGATCGCGCATCATTACGATAATTCCAAGTTGAATACATTGCTGTTGGACATGATTTAGCACAACCTTATCGCACAAGTAAGCTAATGATGCATACTTATAATATTATAACGAATATTGTACTCGCTAGTACTAATCAAGCAAAAAGTCCTTAGATGATTTAATAGTTATTTCTGCAAACCCTTCATAATATCGCTATTATGAGAAGCAGCATTTTTTTGTAAACTATCGCATGTTAGATGTTATGACCCCTTATTGAAGACTTGTGGGGGCAGACAATGCGCCGCGTACGATATCATTATAACTCAGACAAAACCCTGCGACTAACGGCATGTACAAACAGCCCCACATTTCATTGAAGGCTCCTGCAAGGTAGATACCTCGCTGAAAACCTGCGTGATAGACATCATTATACCTGCACACTCTGTATAACCTCACATACACACCTGTCTCGTTGGAGATCGCGCCAGCTTCATTCAAATTCACATGACTAACGTCATACATAAACAATCTGTATAACCTCACATTCCATACCCCATTGAAGTCTCCCAACTCCATTTTGTATACTAAAAATAATATCCATATATGTTTAAGATGATTGAAATCGCATTTTGTAATATAGCAATCAAGTAAGGTACAGACAGCTTGAATAAACGTTTTTGAAAGTAATTTCCTTATAAACATCGCGTTTGAGAAATGCAGAAGAAGATATCATTTCCGTACTGTATAACATTCCATCTATACATTCAAGGAGCAGCAGTCCTCCCATGATACCTCGATGAAGCCCCGGTCTCCTTCAAAAATTACGTGACTGACGACATGTACAAACAACACTATTTCAAAACCCTAGGACTGACGCTATGAAGCCTCACATTCCATACCTCGCTGTAGGCTACGTGACATACCTGCATGACTGATGTCATGTAAAACAATTACCTGCATCATATAGACTGCAATATACTCGCACTTATCACTCAGACCGGATACCCTGCGGTTATATCTACAACATTAAAATCGCTTGTTCTCAATTCCTCATCGATAGTTTGATTAAAATTCTAATAATGCATCCCAAACGTTATTTCGTTTATATTGGTTCACACAACATTTGAACGCGTATATTGTTCAAGTGCTTGGAATTGAAAATTCGAATTTTTGGAGCTTAAGTAATAAGAAATCTAAGGTATGGTGTTTATACTAGCGTGTGTATTGAAATCAAACTTTTGAGAATATCAATGAAATCATACAATTCCAGCAGCCCGAAGGTTCGTTTGCAATTTTACGAATGATGATGAACGATAAAAATGAATATTTTAACTTTTCTTTATAACTTAGGTATTGACGTGACGTATAAAACTCAGAATAATTCGGAACGATTGATTTTTATTGTTATCCACGATTATCAACCTATATCTAAATCAGTTCGAGATGCAGACTTTTCAATTTATCGATATTTCGAAAGCCCACTTATACTGAACTAAGAATTTACAATACTTCAAACTATCCATTTCGCTTAAAATATACATAGCAGTATATTATAAAAACTTTGTTAAAGATCACATAAAAATCGAATGATTCGAGATGTAGACTCATGAGCTCTAGAAGCCTTAGGATCAGTTGCAAGAGGTGCAAGTGCTATCGAAAATACGGTGGTTAACCAGCTAAAAACAACGGAACACATTGGGTAGCGTTCAGAAAAAAATCGATAACGATGTGGAATATTTTGATTGTTTTGGAAATTTGAAGCCACCAAAGGAACTCGTTCGATATTTGGGTGGGAACGTTAGGATTTTCTACAATAACAACACCTATCAGAACTATAATCAAGTGATATGTGAACAGTTGTGCGTGAACTTTCTCACCGAAATTGTCGAAAGTATCAATTAAACCTTAGTCAGTCTATATCGAAACATCAAGCGAATCGCATCATCATGAGAATCGCATTAGTTGACATTCAGGGGTTCTTCATTGACGATGCCTTCCATTCAAAAGAAATGTGTATACAAATTGGATTCAAACGTCATTATTCCTTATTCAAACCGCACACATCTTATTCATCGCTGAATGCAAAGGAGCGAAAGTCCGTATGGTATTTACAAAAGTCTTATCATGGACTCGATTATGCATCTGGAAATGTGGATTAATAAATAATATTCTTAAATCGATTCAACTATGTGCAGTCGACTATATTTATGTTCGTGGTCAGCAAAAAGCAGAGTTTTTGAGAAGGAAGTGTATAGAATTGGATATTTTCCCACACATCGTAGATGTTCACAGTTTCGATGGTACTAAATGTGAAACGGGGAAATTCGAGCAAACAATTTGACCTGTCTGAATCATCGTAATGACGGTGGTAAATACATGTGTGCAGTTCAACATGTGGATAAATGACAGCAGTGGTTTCTGAATGTAATACTACCTAAATTATATGTATTTTCTGAAATAAATATTATTATTACACCTATCTCCTTTATATAATTATTTATTCAGATGGTAAATAGCTTTGTTTACATTTTTAACAAACCTTTTCAATATTAATACTGATAAAGAAGATAAAATAGCATACAAAATTGCTAAAATTTTATGAATAACTCCTTCTAGTGTGGATGATGCTTATATTGTCTCTTGTATAAGATGTGGTAAACATGATGATTGCCTTTCAGCGATATGCTCCATCACTTCGATCATGGAATAAGAGTTTGAGTTTATAATGTATGATTGTCTTGTGGAATGTTAAACGTGAATACCTCCAATTGATTATCGTTGATTTATTGTGTCCAACAAAGAGAGTTCCTTGATATTATATACGTTTGAAGAAATCGGGAAACTTTGAATATCAACCACTATGAATGACATTTCAAACTAGAATGATAAACTATTCAAATATCTAGTTGCATATGCGTGGATCATTGACATATTTCTTTGATGTTATCGAAATTTCGAAAGAGTACGTCGAAGCACAAAATTTGTAGTGATGTTGGACTTATCCTATAGTTGACGTCATCGACTTCCCCTCCCATCTCAGAAAACATTTGAAACATCTTAAAGGTGTAAGAATTTGAAGTATCTCTTCGAATGCTGCGCATATCCATTATCTCACATCGGTATGGTAGTAGTGCGATTCGATAAAAATCGACACCCATATCATGTAGCACTCTAAAACAATCAAGTATATACGATCCTGGTTTCGGAACGATACCCGAAATTTGATGCAATATGATTTTTCTCATTCTTCTATGTTTATATTTGAACTGACCTTCTATATTCATATCGATTATCTTCCAATCTTCTGGAGGGGGAGGATCGAAATCTCCTCCGAAATAGAAAGTATCAGCATACGCCCAATCGGTCGAGGCCCCCACAAGGAAAGTTACGAATTCTCCAGCGATTATCCAATTTTTGGATGGTAATTGTAATTCTTCGAGGATTTTCATCAAATTCGGTGGACATACGCTTATTACGAATTTCTTCGCATCGTACACGGTGGTAAGCACACTATGAATAAAACTGTTGTATAATCGAGGAGACATTATTACGAACTGAGTTCGATTTAGTTGGAGCAGTCACACACTCCCTCATACTCTGCGCTATTGACTTTTTCAACCCATAATATACAATCAAAACTAAATGGTATTCTTGCGGGTGAGAGATAAGAGGTCGATCGAACTGGTAAGTATACATCTAAAATCGTGAAATCATGAACATTTTCAGACGCGGGTTCGGATCCCTCTGCATCTTTCTCACCAAAGAATACCATTTTTTTTAATCGAACGCGCTGACAATAGTGGAAAACGATAAAAATCAATCGTTTCGAATTACTCTGAGTTTTTATTCAAATACAATTATTTTTTACAAAATCTTCTCAATTCATTAATTATTTCACGTTTCTCTTCGATATATCCTTGTAGAGATATGATTTCTTCTAACCGGTGCAGTAGAACATCTGGGTTGGACCAGTAAATTATACTTTTATCTCGACTGTGGAATAACATAATATGACGATTCAAATTGTCTCGGCGAGAAAATGTAACTTCACAATGCTTGCATGAGAAACGGTGTATTTTGAAATGTTTTTTCTCGTGCCGCCTCAGCGCATTTGCTTTCGAAAATTCCCTTTGACATTGCCCGCAAACGTGCATGGTGGTTGATGATCAACTAATGACATTGTGATACAGTGTTACCCTGTTTTCAAAGACCCTCCCAATAACGATTGGATCCTCCCAAAGAACGTTTGGACCCTCCCAAGAAAAACGTTTGTATTGCTCTCGAAAATTCCCTTTGACATTGCCCGCAAACGTGCATGGTGGTTGATGATCAACTAATGACATTGTGATATAGTGTTACCCTGTTTTCAAAGACCCTCCCAATAACGATTGGATCCTCCCAAAGAACGTTTGGACCCTCCCAAGAAAAACGTTTGTATTGCTCTCGAAAATTCCCTTTTACTTTGCCCGCAAACGTGCATGATATTTGATGATTAACTAATGACAATCTGATATGGTGTTACCCTGTTTTTCAAAGACCCTCCAAAATTGATGGGGATTTTTCATGCATTGCAGACATTTCGAACTCTTCTAAAATCAGATCTAACACTATCTTTGCAGAATATTTTGTTGCAACCGATTGATTTTTCTCGATTTAGTTGGAGCTTCACCTACAAAATATTCATTTAACCTCGCGCAGGTCATTTTTTATTGTAGTTGGATGTGTGGTCAAAGGTCATCAATTCATCATCTAGGAGAGAAAGATATTTTAAGTATAGATAATATGTTACTATTTTATGTATATAAAAATATTATATTGATTCATATCACATAGAATTAATATTCATAATAGTAATCCGCAGAATAATTAGAGCGATTCCTCTCAAGCCCGTGAGTCTATTATTGCCTTATAAAATATGATGATTTGAATCAATCATTGTTCTAATTAATTATTTATCAAACTATTATGCAATATAATAGAACACAAACTCAGTTTCCTTTCAGCTAGATATCATTCATTCACAACAACAATTTAAGCAAAGGCGTCTACTTTTTTCCTTAGGTAATATAAAATTAGTCTATATATAGTAGTGTTTAATGTACGAGAAATTATTTGTGTTCGGCTGTTTCAAGGTAAGTTTCAATTTTCCTGTTAGTTAGTTATTCATCAGATGCTATTTTTGTCAATTGTAAAATATAATTTACCGGAAGGAAGTAAGGATTAAATATGTTTTTAACCTAATTTATGAAAGACTAGTTGTGATTGAAAGAAAATTTATGATGTTTTCACAACTTCAAAATCTCATTTCCACTAATTTCAATGAACCAATTTTTCTTTCACATCAGTATTCATTGATTATGAAGTTAACTTTTTCAGATCTTAATATTTTTTGTAATAATTTTATTATGTTTTCAAAACAAAGAAACACATTTTCTGATGTTTTCACAACTTAAAAATATCATTTCCACTAATTTCATTGAACCAATTTTTCTTTCAGATCAATATTCATTGATTATGAAGTTAACTTTTTCATATTTTAATATTTTTTACAATAATTTCGTTTTGATTTTTCTATTAGTTATTGATTAGATATCATTTTTCATCAATTTTAATTTGATTTGAAAGGAATTTTATTATGTTTCCAAAACAAAGAAACACATTTTCTCCTAATTTCAAAGAATAATTCATTGAACAGTTAACTTAACAGGTAACTTAACTTAACTAATTTGATTTGAAAGGAATTTTATTATGTTTTCGAAACAAAGAAACACATTTTCTGATGTTTTCACAACTTAAAAATATCATTTCCACTAATTTCAATGAACCAATTTTTCTTTCAGATCAATATTCATTGATTATGAAGTTAACTTTTTCAGATCTTAATATTTTTTGTAATAATTTCGTTTTGATTTTTCTATTAGTTATTGATTAGATATCATTTTTCATCAATTTTAATTTGATTTGAAAGGAATTTTATTATGTTTCCAAAACAAAGAAACACATTTTCTCCTAATTTCAAAGAATAATTCATTGAACAGTTAACTTAACAGGTAACTTAACTTAACTAATTTGATTTGAAAGGAATTTTATTATGTTTTCGAAACAAAGAAACACATTTTCTGATGTTTTCACAACTTAAAAATATCATTTCCACTAATTTCAATGAACCAATTTTTCTTTCAGATCAATATTCATTGATTATGAAGTTAACTTTTCAGATCTTAATATTTTTTGAAATAATTTCGTTTTGATTTTTCTATTAGTTATTGATTAGATATCATTTTTCATCAATTTTAATTTGATTTGAAAGGAATTTTATTATGTTTCCAAAACAAAGAAACACATTTTCTCCTAATTTCAAAGAATAATTCATTGAACAGTTAACTTTCACAACTCTTCAATATTTTCTGAAATAGTTTCAGGAAATTAAATGAAATGGATTTTACATATTATCCAGTTGAAAGAATCCTGGCGGCTAGAATCGGCGAAATGGGGCACATGGAATATCTTTTGAGGTGGGTGGGGTATGGTTTGGAATATGATACGTGGGAGCCGGAATGGAACTTGAATTGCCCCAGGCTGTTAGCCGAATTTAACAGTACAGGTTAGTTGAGTGATTTAGAGAGAATGAAGCTATAATAATTGTTATGTTATCGATGATGTTAACTATATTAAGAAATTTGTTGTATGAAGAGTTATTTAATAAGATTCTTTCTTTGATGTATCCGATTTTCATAATAGTTTAATGAAATTATAGAGATGGATTATGAATATTATCCAGTTGAAAGAATCCTGGCGGCTAGAATCGGCGAAATGGGGCACATGGAATATCTTTTGAGGTGGGTGGGGTATGGTTTGAAATATGATACGTGGGAGCCGGAATGGAACTTGAATTGCCCCAGGCTGTTAGCCGAATTTAACAGTACAGGTTAGTTGAGTGATTTAGAGAGAATGAAGCTATAATAATTGTTATGTTATCGATGATGTTAACTATATTAAGAAATTTGTTGTATGAAGAGTTATTTAATAAGATTCTTTCTTTGATGTATCCGATTTTCATAATAGTTTAATGGAATTATAGGGATGGATTATGAATATTATCCGGTTGAAAGAATCCTGGCGGTTAGAATTGGCGAAACGGGGTACATGGAGTATCTTTTGAGATGGGTGGGGTATGGGTCTGATAGTGACACGAGGGAGCCGGAATAGAATTTGGATTATTCAAGTTTGTTAACTGAGCTCTGTAGTATAGGTTAGTCGATCAAATGTAATTTAGAAATGCATGACCTCATAGAACAGTACTACGTGTAAGGATCTAAATCACTCCACTAGGTCTCAGGATCATTTTCTTAATGGTTCGAAAGTTGACAAGTATAGATCTTTTCTATATGAGTAAAATACCATTCACCTCATTTTCTAAAATGTTCTTCTTTATTTTCTGGTGAAAACGTTAAAATAGTAACATATTATCTATACTCAAAATATCTTTCTCTTTTCAGATTAACTCCGTAGGTGTCGCTGGTGCTGGTTGTGTGTAGTTGTATTTATGTAGAGTGTACATATAAAATAATTAAAAATAAATTTTGTATTTTATTTACTTGAATCTTATAGTTAACTATAATTCATATTACCAAATGAAATTCTTTCTCTAAAACATAAATTCATTCTGATACACCCCTGTTTAACAAATGTACAACGACCTGATGTGAGGAATGTGCCTGTCAACAATTATTATAGATACATCAATGTTCCATCATGTGCGGGAGATAAATATAAATAATTTACACACTATGCTGACTCATAATTTCTGAGTAGCATAATACTCTATACTACTCTATACTACTATAATTACTCAAGTAATGCATTTGTTTTATTCATAGATTGATTTAAATAATTATTAACAATCGTGGATTACGATAAAAATCAATCGTTTCGATACTTCATTTCATATTTAAAAATATATATTGAGCAAAATGAACAGTTTGAAATATTGTAGATTTTGAGATCAGTAGGCTTTCGAAATATCGACAAATTCACATCGAACTATAATAAAAAACAACCTGCGCGAGGTTAAATGAATATTTTGTAGGTGAAGCTCCAACTAAATCGAGAAAAATCAATCGGTTGCAACAAAATATTCTGCAAAGATAGTGTTAGATCTGATTTTAGAAGAGTTCGAAATGTCTGCAATGCATGAAAAATCCCCATCAATTTTGGAGGGTCTTTGAAAAACAGGGTAACACCATATCAGATTGTCATTAGTTAATCATCAAATATCATGCACGTTTGCGGGCAAAGTAAAAGGGAATTTTCGAGAGCAATACAAACGTTTTTCTTGGGAGGGTCCAAACGTTCTTTGGGAGGATCCAATCGTTATTGGGAGGGTCTTTGAAAACAGGGTAACACTATATCACAATGTCATTAGTTGATCATCAACCACCATGCACGTTTGCGGGCAATGTCAGAGGGAATTTTCGAGAGCAATACAAACGTTTTTCTTGGGAGGGTCCAAACGTTCTTTGGGAGGATCCAATCGTTATTGGGAGGGTCTTTGAAAACAGGGTAACACTGTATCACAATGTCATTAGTTGATCATCAACCACCATGCACGTTTGCGGGCAATGTCAAAGGGAATTTTCGAGAGCAAATGCGCTGAGGCGGCACGAGAAAAAACATTTCAAAATACACCGTTTCTCATGCAAGCATTGTGAAGTTACATTTTCTCGCCGAGACAATTTGAATCGTCATATTATGTTATTCCACAGTCGAGATAAAAGTATAATTTACTGGTCCAACCCAGATGTTCTACTGCACCGGTTAGAAGAAATCATATCTCTACAAGGATATATCGAAGAGAAACGTGAAATAATTAATGAATTGAGAAGATTTTGTAAAAAATAATTGTATTTGAATAAAAACTCAGAGTAATTCGAAACGATTGATTTTTATCGTTTTCCACTATTGTCAGCGCGTTCGATTAAAAAAAATGGTATTCTTTGGTGAGAAAGATGCAGAGGGATCCGAACCCGCGTCTGAAAATGTTCATGATTTCACGATTTTAGATGTATACTTACCAGTTCGATCGACCTCTTATCTCTCACCCGCAAGAATACCATTTAGTTTTGATTGTATATTATGGGTTGAAAAAGTCAATAGCGCAGAGTATGAGGGAGTGTGTGACTGCTCCAACTAAATCGAACTCAGTTCGTAATAATGTCTCCTCGATTATTCAACAGTTTTATTCATAGTGTGCTTACCACCGTGTACGATGCGAAGAAATTCGTAATAAGCGTATGTCCACCGAATTTGATGAAAATCCTCGAAGAATTACAATTACCATCCAAAAATTGGATAATCGCTGGAGAATTCGTAACTTTCCTTGTGGGGGCCTCGACCGATTGGGCGTATGCTGATATTTTCTATTTCGGAGGAGATTTCGATCCTCCCCCTCCAGAAGATTGGAAGATAATCGATATGAATATAGAAGGTCAGTTCAAATATAAACATAGAAGAATGAGAAAAATCATATTGCATCAAATTTCGGGTATCGTTCCGAAACCAGGATCGTATATACTTGATTGTTTTAGAGTGCTACATGATATGGGTGTCGATTTTTATCGAATCGCACTACTACCATACCGATGTGAGATAATGGATATGCGCAGCATTCGAAGAGATACTTCAAATTCTTACACCTTTAAGATGTTTCAAATGTTTTCTGAGATGGGAGGGGAAGTCGATGACGTCAACTATAGGATAAGTCCAACATCACTACAAATTTTGTGCTTCGACGTACTCTTTCGAAATTTCGATAACATCAAAGAAATATGTCAATGATCCACGCATATGCAACTAGATATTTGAATAGTTTATCATTCTAGTTTGAAATGTCATTCATAGTGGTTGATATTCAAAGTTTCCCGATTTCTTCAAACGTATATAATATCAAGGAACTCTCTTTGTTGGACACAATAAATCAACGATAATCAATTGGAGGTATTCACGTTTAACATTCCACAAGACAATCATACATTATAAACTCAAACTCTTATTCCATGATCGAAGTGATGGAGCATATCGCTGAAAGGCAATCATCATGTTTACCACATCTTATACAAGAGACAATATAAGCATCATCCACACTAGAAGGAGTTATTCATAAAATTTTAGCAATTTTGTATGCTATTTTATCTTCTTTATCAGTATTAATATTGAAAAGGTTTGTTAAAAATGTAAACAAAGCTATTTACCATCTGAATAAATAATTATATAAAGGAGATAGGTGTAATAATAATATTTATTTCAGAAAATACATATAATTTAGGTAGTATTACATTCAGAAACCACTGCTGTCATTTATCCACATGTTGAACTGCACACATGTATTTACCACCGTCATTACGATGATTCAGACAGGTCAAATTGTTTGCTCGAATTTCCCCGTTTCACATTTAGTACCATCGAAACTGTGAACATCTACGATGTGTGGGAAAATATCCAATTCTATACACTTCCTTCTCAAAAACTCTGCTTTTTGCTGACCACGAACATAAATATAGTCGACTGCACATAGTTGAATCGATTTAAGAATATTATTTATTAATCCACATTTCCAGATGCATAATCGAGTCCATGATAAGACTTTTGTAAATACCATACGGACTTTCGCTCCTTTGCATTCAGCGATGAATAAGATGTGTGCGGTTTGAATAAGGAATAATGACGTTTGAATCCAATTTGTATACACATTTCTTTTGAATGGAAGGCATCGTCAATGAAGAACCCCTGAATGTCAACTAATGCGATTCTCATGATGATGCGATTCGCTTGATGTTTCGATATAGACTGACTAAGGTTTAATTGATACTTTCGACAATTTCGGTGAGAAAGTTCACGCACAACTGTTCACATATCACTTGATTATAGTTCTGATAGGTGTTGTTATTGTAGAAAATCCTAACGTTCCCACCCAAATATCGAACGAGTTCCTTTGGTGGCTTCAAATTTCCAAAACAATCAAAATATTCCACATCGTTATCGATTTTTTTCTGAACGCTACCCAATGTGTTCCGTTGTTTTTAGCTGGTTAACCACCGTATTTTCGATAGCACTTGCACCTCTTGCAACTGATCCTAAGGCTTCTAGAGCTCATGAGTCTACATCTCGAATCATTCGATTTTTATGTGATCTTTAACAAAGTTTCTATAATATACTGCTATGTATATTTTAAGCGAAATGGATAGTTTGAAGTATTGTAAATTCTTAGTTCAGTATAAGTGGGCTTTCGAAATATCGATAAATTGAAAAGTCTGCATCTCGAACTGATTTAGATATAGGTTGATAATCGTGGATAACAATAAAAATCAATCGTTCCGAATTATTCTGAGTTTTATACGTCACGTCAATACCTAAGTTATAAAGAAAAGTTAAAATATTCATTTTTATCGTTCATCATCATTCGTAAAATTGCAAACGAACCTTCGGGCTGCTGGAATTGTATGATTTCATTGATATTCTCAAAAGTTTGATTTCAATACACACGCTAGTATAAACACCATACCTTAGATTTCTTATTACTTAAGCTCCAAAAATTCGAATTTTCAATTCCAAGCACTTGAACAATATACGCGTTCAAATGTTGTGTGAACCAATATAAACGAAATAACGTTTGGGATGCATTATTAGAATTTTAATCAAACTATCGATATGTACAATCAAATTTAATATTTTCGCATTCAATCCTAAACGAAATTCACCAGATTGTGTGTAGTAAAAAAAAAAAAATGATTCACTCATTGTTATTTGTTTACTTAATGAATTCCTCTCATTGTACGAGTGTTGTCGTTCTCATAATCAGTATAAAGTGAATGTGATGACGCAGGTGCATGTAGAAATGAATACTTAATACTTAATGTGCTTTTGGTGTAAACACTTCATATATGTAAGTAGACATTTCTAGGTTATTTTGCTGGTTCATTATCTTGAGATTAGGGTGTGGTATTAATGAACGACAACATAGCTACAACATAAGTGACAATTTTTAATTTTGAGAGTGATTTCCAGACAAAACGTTACCAAAACACCTCATAGATGTGGTCCTTGACGTTAGCTGTTCCGAAATTGATATTTAACTATGATAGTTCATCGGTTTAATAATAGATGGTGATATATCTACAGAATCAGTAATATTTTGAATTTGGGTCTCATAGATGTCGTCCTCTTACGTTTACTGTTCTGACATTGACATTCAGCTATGACAGTTCATCGGTTCATTAATAGATCATATTTTGAATCGAGATGCAACTTCCCACGCAAAAACTTTAACAAAATACCTCATAGATATCGTCCTTTGACGTTAACTGTTCTGACATTGACATTCAGTTGTGATAGTTCATCGGTTTATCAATAGATGGCGATATAGTAATATTTTGAATTGGGGTCTCATAGATGTTGTCCTTTGACGTTAACTGTTCTGAGATTGACATCCAGTCATGATAGTTCACCGGTTCACTAATAGATCATATTTTGAATTGGGATGGGACTTCCCGCGCAAAAACATTAACAAAATATCTCATAGATGTCGTCCTTTGACGTTAACTGTTCTAACATTGACATTCAGGTGTGATAGTTCATCGGTTTATTAAAAGATGGCGATATAGCTACAACATCAGTAATATTTTGAATTGGAGTCTCATAGATGTCATCCTTTGACGTTAACTGTTCTAACATTGACATCCAGCCATGATAGTCATCGATTCATAAATTTCTCACGCAAACATTACATAAGTACCTCATAGATGTCGTCTTTTGACGTTAACATTTCTGACGTTTACAGGTATGCATGACGGTTGATAGTGCTGCAGCTGTAGCTATTACACCTCTCAATTTGGTATTGTTTTGTGTAATTTAGGTTCTAGAAAAAGTTCTATTCTGTTTAAGACCCACGTGAAATACGCCACGACACCTCGTTGAAGATTCACGAAACAGACACATTGTTTGAAATTCCCGCGTTAGCTGTCATGACAGTTCACGTGACAGACGCCACAACATCTCGTTGAAGATCCACGTAACAGACACCTCGTTTTAAATTCCCGCGATAACCGCCATGACAGTTCACGTGACAGACGCCATGACACCTCCTTGAAGATCTACGTAACAGACACCTTGTTTGAAATTCCCGCGATAGCCGCCATGACACCGAATTTCATAGTTTACCTAATGAGTGAGTCCCATTGTAATCATTTAACGTTGAGGAAATTTGTAGGTTAAAAAGTTCATTATTTCTGGAATTACGGTGTGGTTCAATAATAAATGACAGTATAGCTACAACATGAGTCAAATTTTTGAAATTCCTCGCGCAAACATCAGCAAAACACCTCATAGATGTCCTCCTTTGGCGTTAGCTGTTCTGACATGGACATCAAGCTATGAAAGTTCCTTAATATATCGTTTTTTGAATTGAGATTAAACTTCCCGCGCAAAAACATTAACAAAATACCTCATAGATGTCGTCCTTTGACGTTAACTGTTCTGACAGTGACATTCATCTATGATAGTTCATCGGTTTATTATTAGATGGCGATATAGGCTACAACATCGGTAACATTCTGAATTGGAGTCTCATAGATGTCGTCCTTTGACGTTAACTGTTCTGACATTGACATCCAGCCATGACAGTTCATTGGTTCATAAATTTCCCGCTCAAAAACATCAACAAGATACCTCATAGAAGTTCATTATTTTTGGAATTACGGTGTGGTTCAATAATAAATGACAGTATAGCTACAACATGAGTCAAATTTTTGAAATTCCTCGCGCAAACATCAGCAAACCACCTCATAGATGTCGTCCTCTGACGTTAGCTGTTCTGACATGGACATCAAGCTATGATAGTTCATTAATATATCGTTTTTTTGAATTGAGATGGAACTTCCCGCTCGAAAACATTAACAAAATACCTCATAGATGTCGTCCTTTGACGTTAACTGTTCTGACATTGACATTCAGCTATGATAGTTCATCGGTTTAGTGATAGATGGCGATATAGGCTACAACATCGGTAACATTTTGAATTGGAGTCTCATAGATGTCGTCCTTTGACGTTAACTGTTCTGACATTGACATCCAGCTATGATAGTTCATCGTTTCATAAATTTCCCGCGCAAAAACATTAACCTCATAGATGTCGTCCTTTGACGTTGACAGGTACGCATGACGGTTGATCGGTTCATTCATAGATGTAGTCATTTGAAGTTAACTGTTCTGACATTGACATTGAAGTATGATAGTTCATCGGTTCATTAAGAGATGGCGGTGATGTAGCTATAACATCAGTCATATTTTGAATTGTGACCTCATAGATGTCGTCCCTTGACGTTAACATTTCTGACGTTGACAGGTATGCATGACGGTTGATCGGTTCATTCATAGATGTAGTCGTTTGAAGTTAACTGGTCTGACATTGACATTTAAGTATGATAGTTCATCGGTTCATCAGAAGATGGCGGCGATGTAGCTACAACATCAGTCATATTGTGGTTTTGACGTTAACTCTTCTGACATTCGGTTCCAACGTCGGCCATGATAAACATCACCAAAACACCTCTACGTTTGAATTTGGCGGGTCGATGACGTCACATCCAACTAACCTCACATCCAGACCTCTATGGTCGAAAGTTCTATAATCATCGTAAGCTCTATGGACACGTTTGAATTTCGCGGGTTAGTAACGTTACGTCCAACTAACCTCACATCCAGACCTCTATGTTCGGAAGTTCGGTGGTCATCGTAAGCTCTATGGACACGTTTGAATTTCGCGGGTTAGTAACGTTACATACAACCAACCTCACATTCTATGACCCAGACCTCTATGGTTGGAAGTTCGGTGATCATCGTAAGCTCTATGGACACGTTTGAATTTCGCGGGTTAGTAACGTTACATCCGAAGTTGCGCGCGCAACATCCGGTCGATGACGTCATTTCCTGGCGTAAAACTCGTCCACTTAATCTACTGTTAACTTACATTATTATTGCACTAAAGCACTGACACTTGATTGAAAGTTTTTCACAAAATATATTTAACGCGCTGAACACAGAGCACAGGTAAGTACGACTTACTTGTTCCGAACCAAGCTGTTGAATGATTGAATTGTACGCACATCGAGTTTTATAGGAACTTCTTATCACTTTCCTGTTATGTTCACACGGCATGTAGGATGTCTCATCCGCCTGTTATATCATGATAATAAGTTAGCTGTAACCACAAGCAGGAAGTCTCGTTCGACTGTTATATTCATATTGGTAAGATCTACAACCACAAGCAGGATGTTACATTCTATTTGAAATCGCGTGATTGCAGAAACTTCCTTGAAATATTTATCCGCATACATTTTTTTCCTCAACAGATAACAACTTTATCATTTTTCCTGGGAACTAATTTAATTCGTGGGGACTTTGGAATAAATATTGTGTGTATAAAACTCTAGGTACTTCATAGGGAAAAAATAATATTCTTGTGAGTGTTGAGTGTTAGATAGAAATGGGTAAATTTGACGATTATGTTCAAGAGTTGACCAACAGGTTTAATATATTTAGGAAAACGCAAATGCGTGGTTGACAAGACAAGTGAGTTGTTCATTCCATCTTGATCTTACTATATATCATGAATGCATTAATTTGTTTAGTGGTTATTCTGTAGATGAGAGCGAGATTCTATCAAGCCCTGATAATTCTCTCGAAACACTCATTTTCCTATGGTTATTCTGCAGATGAGAGCTATATTCTATCAAGACACGATAACGAGCCCGAAACCCTCTCGGAAGAAGATGATGAAGAAAACATTGAACAACAACAGCAGGTAGTTTGAGTATTGGAGTGATCAATAGAGGTATCAGTTATTAATCACTTACCGTAGCGAACAGACGCTAAACATGTACTCCTGTGAGTTAGTGATTGTAGCTTAAATCTATTTACACGTAGTTACAATACATTCATTTCTCATTATTAGAATCTGATATTATATCATAGGATATAACCTGAATAGTTTGAATATAAGCACATTTAACATTTAGTTATATGATTAGTGATTGTTGTTACATTTACATTTTAGCTGTAGCTGTAATATTATTATTATCGATATACACTTTTCGTCCTATTTATTAGAATATATTTATATTTCCCCAATTAATTTTCGAGTATAAACATATTATATAGCTGCAATATTATCATATTCAAATAATTAATGTTCGAGTATAAACATATTTAACATTTAGATGTAGCTGCAATATTATTATTGATATCTATTCAGATGTAGTTATTATTATTGATATTTACATATAGTTACAATATACTCATTTCACATTTATTAGAATCTAATATTATATCATAGGATATAACCTGAATAGTTTGAATATAAGCACATTCAACACTTAGTTATTGGAATAATATTTATTGTAAGCGTGATTAGAGTAATTGATTGGCGGTTCATTTACATTTAGATATAGTTGCAATATTATTATGAATGTCATGTAGATTAGCGCTTATGAAGATATTCATATGATTATTATTATTATCCTCATCTATTCCTCATTCAACCATCATAGTTCTACCTCTTGGGTGGTTGGGGAAACGAGCTCGATCTCCATAAAACTCCCCCGTATATATGTTTCCATTGAAATTGATTGAATTTTATAAAAAGCTGTCTATCCGTCGGTCTGTCTGTTCCTATGAAGAAATGTGTGTTGATGAAAATGTTTTTATTATTATTAGTGTATTTTTTGCATACCGAAAAAATTATATTAGCACATCTATATGTTTAAGATGATTAAAAATGTATTTTGTTATATAGCAATCGAGCTGTACAGACAGTTCGAATAATCATCGTGATGCGTAACACCGCTTCGTCTAGATTCTGTATAGGTATTGGGTTACACCCAGCAGCAGCTAGATTTCGGGTCATATTATGTGATTTACAATCAATATGATTCGAATATATATACATACAATATGTTTGATTTGAAATAAAGTATTCTCATCGCGTTTGAAGGTGATCTGTGTAACTTTCTTATCGCTCGAGCGAGCTGTAGCTCTACCGCAAAATATGATAGTGAATATTGTTCAACCTGGCACAAATTTAGCATAAACTTATTTGATTTATATCGGATAATTTATGAAACATACATGAATGAATATTATAGCGAATTATGTTTACTTCGGAACTAATTTTGGAAAAACGTTTTATATATTCATATTACTTTCGGATAACTTATGAAACTACTTTAACATTGAAGGATCGCGCATCATTACGATAATTCCAAATTGAATACATTGCTGTTGGACATGATTTAGCACAACCTTATCGCACAAGTAAGCTAATGATGCATACTTATAATATTATAACGAATATTGTACTCGCTAGTACTAATCAAGCAAAAAGTCCTTAGATGATTTAATAGTTATTTCTGCAAACGCTTCATAATATCGCTATTATGAGAAGCAGCATTTTTGTAAACTATCACATGTTAGATGTTATGACCCTTTATTGAAGACTTGTGGGGGCAGACAATGCGCCGCGATCAATATCATTATAACTCAGACAAAACCCTGCGACTAGCGGCATGTACAAACAACCCCACATTTCATTGAAGGCTCCTGCAAGGTAGATACCTCGCTGAAGACCTGCGTGATAGACATCATTATACCTGCACACTCTGTATAACCTCACATACACACCTGTCTCGTTGGAGACCGCGCCAGCTTCATTCAAATTCACACGACTAACGTCATACATAAACAATCTGTATAACCTCACATTCCATACCCCATTGAAGTCTCCCAACTCCATTTTGTATACTAAAAATAATATCCATATATGTTTAAGATGATTGAAATCGCATTTTGTAATATAGCAATCAAGTAAGGTACAGACGGCTTGAATAAACGTTTTTGAAAGTAATTTCCTTATAAATATCGCGTTTGAGAAATGCAGAAGAAGATATCATTTCTATACTATATAACATTCCATCTATGCATTCAAGGAGCAGCAGCCCTCCCATGATACCTCCGATGAATACCCGGTCTCTTCCAAAAATCACGTGACTGACGATATGTACAAACAACACTATTTCATAACCCCTATGGGCTAGCGCTATGAAGTCTCACATTCCATACCTCGCTGTAGGCTTCGTGACATACCTGCATGACTAACGTCATGTAAAACAATTACCTGCATCATATAGACTGCAATATACTCGCACTTATCACTCAGCCCGGATACCCCGCGGTTATATCTACAACATTAAAATCGCTTGTTCTCAATTCCTCCATAGCTGAGCGGTTATGGAGCCGGCTTTGGATTTCATTTCTCGGGTTCGATTCCCGTGTGTACAAAAATATTTCATTTTCAGCAGAAGTGTTTGTATACTAGATTAAATTGATTCAAATCCTCCGCGGTTAAGCCGCCTTACTTTAGAGTTTATTTCCCAGGTTCAAATCTCGGTGTGTGTAGAAAAAATATTTCATTTTCAGTAGAAGTGTTTGTATACTAGATTAAATTGTTTCAAATCCTCCGCGGTTAAGCCGCCTAACTTTAGAGTTTATTTCCCGGGTTCGAATCTCGGTGTGTAGAAAAATCGTATCAGTAGAATGTGAGTACACAGACGATTAGTTCACTGACTTCATCCGACCATTGTTAGGGAAGAACCATACACAGATGATTAGTTCACAGACTCCGCCAGGCCATAGTTAGGGTAGAACCATACACAGATGAACCGACTTCATCAGACCATAGTTAGGGAAGAACCATAGATAGATGACAGACTTCCAGAACCATAGCTAGAGAGAACCATAGACTAGTTCATAGAACCATAGACTACCTACCCCATCGAGATGACTGCGCATGCGTGATTGTGGATGACCTTGAAGGGGACCGTTTTCGCTAAAATGAACCTTAGATTTCCTTATGGAGATTTACATGCAAAAAAGGGTGATTTTGCTCCCGAACTCTCATAGCACATCTACTAATTTAATTATTATTCTTTTAGTCACATGTTAACTTTTTGCTAATTTTAAAAATCAATTGTAATTGTTTATTTCTTTCAGATTAAATTAAAATTTTGCCTAAATTGATATCTCGTCAAGATATCCATTTTGTACTAGTGTTTTCGCAATTTGGGAAAGATAACATTATCGGTTGTGGAATCACTTGGTTATTCCAACCGACGGTGTTGCTTGTCCTTTTGATCTCAAGTCAGGTACTGTTCGTTCTTTGAATTTACAGGGTTTGAACGTCTGAGGTTCCTCACCCCTTCACTCCCAGGCGGTTTAGTGACTTTCCTGACAGGACCGACTTCCAGTTCCTACGAGTTCCAAGGAGGGTAACATTTTCTTGTTTGAATGACCATAATTTCATTCTCTGATTTTGTTGTTTATCCGAAGTTGTATTCCACTAATTTTTATAGAATCATTCGAGGTATACTGTAAGTCCTCTTATTGGAAAATTAGTTCTTTTCAATTTAATAATTGATTCAATTTATTAATTGTTTTCCTATAATTCAATTTATGTTACAAACCAATTTAATTTAATAATCGTTTACTCAAAATTTCATTTATGTTACGATTTGATTTAATTTGATAATTGTTTCTACGAATTCAATACTATTTATATTTCCAATTGGAATTCTAAAAATTTGTAATTTAAATTTTGTTATAATTCAAATTCTGTGGAATATACGAATTGTTAAGTTGAACTCGTATTGTTTTTCTGAATTTCCATCGACTGTTTAACCATCTCGTAGTGCTTGTATTCTTGACTGTGAATTCATTCAGTTTTATAGTTTTTTTTTCAAGCAGTTGGCGCTCGGGCAATTCACCAGTCTTGAATCACAAGGCACGTTTCACTACGAGCCATGAGAGTAATTAATTTAAATTGAGCTAGCTGGGCCAATTAAAACCGACCCAAGCGGGTCCGTTTCAATACATACTGTTGCAGGAGATTTTAGAACGAGTAAAAAGAGTTGTTTATTTCCCATATAGAGACAATGAAGGAATTATAAGTCCGAACGATGCAAAACCAAATTCTATCTTCATTTTTGATAACATATCCTGCGAGACACAACAAAAAATTCGAGAATATTATTCGATGTGTAGACATAGAAACATTGGCGCATCATATCTATGTCAGACAACTCTAAAATTCCGAAACAACTGATTCGCGATAATTCTAACCTGATCGTGTTATTCAAACAAGATGAAATAAATCTAAAAGACGTGTTTGATGAGCACGTATCCCCAGACGTTACTTTCGATCGATTCAAAAAGATGTGTTCTATGTGTTGGATGGAGAAATTTGGAACATTAATAATTGTTAAAGATTTTGATTTGAACAATGGAAGATACCGCAAAGGTTTCGATGTATATATTAAAATGTGAACGTGAAATCTATAGCAAATACACAATGGACGCTGAACGGTTAGCACGTAAGCGAAAAATCGCTCAATTGGCACGATCTATACGCAAGAAATATCTCAAATTGAAACTGGGTAAAACGGAAGAGGACGAGTCGATCAATAAATTATTTAAACCTGTATCGAAACCACTTCGGGAAATAATCAAATCCAATAATACACCATTGATTAAACGTGAAATTAAGCAAGAAAAGGATGATGCGGATGAAGAGGAGGAGGAGGAGGATGAGGGAGAGGAGGAAGATGAAAGAGGAACGGTGTTGGATGTAAGCGATGCAAGTATGAAAACTGTTGTTGAAATGTCTGACAACGATGATGATGACTATGACGTATTAGAATCTTACCCAGAGTTACTTCAAAAATATATCGGTGAATATTGGTCAGGGAGTAGAAAAATCGATAGAGTTTATGGCCCAGTTTACGATGCTAGTTCGTTGTCATGGTAACTAGGAGGTAAATTAATCGATTTCAAAAATTGAGATACTATCGAGACACAAGGGAGAAAATTCAAAAGTACCGTCGGTCTGTGTGAACTTATATTCTATGACAAACCTAGAAATTTCACCAAGAAAGATAAGATGAATTACAGGATGATTCTGAACTTGACAAATCCCCACAGAAATAGTGCTGGAAACTTGTAAGGTACTCGAAGATACAAGTACATTAAAATAATACGACCTCTAATTCATGAGGAAGCTCTCGGTAGCGGTATGCGATTGACATATAACAACGAACCAGTGGAGTACGTGTACTGGGACGATCCAAACCAACTTGTGGAACGATTGAGTCTTTTGATGGCATCTCAAAAAGCTGGGAATACATCGCACGACAATGAGATAGTCGCTATAATAAATGAGCTACGAGAAGCCGATATCATAATATTAGTGTGTGTTCATTACTGTTTCATATCATTCACACGATGAGGCTTGATAAGTTTGGACGAAGATATGTGATTGGTGGTTCAACCAGCATCAACGCTCTTCGACAATCGATGTTTTCACACGTTCTAGCTCGTACACCAGATGGTGATGCAGATATCGAGAACGTGAAAATTTGTAATGTGAAAACGCCCACATTCAAGAACAATGTTGCAAGCAAGATTTATGTCGATGATGCGAGTGCGAAGATTGGGGAGAACTTGGAGCGCATCTTCAACGATGACTTTTCACATAAGATTCAGGAATTAATTGGAGAGATGAGTAGTTTCTCCATCAACATACAATCGCACAAAAATCAAAGTGATGCTAGCTTTACGAGTTTACATAAAGAATTGGATGAATACAAGAAGAAAAATGATAAGGTTCTCAAAACCGTTGGAGCGAATACCGCTTATGTACTCGATATCTTCGAAAAATTCTCTGATAATTTCGAAACATATCATAAGAGTCAACACGTTATTTTGCGTGATCATAATGATAAATTGAACAAGATCACTATAGATTATAACATAATGGATGTACATCAGGAGGATATTATGAGTAGCCTGCTAGCGTTGGAACAACGTATGACGACACCCTCGAAGAAAAGACCGAATGATGCTATCACCCCATCAACCAACACGAAACGTATACCTCCAAATCCTATCAAATAAACCAATGATTTTCAACTAGACAATAATCGAAAAACGATGCAACAAGTTGTCGACGAGATTTATGAGCCAGCCCGAAAACGTCGTCGTACAATTTTGAAGGGACTGGATGACTTGTGGCAGATGGATCTAGCCGAAATGGGTAATTATGCTCGTGAAAATCGAGGATTCAAGTATATTTTGGTGATGATCGATTGCTTCTCGAAATTCGTGTGGACTCATCCTTCAAAAGCATAATCAGCCGAAGAGGTTCGGAAAGCAGTTAATTCTATATTAACTGAGGGAGGAGGAGGACGTAAACCTTGGAATCTGCAAAGCGGCCAAGGTAAAGAATTCTTCAATAAGCATTTTGCCGAGCTGATGAAAAAACACAAAATCAACCATTATAATACGTATAGTGTGAAGAAAGCCCCCATTGCTGAACGTGTTATTCGAACCAACAAACAATTTAGTTTGAAAGGAAAATATAGATGGATTGATATACTTCAAGAAATCACGGGAAAATATAATAAATGTGAACATAGAACTATAAATATGGCTCCATTCAAGGTGACAAAACAAAATGAGAGCGTGATATTGAAGCGATCCTACTCACACCTCAAGTTGGCTTTACCACATAAATTCAACGTGGGCGATGTGGTACGAATAAGCAAAGCCAAACATATTTTCGAAAAATCATATACGCCTAATTGGTCGGTGGAGCTCTTTAAAATTATAAAAGTTAAAATCACTAACCCAGTTACGTATCTACTCGAGGATATGAAGAGCTCCCCAATCAGCGGTTGTTTCTACGAGGAAGAATTGCAGAAGACCAAACAACCTGATGTCTTTTTGATTGAGAAAGTGCTTCGAAAAAAAGGTGATAAAATGTACGTCAAATGGTTGGGAATAAAGGAGAAAAATTGGATTGCTAGAAGTGATATTATATGATCTGCGCGTGCGTGTGTGATCTTCAGGGTGCATGTTAGAGAAAATCTTACAATCAGTTCAGTTGTTGTACAATGTCGTACCAAGATAGTGGTACATCCGAAGATAGTTCCGAGTTGGATCGAATGTTTGAAGAGTTTGAAATGTTAATTCGGGATGAAAATTTTCTATTGTTGAATACAACATACCCATTGGAGGGGGGTTATGAAATTAAGTGTGGATTGAGTCCTATGCGAATCTTCGCACCAACAATATCACTTATCCATTCTTCGCAAAATTGTAAACTTACCTTTGGACTGCTGGAATGGTATGACTTCATCGAAATTCTTCGAACTAAAATCAGAGATTTCTTCTCAAGTTTACAAACAGATCCTGCCCCCATAGCATCCGATGAATATTGCCAGATAGTTCAACTTGTGTGGGACAATAATGAAAAAGTACTTCAAGTTACGAAGCATGGTATTCATTTTTGGCTGTGTGGAAGATGTTCGAGAAATTATTAATATCAACGATGGAGTGTTATCACATCGAGTGTCTTTTCTCGAACAATTTGATTCTTCTTCATACTATCACCATGTTATTGATGTGATTAAGAGCATAAGGAATCATGCCAGTGCATTAGAACTCTTATATTGTTTTATTAATATTTCATCGCCAAAATGTTTATTGACGAATACACCTATAGAAATGTTATTTCACTATAAAAATAGGGTTTTGTATGATTTGGAACAATAAAATATGATCAACAGTTTTTGTTTTTTATTAAAAAACATTTATACATACATCATAGAAAGTTTTTATTAAAACAAGTATGTAACATATGAATACAAATACAATTACAATTAACATATCAATACAAATATCAAAATTAACATATCGAAACAAATATTAAGATAATAGTGAAAAGTGTCCATAAGGTAAGGTGTTTGTTCTATTCTTTATCAGGAACCTCTTGTTGTCAAAAGGGCTGAGGGCAATTTTATTTTGTTCTATAGTGTAGAGGTTAGAGTTGAAAGATGTGATAGATTTTTGGACTCTATATATCTCGATTTTTTCTTCAAGAGATTTAACATAATCCTCAAAAGTTATAGAATATTTCAAAACCGAATCTCTAATACCTCTAGCTTTTTTAACGGGTTCTCTCTCCCCCACCTTATAACTGTACATTTTAGAGCGTAAACCGATGAACTTCATTAATCCGACCACTTTCTTGTTTATAGGTGGAATTTCAAAAATATTATCTGAAGCATAATCGCTAGTGTCAAATTTTTGAACGTTTTTCTTCATAATGGTCTCATAAATATCATCGTCTGTTATTATATGATAGATCAAACTATCAGTATCTGTATAACACAGCTGTATTGCTTCAGGATCTTTATATATTTTCAGCATAAAGAAAATCAAACACACAAGTTTTTGAAATATCTAAAATAGCCATTCCTATATAAATTGGTTTATTAAATAATATTTCAAGTTTATTTTGCTCGATTGCCATCAAATTTTCATCAAAAATCTTACTACTATTGAAGTTTGGTTGAGAAATATAGTATCGCGCTCCAAATGGTCCATACCATTTATTAACTAATTTAACGCTCCGATGCTTACGTACGTTCTCCATCGATTTCCTTTATAATGAGTTTGAAAAGAGCCTCTTCGAATTTATTCTTTGCAGCTGCACGTTATCGTGTATTTAAATCGATATAAGCTTTCAACCAATTGGATTGACTGAACTTAAGGATTCTATGTACCTTCTTCAACACCATCCCCAACGCTAAACATTGTTTCGAATTCCTATAATGAATTATATGTTTAGATTTATTGTATAACGTCGATAATAATTTTGCTTGTTTAGCATTGGGAGGTGTAGAGTGCAATGGACATAGCGGTAAGTCTTTGTGGGTGTCATGTAATTTCTGAGGGTATTCTAGATCTACTTCTAGAATATATCCGAAATGTCTCTTACATCGATGTTAAGATCATCATACCATACAAAGTTATCATAAGGTGAATATTGCGCCATAGTCCACCCATATAAATTACAAACATCAAAATACATGAGATAGCTACTTTCCTCTTGTGAATTATAATCTTTCATATACTTATTATTGGCAGCCGCGAATCTATTGCTACATTGACTAACACCTCCTCGTATCCCCCTTTCTATAAACATAATCATATCTATATCTTTTAGAAACTGAAGAGAAATATTTGTAGATTTCAACACACACTCCCATGAGAAGCCAAGTAAAGTGAAATTATACGTAGGATCAAGTTTATATATCTCTAAACATTTTTTGTTTTCAAGTATAAATCGGAATACTCACCTAAATTACTACAATTAAATTTTTGCGAAACGTTTTGAGCATGTTCATAGTCTCCTTCACTCATTGATTCATCTTTCAATTTATTGTAAAAATTTTCGATTGGTGGTAAATTTGGTTCGCTCAATTTATTCCAACTATCTAAATATTCATATGGAAAAACCCCCTTACGAGTTAATAATTTGAACTGATCGTTTGTCAAATGATTATATTCACGCTTCAAAATTTTCAATTGATCAACATTCAAAAAGGACACCAACTCATCTAGTGATGTATTTAAAAATCTACATGAATCGATAAAACGGAATTTAACTGGGGAAAAGAAGGAACTTCTAGTAAAACTTATATATTTTTCTTTATTGATTGGTAGTACTTGAATGTTCTGTTTGTTCGCTTCAGCTAAATCCCGTATCAATAGGAACATATCATACCCAGATAGATTATGAGCTAAAACAGGCACTACAAATTTTTGTTTATATTGCAAATTACAAAGTTGGTGTGCTAAGCCGCGAAAAACCCAGTGAAATGACAGTGGTCTCTTACACATATATCCCCATCGGTAAAACATTTTTCACAAATATGACATTTAGTTTCCCCCATTATGGATGATAAATCAACCGCACTCAAACTCATAGGTATGTTACACTTCAATTTTTTCTCTATGAATACACTAATTTTGTCTAATTGTTCGGTTAACCATTTGGCTGGTTCAGAACCTCTATAACTATCATATTTCGAAATGGAATCATCGAAATAACATTTCAGATAATAGCCTACACTGTAAGCTTCATGTAATTGTTTTCGGTTGGTGTATGAAGCTGAATTTGATGGAGAACAATTTTGGATTGGTAGCAATAGAGCCTCAAAATCGAAATAAATCACAAATGGCATTGGAATTTTATTTGAATAATTCTTGAAAACTAAATGATCTTTTTTATGGAATTTTATTTTACATGTATTCATCTTACCACAATCTTCGATATGAGTCTTGTATTTTATCTCGCTCTTGAAATTATTTAGACAACGTTCACATAAATAAATTTTATGCCTAGTAGTAATTTGCGAATTAATAAGTCGAGCTACATTTTTAATCAAGAAATAATGGAATTTAACTATTGGATTAACAAAATTCGATGTATCTGAAGATTCTACATCGCGGTAATATTTATCCTGAATCAACAACAAATTAAAGTGCGTTTCTAGTTTATTTTTTGATAGATATGCGGGGAGAACCTTCAATTTTTCCTTATCAGCAGCACCATCTGTTTTATCGCATAATTCTAACACAAAAACGTGTATGCTTATATTATTCAGCTCCTCGAATAAATGGATTTGTGAAAAAGGCATCGGGAAAGTTAAATTTTGTAAATTTAAAACTACTCAAATGAGGATATGAAGTGATTCTATCTGAATGTGTAGTAGCAGGGTGTAATCCAGCTGTTACTGCCCAAGCGAAACAATACTCATCATAATTTTTAACATTGATAACAGCATGTTTATTCGCAATTTCTTCAGGAAGAACTATATAGGAAGATCCCGAATTAATTACCTCATGTTTATTGATATTTATTTGCAGACTTACTATATTTCTGAGACTCCAATTTGAACCTTTCTCTTGGAATTCTTCTAATTTTGTAGAAAGTTTCTCAATAATATTATCTTTATACCATTCTAATAAATTCGTTGTATTATCTATTCCCATTGATCGTTTATGAAAATATTTGAAATCTGTCTGAATAAGTTCATCGTTAACGTTCCCTTTAATGTACGCGCCACAAAATGTTGAATTATCTCTAATAAATTATATTCATGAAAGATTTTGGAGATTCTAGTATTGAAAAGATGAAAAGCATCATATAGAAAATTAATTGGGTCTAAATGCGAAATATTGATAATCAATCCGGTTCTTATTCTACTTTAAAAGCAGACTGTCCATCCTCCCATCTGGTTCTATCACAGCGATTCTTATTTGATATAGATGGTTTATCTCTAATTTGTAATACAATTTTGAAACGCTTTATATGACCGATATTTGTCTGAAGTTGATTCTTATTAGCTGAATTCAAATCATCTCTCATCAAATGTCTCGAGAAAGTACGGATATATTTCGTACAAAATCTATCCTTTTCGTTGTTTCCTGAGGGGGAAATTTTGACTTATACAAATCTTTTTGAGCCTGATCGATAATTTCAACAATTTCGGTGCTAATCTTTGGAATAGAGTCCATGATGATAATAGATTAAAAATATTACCCTAAATCTCTCGGAACTCGATTTTTGCTGCTGAATTCGATTTCCCAAAATGTTCCTCTCCTCTATAAATCAATCATATACATCGTTTTTCATTGATGCGATCCAACAGAGGTTTGAGTAGTGGTGTTGAACGTTTTGGGAGGAAAACACCGAAATCGTCAGTCTCTGCTAGCACAGATTCTCCAAACCAGGTGTTGACAATTTTTGCATTAGTTATCTCATAAACTTTACCTCCTTCGAGCTGGTTAACTTTTTTCGTAGGTAATCTCTCTAATAGAGAACACGAGTTTAATGCTTCCATGCTCATTATGATATGAATATCTATAACAAGGATGAATATTACTCAAAATAATTCGGTATATTTCCAAAACATCGATCGAGAAAACAATAGTTAGTAAATGTAATAATCTGTGTGAAATTGAGTGTACAATAGTAAGTGAATGTAATAATCGATGTGAATTTAAGTGAAGAGCTAGCTTGTTGACATGAAGTTAATTTGAAACCAATTTGAAATAAAAGTTCCCTAAATCGAGTTTATTATCATTCTAATCATATTCATTTGAAGTTAATTTGGAATATATCAACTTGAAATGAGAGTTTTCTCAATCAAATAATAATATAGACTTACCATAAATTGAACAAGGATGAATATTACTCAAAAGAATCCGGTATATTTCCAAAACATCGATCGAGAAAACAATAGTGGTAATAATCGGTGTGAATTTGGGTGTACAATAGTAAGTAAATGTAATAATCGGTGTGAATTTAAGTGAAGAGCTAGCTTGTTGACATGAAGTTAATTTGAAATGTACCAATTTGAAATAAAAGTTCCCTAAATCGAGTTTATTATCATACGAATCATATTCATTCGAAGTCAATTTGAAATATATCAACTTGAAATGAGAGTTTTCTCAATCAAATAATAATATAGACTTACCTCAAATTGCACCACACAAAAAACAAGAGTTGCTCGTTAGAGAATCAAATGTGAAATGATTAAATTATATTCGAGACAATACCATTTCCACCTTCTTATCAACGCTGCGCGCGATTCCTACAGTTGCCTACGTGACACATTCCCTCGATAATTTGCTAAGTTATCAATATCAGCACAGGAAACAGTTCACGTTTTCATTTTGTTGTTGACAGGAAACCTCATTGATAAGATTAATATTTCAAACTAAGCATTTCTCGTAGATAAAATATCAACCAATCAGTTGGTTGCTTAACAAAGTGTTATCTGTGTCCGTTTAGAATTGAATACAATGGCTCTATTATCTACCACACATTCTACAAGTTACGACTTGTTGTTGACAGGAAACCTCATTGATAAGATTAATATTTCAAACTAAGCATTTCTCGTAGATAAAATTCAAACAACCAAACTCACAATCACTGATAACGCTATCTACCCGATAAAGTTATCTACCTGATAACACTAATTACACACACTCGATGCCCATCGCCAGACCGGGTGACTCACAATCACTGATAACGCTATCTAGCCGATAACGTTATCTACCCGATAACACTAATTACACACACTGGATGCCCATCCGGGTGACTCACAATCACTGATAACGCTATCTACCCGATAACGCTATCTACCAGATAACACTAATTACACACATCGCCAGCACAGACCGGAAGTGGAGACCTGATAATAACAAACATCGGAGCACAGACCGGAAGTGACGTCACACTTCCTGGTCCAAAGCGCGCCCACTGTATCTACTATTATATACCCCGAATTGATGAATTCACCACAAATCTTATTATATAACATTTACAGCGCTTATAGGGTACTACGTTAATAATTATTATCAATATTCACACCAGCAGCAGCTAAATTTCAGTTCATATTATGCGATTTACAATCAATATGATTCGAATATATATACCTACAACGTGTTTGATTTAAAATAAAGTATTCTCATTGCGTTTGAAGGTGATCGACGTGAACGTGACTTCCTTATCACTCGAGCTAGCTATCGCTCTACCGCAAAATATGAAAGCGGATATTGTTCAACCTGCTACTAATTTAGCATAAACTTATTTCATTTATATCGGATAATTTTTGAAACATACATGAATGAATTATTACGATGAAATATAATATTATAGCGAATTATTTCAATTCTAATTCTACTTTTAGAAAAACATTTTTATATATTCGTAATGCTTTCGGATAATTTATGAAACTACTTTAACATTGGAGGATTGCGCATCATTACAATAATGAATATTCCAAGTTGAATACATTACTTTTGGAGACGATTTAGCGCAACCTTATCACTCAAGTGAGCTATCTCTCCACCTCCAATGATGCATACTCATAATATTATAATGAATATTGGGGCCCTCTAGTACTAATCTAGCGAAAAAAACGTCCGTAGTGTAACGACCCGACTTTCGAATGGATCGTCACAGGTCATTCTCCATAATAGAAACCTATAATAATTTGATTCTATATCCTTGAACTTCCTCCCAATTAAAGAACTCTATCTTAAAAGATATAGTTAACTGTATTCAATTAATACGGCGGATTCAACGAACACTTTATTGTTACCACCACATCCGAATTATTAATTGGGAAGGGGACTCGGAATAAAACCGGTTGCGATGGATATCTAACCATCTTTTGTGTTACTGTGATATAAGGTAGGTCTTTATCAAAGTTATTGAATTTTTTTTTTGAATAGCATTGGATCTTTAATATTCCATCCATAATCAGGCTTACCCTGGTTTATGCAAAACTTTGATTGTTTCCTGCTCTTATAACAGGCACCTAGATCTCTTGATCTTGGATTTTGTTATTTCACTCATATTATCATTTATTCAATTTGCCAAATCACTTAGTCCATTTTCTTGAATACACGTGGGATTAATATATCGTATATTTTTTTACTTTGAACTCTTCGTAAAACGAACAACGTAGCATTATCCAAATCGGGAAGGTACGAAACATATAGAGGATGGGCTAGGACTAACCACTCCATATTTATAATTCCACGAGCCGTGTTTCCGATACCTTCGATTATAGAGATAACGTAGGACTTGTTAAACGATCCCGTAATCGTAATAAGAGTCTTAATAATACAAAATCCACCCACGTGGTTCTAGGAATCTCTGAACTTTATTTCATAACTAACTTCAAACTCAATTAATTTTTCTCTAACTTTTTTTAAATTCATTTTGTTAGAATTGTAGTAAATTCTTAATAATTGCCACATATTAATTTAATTTGTAATTGTAATCGTAATTTATCTTGGCTTCACCTATCAACATTTTTCTAACTTAACTCAACTATTCACAGCGTCAATACTGAGTCATTGCACGTATTAAATTTTACTTCTTTTGTGGACATCCTACTCGTGTATTTTCTTTCTTTTTCGATAGGAGGATATTGGATCCAATACACTACGCGGAACCATCATCAGGACCACAGGAGGAACACAGGGGAGTAATTTTAATATCTCTGTTGCAACTTTCATTACCATGATGAATTAGATGCTGGTCGTAATTGCTGGGTCAAAGTAGATTGATTATCTTTATTTACAATTGTTTCAGTTTCATATCGGTGCCCCGAAAGGGCATGCGAGTTTGTTAAACCTTTTTACTATTGTTCATTTATAATTGAATATATTTGTTATTGTTCTTATATGCTTTGTTTCTTTTCCTTTTTACTTACTACCAATTCAATGATGCTTATTTCTTTATTTATTACAGCCTGAAATTCTTCTTTTTTTAACTCGTGGTGGCGCCCAGGGTTTGTTTTGTTTGAAAAGTAATAGGGCAAGTATCATCATTGTTAACGTAAAGGGCCGAACAACCACGAATTCGAGCTAGTTTGGGAAATATTAGTAACTTGGGTAAATTCATCTTTTTGATTAATTGAGAATCAAGGGAAGGTGGAAATTGTGTAGCTTACGGCTTTCATTACATTTGGCACCCAACAATTATTTTGTTACATTAGATGATTTAATAGTTATTTTCTGCAAACGCAGATAATTCGTAATATCGCTATTAAGAGAAGCAGTATTTTTGTAACAACCACATGTTAGATGTTATGGCCCCTTATTGAAGACCTGTGGGGCAGACATACACCGCGACCGATATCATTATGACTCGAACAAAACCCTGCGACTAACGGCATGTACAAACCACCCCACATTTCATTGAAAACTCGCGCGGGGTAGAAACTTTGCTGAAGACCTGCGTGACAGACATCATTATACCTGCACACTCTGTATAACCTCACATTCCGGCCTCGTTGGAGACCGCACTTCGTTGACAGCTTCATTCAAATCCACGCGACTAACGTCATGCATAAACAATCTGTATAACCTCACATTCCATACCTTATTTGAAGTCCCTCAACTCCATTTTGTATACTGAAAATAATATCCACATATCTATATGTTTAAGATGATTGAAATCGCATTTTGTAATATAGCAATCGAGTTGAAATAAGGTACAGACAGCTTGAATAAACGTCATGAAAGTAATTTCCTTATAAACATCTCGTTTGAGGAATGCTCATGCAGAAGATATCATTTCCATACTGTATAACATTCCATCTATGCACCCACTTCGATGAAGGAGCAGCAGTAGCCCTCCCATGATACCTCGATGAAGACCTGCGTGACAGCCTCTTTCAAAAATCACGTGACTGTCGACATACACAAACAACGCCATTATAACTCTTTCAAAAACCCTGTTACTGGCGCTATGAAGAAGCAGCCTAACATTCCATACCTCGCTGTAGGCCCCGTGACATACACTTCGTCCCCTTCATGTTCAGACACCCACACGGCTGACGTCATGTACAAACAACTACCTGTATATGCACCACATAGGGGTTCGATTCCCGTGTGTAGAAAAATATTTCCTTTTAGTAGAAGTGTTTGTATACTACATCAAATTGTTTCAAATCCTCCGCGGTTAAGCCGCCTAACTTTGGGGTCTATTTCCCGGGTTCGAATCTCGGTGTGTGTAGAAAAAAATCATTTCAGTAGAATGTGAGTACACAGATGACTAGTTCACAGACTTCAGATGATCCAGACCATAGTTAGGGAAGAACCATTAACAGATGATTAGTTCACAGATTTTAGATTGTCCTGGCTATAGTTAGTTGCGGGTGGTTCCTGCTTCAACAGCGGCCCCGTCGCACCTCCTCTTCGGCTGCGGTTTGGTGGTGGGTGTGCTTGTGTGTCCCTTGCAGTTCATCTCGCTCCCTGGCGTTGCCATACCGGAGGCTGTGAGGTTCTGCGAAGAGTCCCCCTGTTGTTGTTGTGTTTGTTTGTTGGTATCCATTTTGGTCCCACGAGTGGCAAGGGAAATCATGGTCCACTCATGCAGAGCCCGGCATGCATGGGTAAGGCTTATACAATGGGGTGTCGCCCGGTGCTTCAAGGTCGGTCGCTAATGACAGAGCTTCCTCTCAGCTTTGCATCGCTTTGGCGCGCATCATACCGTGAGAATTGGGAGGTGTTAGATTGGCCTCACCACGCGACCCGAGCGTTTAAAGCCAAGGTACTCGTGCCCCTCGCCAGTACTACCCCCGTTGGGAGTCGTGCCGGCAAGCGGTTTACGGTTTGACCCACCAATTAGTCTGGATTCTCCCTACAGGTTGTCGTGAGGCGTTTAAGAGTCCGGCATGACGGTTTTTACGCTGCAGCCTTCGTTCTGCCCTAAGGTTGCCCCCAGGTGCCAGTGCAGTTCATTGAACCTCACAAGCCCCCTCGCCTCGGGCTGTGGGATACGGAGAGGGCGTCCACGGTGGTATACCCAGGTCTGGAAATTCTATTGTTTGACATGAATCTCTTACATGTCGCTAAAATTGTAGTCTCTCGCTCATCCACCAGCTGGCGCATGGATTGAGCCATATTGTTCAAATTTCAAACCTCACAATACAAAGGAGAACATCCCTCGACTCATGCGCCACCCGTGACGTACTACGCGACAGTTGATGCTTAGCGGAATCACTTCTCACATATGAAACAGCCTCGAGTTTCCAGACCTGTGTATACGACCCGTGTGTATCTCCTACGGATAGTAGGTCTATGGTCTATTTACATAGTTTCCTCGCAGGTTTTCCATGACGCAAGTCAATATTACGTAGTCCTCCGCCTGAAAAACCGCGCAGTAAGCTCCTAGTCACTGAGATAGTAACCTTTGGCCCTTCTAGGTATACTCCCGCTCCACAAGCTTGACCTACCTTGGACCCGTCTGTGAACCATATTAAATTAGCTTACAATTTGGAATCTTCACTTCACCAACTTTAGTTAAGTCGGAATATCATTTGTTTCTGCAACATTCTCTTATTGTTAACATATTATCGCATTGTTAATATATTGTTATTGTTGATTTCATTTTTATCCTCCTCTTCCTTCTGAATTGCTAAGCCTACCAGTGCCTAACATTATATCAATGGGATCGTTATTTATATTGCTGGGGTAGCGCTCAAGCTCTCACGATATAATCCTGAGGTAAAATTGAATTGAATACGACTGAGCTGCCAAACCACAAAGGCAGTAAGCTTATAAACGTAAGTCAGTGGTGTCAATCTATGACTGTGAAACAACCAAAATTCGAAGTATAGTTACGTAAATGTCCTAATTTCAAAATTACCTGTCACAAGGGTTGAGTTGTCCTATACGGTGAATTCGGAATAGATGTTCAATAGTCGCCTTCACCGTTTCCGGAAGTGGTGATTCCGTAATGTTCTGAACAATAACATAGGGTAATTATTTACAATAGGGGCCTCACCCCCGATTTTGATGAAATTTTTTTTACAGACTACTCTCGAGTTCCTTATGAACGATCAAGAGAGAAAAATCTGCGGAAAAGCACCGTTTATCTCGAGACATTGACCTCAAAAGCACGTGACAACTATCCTAAATATAAATTGGTATTACCCAAGTGTGAGTTCATATTATACATTTGTAAAAGAAGTTTATGAGATCTCACAATCCAAATTTTAGATCTTTAACTGTCTTGAACCTCACAAAGGGAACATGCTACATTGAAGCTCGAAAAAAAATAATTTTAACAACAGACACATGTTATTTTTAATGAAAAAACTACCTTATAAATGAATCCTTTCTTATAATACTTGAAAATGAGGTGTAAGTGATTGACCTCGGAACATGTAGTAAAGATCTAAAATTTGGATTGTGAGATTTCATAAACTTCTTTTATAAATATATCCTAAATATCATGAAATATGTCGCTCCCAACTATATTCCAATATTTTGATGATAAAACGCTGTAAAAATACAAATTCGGTACTTAGTAAATAAACAGTATCCCCCATTTAATTGTTGCCTCCCTACAAGATATTCCGTTCTCGTGGTCTGAAATGTCACTTTCATAGATAAGTTCCGTTATCATTTGGGTAAGTCATAGAGAAAATATACTCCTAGAAGTCTGGACTTATTGCTATTTCCAAACGGTAATCCGTAGGTCTTTGGTTATTGAATGTGTATTTTTGTTGAATGAATTCTGTCCAGCGATGTATTTTCCTCATTGTTTTTGTAATTCCATGTGGCAATCCGTAGGTCTGATGTTACTGGACGTATATTTTTGTAAGATGCATTCTGCAAAACAGCCTATTTTCCTGATGTACTTTCAAGCGGGAATCTGTAAATAGGAACAGCGTATTTCTCTAATACTTTTTGTAGGTCCAAGCGGCAATCCGTAGGTCCCGTAGGAGGTTATTGGGAAAATATTTTCAGAACAGCATATTTATTTCTTTCCACAAAGAGAAATGTATGTTGTTCAAGAATATGCACCAAAATACACTTTCAATAACCTCTGACCTACGGATTGCCGCTTGGAACTATAAAAGAATGAAGGGAATAGGCAGTTCTACATAAAGCATGTAGCAAGAATACAATTTCAATGACCTCAGACCTACGGATTGTCGCTTTTCTTGATGTCTTCCAAGGGTCAATTCGTAGGTAGGTAAAACGTATTTCCCTAATACTTTTCATAGTTCCAAGCGGCAATGAGTAGGTCTGAGGTTATTGAAAGTGTATTTTTAGAACAACATATTCATCTCATTTCACAAAGAGGAATGTATGCTCTTCAAGAATATGCACCAAAAATACACTTTCAATAACCTCAGACCTACGCATTGCCGCTTGGAACTATGAAAAGAATGAAGGAAATAGGCAGTTCTACATAATGCATGTAGCAAAAATACAATTTCAATAGCCTCAGACCTATGGATTGTAGCTTTTCTTGATGTCTTCCAAGGGTCAATCCGTAGGTAGGAAAAACGTATTTCCCTAATACTTTTTGTAGGTCCAAGCGGCAATGCGTAGGTCTGAGGTTATTGAAAGTGTATTTTTAGAGCAACATATTCACCTCATTTCACAAAGAGAATGTATGCTCTTCAAGATTATGCACCAAAAATACACTTTCAATAACCTCAGACCTATGGACTGCCGCTTGGAACTATAAAAAGAATGGAGGAAATATGCAGTTCTACATAAAGCATGTAGCAAGAATACAATTTCAATAACCTCAGACCTACAGATTGTCGCTTTTCTTGATGTCTTCCAAGGGTCAATTCGCAGGTAGGTAAAACGTATTTCCCTAATACTTTTCATAGTTCCAAGCGGCAATGCGTAGGTCTGAGGTTATTGAAAGTGTATTTTTAGAACAACATATTCACCTCATTTCACAAAGAGAATGTATGCTCTTCAAGAATATGCACCAAAAATACACTTTCAATAACCTCAGACCTATGGACTGCCGCTTGGAACTATAAAAAAAATGAAGGGAATAGGCAGTTCTACATAAAGCATGTAGCAAGAATACAATTTCAATGACCTCAGACCTACGGATTGTCGCTTTTCTTGATGTCTTCCAAGGGTCAATTCGTAGGTAGGTAAAACGTATTTCCCTAATACTTTTCATAGTTCCAAGCGGCAATGCGTAGGTCTGAGGTTATTGAAAGTGTATCTTTAGAACAACATATTCATCTCATTTCACAAAGAGGAATGTATGCTCTTCAAGAATATGCACCAAAAATACACTTTCAATAACCTCAGACCTACGCATTGCCGCTTGGAACTATGAAAAGAATGAAGGAAATAGGCAGTTCTACATAATGCATGTAACTTTGGCAAGTTCAAATAGTTTGCAACAAAATAAACCGACACAATTATACAGCATTCTATGACTCTCCCGAACGGCCTAACGTATCATAATACTGATATCTATGGAAATGACATCAGCTTCCCGAACGAAACGAGAAGAAATACCTTGTAGGGAGACTACAATTAAATGTCAGATGCTGTTTATTTACTTTAAATGCAAAGTTTGTATTTTTACTGCGTTTCATTATCAAAATATTGTAATATAGTTGGAAGCGACATATTTCATGACATTCAGGCAGGTTGTTATGTGCTTTTGAGATCAATATCTTGAAATAAACATGGTGCTAATTATGAGAAGTTTTTATTTTTTTTCTGAAAAACGATTCATTTCCGCAGATTTTTCTTTTTTGATCGTCCATAAGGAACACGTAAGTAGTCTGTAAAAAAATGTTCATCAAAATCGGGGGTGAGGCCCTTCTTGTAAATAATTACCTATATCAGGGGGCACGGCAGTGCCCCCGCCAAGTCGAGCGCGAAGCAAACACTGCCGTACCATCCTTTACTCGAACCATTTCGCCGCATTTTCAGGCCCCTATTTGAGAACCTCTGAATAAGACCAGAACGCAGAAATTTGTCATCCAGTAAGCTATAAAATCACATATTTGAAATAAAAATTCAAGTCTGTAGGTCATTTAGTTCCGAAGTTAAGCGGAAGCAAAGTTTCGCATTTATGACACTCACTCACTCACTCACTCAAGATCATCAGAATAGAACTAGTACTTCCCATAAACTCAGAGAACTGAAATTTGGTACAGAGTTAGGGTTTGATAGCCACATGAAGGGAAAACTATAAAAACTAGGATAATCGAAGATCTAGAGTACCTGGTGACCCTTATTTGAAAACAGAAGAGCCCATTTGTGTCCTTAATAATATCTATGATATGAAATGGTCTGCCAAAGACATTATATATGACCACGGTCGTATATATGTCTATCAATGTATCAGCTGTTTGTCATATAAACATAAACGTTACGTGTTTGATTTCGGAAGATAATATCGTAAAAAATGTCGATAATATCAAAAAACGACGATGACCTTAGTGGCTACCAAGTAGTTGCTATGCCCAAAGACGGGTCTTGTCTCTCCCGTTCAATATCTTTCTTGATGTATGGTAGAACTGACTCCACTTGCAGTATCAGATCTGCTATAGTTGCATACGTTGCTGAACATTGGGACGAAATGCAAGTGTACACGTGTAATGCTGATGGTGACATATACACGAACGCGCAATCCTACACGAGCGATATGATGAAACCCACTACTTACGGCTCAATGAAATGAATCAATACGCCCACGTTCCTACAAAAAGAAGTGAAATCCCACCAAAAACATCCTGTAAAAAACTAGCCAAGTCTCGACGGAGCTGCTTGTTTATCTCTAAAAAGTAATGAAATCTAGACAAAGTCGTGCCAATGCCAAGTCTAAGGTTCCTTACTGCGATTTCTTTATTATTATAGTTAATGTTGTGTGACTTGGCCGTTGAAGGGTACACAAAGGTACAAAACCAGGTGCTCCATGACACCATTGCACCAATCTGTCGCCAGAACCGCTACCCATTGACGATGGAAAATTGCTACTTGGAAAACGTTGATTCGATAACCAGTCAATTGTAGGCTTGATAAAGCTGCGTATTTCAATAATACTTATGTGTAGGCGAGCATGAAACAAACAGTATACAAAATTATTTCCAGTACAGACGGACTTCTAATCATTGATAGAAGTCTGTCTGTACGTCTATTTTATGTTAGATCGGTGGTACATTTGACGCTCCAAAAAGAAGAGAGCAGAAGTCAGCATTGTCAATGCTGAATGCATGTGTTGCACAATCAACAACAGCCTAAAATGAGACACTAGCGTCCAATTACCAATACCAGTATTATGGGCTATTGTCTCGCTTAACAAACATAGGTAGTTACAACAGATAACATTACGTGTAAACAAAATTGACTTGTACCTACTAACGTATAAAGAATGTTCAACGGCCAAGTCACACAACATTAACTATAATAATAAAGAAATCGCTGTAAGGAATCTTAGACTTGGCACGACTTTGTCTAGATTTCATTACTTTTTAGAGATAAACAAGCAGCTCCATCGAGACTTGGCTAGTTTTTTACAGAATGTTTTTGGTGGGATATATATTTACGACTTATAGAATGTGAATTTTCATGAAACATCTAAACATTACCCGTTATTGATTGCTTCATAGTGAAAAATTCATTAGGTAAAAGTAAAGTTTGTCCACACACTAAATCGCTGAACAGTCAAGTACTTTACATTGATTTTAAGCCTAAAAGAATCAATGGCAATTCATTCTGCTGTATATTGCCTTTAGCTATAATTGATGTTCTTGAAGATCTATGAAATCTTTCCACCAAACCATTACATTGTGGATGATATGGTGTTGTATGAAGCCTATGAATACCTACTACTCAGGGGGAATCCATAAAAGACGTTCAGCGAGGAGGGGGGGATACAAAAATGTGACTTCGTGTGCCATGGGGATAGGGGAGTCTTTAATTTTCGTGACGTCCACAACAAATATGTGTAAAGAGTACGATTTTTTTAAAATTCATCATAGCATACACGCGCGACGAAACAAATGACAATATCTTGTTTGTTTGCGTATGCGCCCATGCATAAATTCACTTTATGTGTTGATCTCGTTGGTACGTGCTCTCTGCCACCAGAATCTAGCTAACGGGTGTCATTTTACCATATGATCACTGTTGTGGGTATGCTGCTTATTAATTAGTGGACTGTAGGTTTTCTTTATTTATTTTATTTTTAACTTTAAAATACAATTATGCCGGAAACATGACATTCAAAATTCTCGTTTTTTAATCGAGCAACAACATCTCCATGACTACGTTATATGCGCAATAGCGCCAATAGTAAAAACATTCAATGTGTTATCATACAAGGCGTTCTGGCCCAAACATGCCGGCCGCCTTGAAAGTATTGCTTTCAATAACATTGAAATATACAAACACAACATGTGATCACTGATTGTCCATGGGTAGTGCGCAAACTCGTGAGACTGACCTTTTCACAACACTATCCTTCACCTTTACACTTATCACTCTTGTGACGTTGTCAGCGCCTGGATGAAGTTCGACTATTCTTCCTAGGCGCCAATTCAAAACTGGAACGTTGTCTTCCTTCAATAGAACTAATGTCCCTACCTTTATAGACTGAGATGATTGCTGCTTCCATTTGGACCTGGTTTGAAGCTCAGAAACATATTCCTTCTGCCAGCGGGACCAGAAGTGTTGGCATATGGACTGCAGTCTTTGGAAACGATTGAGACGATTCTCGGGTATATCAATGAGATTTTACTCCGGTATGGAGACTAGGGACCTCCCAATTAAGAAATGTCCGGGTGTCAGGGCCGTGAGATCCTCAGGATCAGAGGATAAGGGGGAAAGAGGTCTAGAATTCAGAACGGCCTCCACCTGAGCGAGCACAGTTGAAAACTCTTCAAAAATTAAAGAGGCGTTTCCCATAACTCGCTTTAAATGATTTTTACTACTCTTTATACCTGCCTCCCATAACCCCCCAAAGGTAGCTGATTTCGCAGGTATGAAATGCCGTTTAAAGTTATCATGTAGCAAAAAAGTTTTTATTTCTTCGGACACTGACTCAACAAAAGAATATAACTGTTTTATCTCATTATTGGCACCGACGAAGTTCGTGCCGTTATCTGAAAATATATTATTCGGTTTACCGCGCCTCGCGATGAATCGCTTCAATGTAGCAATGAAAGATTCAGACGTTAAATCTGACACTGCTTCCAAATGCACGGCCTTCGTGGTCATGCAGATAAATAAACATACATAATTCTTTGACAATTTTGAGCCGCGTCCCTTGCGGTCCTTCAACATAAACGGGCCACCATAATCTATTCCGGCATTCAAAAAGGGGAATGACGGGTTGACACGGCAATCTGGCAAATTTCCCATTAGATACTCTGAACTTCGTGGATTACTCTTAAAACAGGTTACGCATTTTTGAACGATACCCTTTGCGGTGCTACGACCTGATATCGGCCAGTAATTTTCTCGAACATTATATGAAAGAGCTTGAGCGCCGCAATGTAATAATTTTTCGTGTCGGTCTCTAAATATTAAATCTGTTAATTTATGATTTTGGGGCAATAAAATAGGGTGTATTTTTCATAATTTGTTAGTGCATTTATAATTCGGCCACCTACTCTTAGCAAGTTATTTTTGTCAATAAACGGATTCAAGGCTAAGATTTTACTCCTTTTGTGCAAGGGTTTACCCTTAATTAGATTGTCATAATCTAAACGAAAATTATCCTGTTGTGCCACCCTTAATAAAGTGTTCAATGAGTATTCTAATTCATGTTGGGTTAAAGACCCAATATTTCTTTTTTCACGGGATAATTTTGAGTTTTTAGCAAATCGGATTATATATGCCACAACTCTTTGCAATTTTTTCACCTTAGAATATTTGGCAAACAAATCTAAAGTATCTGTGGATGCGACAATATTACAACTTGTTCGCATTTCTGGTATTTCTCCTTTCATTTGAGAATCATTTTGATCACACCAATCCCTTTCATCATTTTGGAGCCAACTCGGTCCGTACCACCATAAGTTTGAATCTAATAATTTCGTAGGTTCAATACCCCTAGATATTAAATCAGCAGGATTTTCTGTCGATTTCACGTGATGCCAATCATTAATGTTCGTTAATGTTTGAATATCAGCCACCCTGTTAGCCACGAAGGTTTTCCACTTATTTGGGGCACCCCGTAACCACGCCAATGTTATAGTAGAATCTGACCAATAATACGTTCGATTAAAATTTATTGAAATATCATCGACAATCCTTTTCATTAGATGAGCTAATACAACGGCACTATTTAATTCTAACCGCGGTAACGTCACTTGTTTTAGAGGCGCCACCCGGGACTTTGCACAAAGTTAATGAATAGTAATGTCTCCAGAAGAACTAATACTTCGTATATAAACACAAGCTCCGTACGCTCGTTCGGACGAATCTGCAAACCCGTGTAATTCTACTCTCATATATTCAGTCGGCATTACATGACGTGGTACTAACAATTTATTTAAATTCGGTAATTCGCGCTGAAATTCTATCCATTTTTCATATAATCCCTGATCAATCGTTTCATCCCAAGAAAGTTTAGATTTCCACAATTCTTGAATTATTATTTTTGCTACAATTATTACTGGGCCCAACAAACCTAATGGCTCAAATATTTGGCATATATTAGATAAAATGACACGTTTTGTAATATTTTCTGAAATTTCAAATTTTTTAATTGAATACTGAATCGTGTCTGACTGTGCGTTCCAGAATACTCCGAGTGTTTTATTATTTTGATCTGCACCGAACTGTAAAACGCTGCATTCTAATTCATTATTTAACTTTAAACCTTTCATTATACTCTGATCGTTGCTCAACCATTTTCTAAACTCAAATTTACTACTACACAGAATATTCGATATGTTACATTGAATCGAAATGACCTCTGACACTGTGTCTGCGCCTGCTAAAAGATCATCCATATAAAAACAGTTTTTAATAATTTCACATTCTCTCGGAAATTTCTCCTCATTTTCATAAGCCAGTTGAAATAAACATCTTACGGCTAAATAAGGTACCGATGCAGTGCCGTATGTCACAGTATTCAATTCGTAACATTGTAATTCTACATTCGGTTCAGCTCTCCAGAAAATTCTTTGAAGACTACGTTGTTCCTTTTCAATGAGAATTTGTCTATACATTTTTGATATATCAGCTGACAATACGTACTTGTGTTTACGCCAACTCATAATGATGGAAAATACATCTTTCTGGAGAGTCGGACCTACGAGCTGTATGTCGTTCAGTGATACGCCGCTATCTGTTTTTGCACTTGCGTCGAACACTACACGGAGTTTCGTGGTGATGCTCGAATCTTTTAATACCGCGTGATGTGGCAGATAGTATTTGGGCAAATTATTTTTATTTTCTATAATTTTGGTCATATGTCCAAGCATTTCGTATTCCTTTATAAATTCAGAATATTGTTTTTTCAAATTACCGTCTTTGTTTAGTTTTCGTTCGAGAGAATGAAATCGGTTGATTGCTGTTTGCCTAGAGTCTCCAAGATTCTTAATTAAATTATTATCAATTGGCATACGAACAATAAATCGACCTTCTTCATTCCTTTTGGTTGTTTGCATAAAATGATTTTCACAGAATTTTTCCGAGCTTGAAAATAGTTGTGCCTTATTGATTTTAATTTCTTCTAAGTCCCAAAATTTTGTTATTTGTGCGTCAATAGTATTAGGGTAATTATTTATATTTATATTGAAATAGCTAACAGTTTTTGTAGGCATTACCGGCACATGAAAATTACCCGCGATTACCCAACCTAATTTGGTTTCTTGTAGCAAAGGTAAATTGTTACCTAACTTAATTTGACCTTGACCCAAAAGAGTCCAGAAAACATTCGACCCTAGCAACATATCTATTTCTCCTGACTTATTGAAATAAGGATCAGCTAATTCAATATTTTTTGGAATCGTTAAACATTCCTTTTTGAATGAAACTAATGGTAATTTTTCTGTAATTACCGGTATAATTAAACAACTCACATCAGTTTCAAACCCAGAATTATAGGAGGACACATTTACATTTATTTGCCGTTTAATATTTTCTAATGACTGACTCACGCCCCTTACCACATAATTAACATTTATCGGCTTAATACCTAATTTTTTGGTCATTTTCTCTGTTATAAAATGTCTCTGAGAGCCACTATCTAATAATACGCGACATGGATGTTTCATGTTATTTTTATCTTTCACCAGTACCACAGCTGTGGATAATAATACCTGAGCCGTCATTTCGGATGCCACTATACCCTCTATCTCGGTAGAATGACGGACAACGGATAAAACTTGTGGTTCGGCAGAAGTACCGGCAGAGAAAGACGACACTTTTTCGTGTGATTCGCAGTTGCTTGTAGTTTGGGAACCTGACGCGCATTTAGTATTGCCAGCGTTACATTTTTCTTTCGAATTATTACCGAATTCTAAATGCAACAATGTATGATGTGGTTTGCCACATTTTTTACATTTTGAAGAATTGCATTCCCATGATGAATGTGATCCCCGTAAACAATTCAGACAAAGTCGTAATTTTTTGACTTGGGCAATTCGTTCATTCGGATTTAATTTAATAAAGGATTGACAAGAATACAATAGATGCGCCTTTTTACAATAAAAACATTCCAGTCTGTTCTGACTCTGACTAACTGAATGAAAACTATTTGAATGTCTTTTCGTAGAAATTGGAAGTTTGCCTTCCTCTGATTTATTTACCTCAAGTTTTTCCAATATCTCACATTTGTTTTTTAGGAAATCATTTAAATCATTCATATTTGGCATGTCATTCTTATATTTATATGACTCCCAATCTCGTCTCGTGACGGGATCAAATTTGTTGGTAATTATGTATATAATTAAGCTATCCCAAAATTCCGTCTTCTGACCCAGAGCCTTCAAGTACCTTAAATGTTTAGTTACATTATCAAACAAATTTCTCAGTTCGCTGTGTGATTCTTTGTTCAATCTCTCTAATTCAAAAATGGCGCGTATGTGATTATGTATAATCATTTTTTTATTTTCAAAACGATCGACTAACAACTGCCAAGCTATTAAATAATTTTCACCTGATACTTCAAGTGATTTTATTATCTGAGATGCATCCTTCTCTAAGGAAGATCTCAGATAATAGAATTTCTGGACATCTGACAACGTCGGATTGTTCTCTACTAAGGCCTTGAATGAATCGCGAAATTCTAACCAACCGGAATACTCTCCATCAAAGGACGGCAATTTTATTGTCGGTAGCTTGATATTTTGATTTGAATAATTGATATTTTGCAAAGGAACGGAACGAATCAAGTCGGTACCATTTGAATTAGGGTTCGTTTGATTTTGAGAATATCTGGCACAAATGGTTTTAATTTGTGACATTACTGAAAAATACGATTTTTCAAATTCTTCTCGCTCTATTGCATCAGTGTCCGAAGGCATAGTTATTTCAATTTCCAATTGCACTTTTTCAAATTCATCAAGGCATAGTTCAAATTTTTCTAGACGAGCTATTAATTCATTTATGATTACTTCATCTATTTTTGAGAGATCTAGAGAATCTATATGTGATTGCATACGAGTAACTTTACCTTTAAAAGTACCTCGTTTAACCTTCAATACATCAGCCATTGTAAATTTCAAATATTATTATTCAACTCACAATAAAAAAAACTCAAAACAACTGTAACCAAACTCAAATAGATTCCGTTCTGAATCTATTTATTAATAAGAACTAATATTTGGTGGGATGATTATTTGGGATTTGGACTCACGGCTTTTTTCGAATATGTGCTGTTCTGACACGGGCTGGACCCCTGTTGCGTTGACGTTTGACCTGTTCTGGCAATGGTGCTTTTTATTCTCACACACTTTTCTCAATTTACTTCACTAATTCATCCCGGTCGAAGTGACCAATGTTGTCGGTATGCTGCTTATTAATTAGTGGACTGTAGGTTTTCTTTATTTATTTTATTTTTAACTTTAAAATACAATTATGCCGGAAACATGACATTCAAAATTCTCGTTTTTTAATCGAGCAACAACATCTCCATGACTACGTTATATGCGCAATAGCGCCAATAGTAAAAACATTCAATGTGTTATCATACAAGGCGTTCTGGCCCAAACAATCACTTTGGAACACATCTTGATGACAGCAACAAAACGATCGACAAGATTTAGAATTGAATTTTGCATACATATGCGAATCAAGTTCTTGCCGAAATTTGTAGCGATCTCACTCTTTGATAGCACGCAGAGTACATAGAACCAAGAGAGCATGTAGCAGTAGATATTCCAGATTGCATTTGGTGTTCCAAATACGTTAGAGAATCTCGACAATGTTTATAAATAGTTAAATGTGATAATGAAGGATGTTGCAGTGCTTGGCGTAGCAGTTTGCGGCTACATCTCAATTCTGGATATTTGCCCCCTCCGATACTAATCAATTGATCACCTTCCGGACTTTGTATACCGCCTTTTGACGGAAATAATAAGAAATTCTGGCCTCTTTTACTTCATCTTGCACTAGATATTCAACAAGACATCTTGCAAATTTCGTATGATATTCATTGTTCATGTGTACAATCTAGACTTGAAGATAGAACTTGTAAGATAAAAGAAAAAATTTGCAAGAAAATGAAACCAAAAAAGGTGATATCTGTTCGTAAGGAAGAGTTGTTATGCATAGTAAAAGATGATAAGACAGTAGCTGAAGATGCCGAATGGATTACGCAAGAAGACGTCTCATCCAATATTATATATCCACTTTCTTCAGAAGATGCTAGCGGAATACCAGTAATCAATTCTTTCAGATTGGCTCACTAACTCGTGAACTGACGAAACCGCATGAAGAAAAAATGCTATTTTTTTTAACTAAAAATGAGAAGTTTTATGTTTAATTGAACAATATATTGTAAACATTAACATAACAAATTCATTTATTTATCATTCAATCAAAAATTATGTTCAAAGTTATCAAAAGAATATTTCTTCTTCTTTTAGTAAATTTTTAATATTTGAAAAATCCTAGTTTTATCTTTATTGAGCTAAAATTATTCAGATAAGTTGAGGGAGGGGGAGGGGCAAGGCAATCAGTGACATCTGTTTAGAGGGGGACCAGAGATTGTGTTACTGGGTGTGACAAAAGGGGGGGGGGTCTAAAAGTGACTAAGCCGTGCGAACATCTTTTATGCATGCTCCCTGACAAGAATTCAATGAAAACCTTTGCACTATTGTCCTTGGTGAAATACTCTTAATTGGAAAAGCTTCTGGCCAGAGCAGAAATCTGTAAACTATGGTTAATGTATGGGTATATCCATCGCATGATATTGAAGGTTCAATAATATTCATATGGATATGGAACCTACCCATAATTTCAAGTACCTGATTGTACTTTTGTAAGTCGTGTAACTTTAGATTTTTGACAATCATCATAACTTTCACCATAGTAATATCTGAATTCATCTTAGGCCAACGAAATTTCTGTGAAATTAACTTCTTTGTAGCTTTAATTTCTGGATGTGAGATATCATATAATTTCTGTTGAAGAAAATAAATAATTTTCTAATATAAAACTAGCACTATCGTTTACTTTATGTTTATCTTCACTCCTTAGTAACGTATTTTGTATTTTTATATAGCTTTTTATTCAACTTCTTCAAATCCTCAACAATTTCTTGAACACCATTTTCCTTAAACTCGAAGGAATGAAAATCCTATTTGCTGAATTCTTACATACACTCCAAACAGTTTCATTTGTGAATGGAATATTCTCTAATTCCAAATTTCTCTTGAGTTCTTTGTTTGAAGAATATTAGGTACTTAATTCTTCGCCTTCCTAGTTCTTTTTTTATGGTTCTATCTAATTCGTTAGATGTCATTTCCAATACTTCACATTCGCAATCACAATTTACATTATAATAACTGATGGAAGGGCTGGCAGTGCCGCCCTATACTGAAGAAGGGTTCCTTTTTTGGCTAGCAAGGAATGTTATCAGTTAACTGGTTCGATGCTGGGTTATGGTAGGAGTGCTGTAGGTACCTTAGACATAGGAGCAGATGGTTTGAATCACAACACTGTACGAAATGTGATATATAAGGAATCTAAGAGAAAAGTATAGGAAAATCGAATATGTAAATGTAAACCTTCACCACATTTTTTTACCTTGCATGGGGTGTGATATCCCAATTAGAGATTCTTAAATTAGGTAACACAATATTCTAGCTTCTTATGTTTTAATAATGTTTATTGAATATAAACATACACATTTATTATAGGTACTCATTATAGTTATATACCTAACATAACTAATGATGAGTGGCACGACATGGAAGTCAATGCCGGCACGTAGGCCAACGTTCGACGAAATAGAGCATGAATTATTATTAGAGGAGCAAGGTTTCACCCTTGGGAATATATCTTTGAGTTCATTAGATGATAGTAACAAGGTAATTCAAGATTTATGGCTAAGTGGCTAAATGCCAGCACTTGTTAGCCTTTCCCCAGACATAGGTCGTATAGCTCTTACTTCAACGTCATTATTTTCCCTTGTTATACTGAGCGAAGCTTTCACTTGTTCCTTTGCACAAATGTTTATAACAATTCCGTATATATTGGCTGCTTTTTTGGGGACAGTTTTTGAGAATTTCCTCACTATTCCAAGAGCTTTGACTTTCATATTTTCTGATTCTCGATTACCGCTCTTCATTTCTGATAACAGGTATCCCTACTGTAACGCTTTCAACGTTACTTGTTTAAAGAACACTGTAATTAATAGATTAATGATTTCTCTTCGGTTAGGAAACTTGTCATATTATTTATCAGACATCTCCCCGGTCAATAGGAAATCGATTATTGAAATTAGTTCCTCATGGTCGTTAGCGCGAGAATCGCGAGGAGGGGTAGATATCAGAACGGAAGTTTCAAGTATTCATTGTCGTGCGAATTTTACTGAGGGTAAGTTGAGATTCAATAATTCTTTGGTTTTATAGTAATTTCTAATCTGCTATTGAAATATAATTAATATCAGGGACTATTTAATTTGATTTGTTTTCGTAATTAGAATTCAGGATGTACAGTCCCTGAACGTAGTTATATTTCAGTAGAAATAAGTCTCTCAGTATTCATCACGCAATCACTTTGTTATCTAGCATAATTCTGCGATAATCTTTTGAATCATTGGGTATTTTTTGGTGATCTTATACGAAAATAATTCAATGAGACGTAGGCAGTCTGGTGATATAGTATTTTTATTTTCTCTTCGTGTATAACCCAACAAATGGCACGTGTTCGTGTTGAGTGATTTGAGACTCACCATTTTGTTGACCTGGTACCTGTGTACACGAGGTTTTGTCTTATTTGACTATAAGGTGAAGTAAATATTGTTTGGAGTAACATTGAGGAAAGGAACTAAATTACTGCTTATTGAGATCGTAAGAAACACCACTGTTACGCTTATCCAACTCATATTATAAATTACAAACACCAATTCTTATATGCAAATCAATTCATCCAAATCAGTTTTATGCTAATCGACAAATTCCGACTCATTAATTATTATTCTTTTCAGTTACTTTCTCAATATAAATATCAATTCTAATAACTTAATTCTTTTCAGATTAATTCAGATTGTTGTTTGCAATAATACTCTATTCAAGATTTTAATTTTGTTTATATAGTGTTTATATAGTTTGGGAGATAACATAATCAGTTGTGGAATCGTATGGTGATTCCTATAAATTGTGTTACCCGCCCTTTGAACTTAGGCCAGGATACTGTTCGTTTTTTGTAATTACAAGGTTTGAACGACTGAGGTACCTCTTTCTTTTTTGCCCGTGACGGTTTAGTGAATTTCCTGGCAGAGCCGACCTCCAGCTCCATCAAATTCCAAGGACGGTAACATTTTTTAGTTTGAATGACCATATTTTCACTCCACTAATTTTTGCTGTCCAACTAAATTTGTGTTGCACTAATTTTTATAGTAATCTATTTCAAGGGTTCACTTTTAAATTTTGTATTTGATAACCTTTTTAATTAATGTAATTGTATTCAAAACTCTTAACTAAATTTATATTTTGTTCATTTCTTTGTTATTGATTTAGTAACGAAAGTATCTAATTTTTATATTTTTATAATTCAAAATTCAATTTTAGTTTATATTATACCACTAGTTTGTTAAATATAAAATTTTATTTTATTTAAATTGTTATTCAAATTCCCTTTGGAATAAAACCAAATTGTTAAGTTGGACTTTGTCTTATTTTTCTGAATATCCATCAACTATTATCCACTTCGTAGTGCCTGGATTCTTCACTGTGAAATCTTAATTTTTTAGTTGTTATTCTTAAGCAGTTTGCGCTCAGGGTAATTCACAAGTCTAGAATCACAGGACACCTTTCACTACTAGACCTGAGAATGAATATTTCATTTTGAGCTAGTTGGGGCAAATGTATCACTACTGATCTTCAGGGACAGAGTGATCCATAACCGACGCAAAGCGTTCCGTTTCACTACATGGTTTGCCTAATAACTTTTATATTTCGCTGATATTCTTGTTTCACCTCGTTTTTGAAATTTGTCACCATTGAGCTATATGGCCGTTTCTGATTTTTCAATCCATGGATTTTACTTCTTACGTTTCCTGTATTCCCATTTTCTCATGTAGCTAATTTTACCCTAGTGGTTTAAAAGGCCACATCTATAATTTTACATTTCCATCTGGTTTTCTGTCACGATATGGAGTGATGTTTCCTCCAATACCATAGAATTATCTTAGTCAGCATATCGTTATAAGCTACGTTCTACGTATTTGTGCTTGTCTGTCTATGCCTCTATGCTGTCCGCTAGACCCGCAAAGTACACATCATTTTGGTTTCTAATATGCTCATCGTTGACTATGTCATATACCTCCGTGCGATGGATAATAATATCCTTATCTTTCATATTTCCATTTTTAATATAGGTGTAAATTCTTTTCGATTTCACTGTGAAAACGTTGTGAAACCATACGTTCCCTTTACTTTTTTAAACACATCGTCTTATCCTAAATGGCATTCCAAGGAATTGAAAGATATTATTTTTCAAAAGAAAGAAGCACACAGAAAGTTTAAAAATAGCCATTCTCCATCGGATTTGTATCTTTTTTCTCAGCTAAGAAAGCAATGTGAACGAATTTCGGAGGAATGTTACAAAAATCATATACGTGATACAGAAAATAAAATTCCCTCGAATATTAAATATTTTTTCAACTATGTAAATGAAAAACGAAACACCAATGAATATCCTAAGAGATGTCCTATAATGGAGAAAAGATCTCATATGGAAATGATATTGCTAATAGTTTTGCAGAACACTTTTCTTCAGTTTATACAAATGAAAATTAAATATTCCGATACTGAATTCAAATAATAATGTTTCAACAAGTAATCTTCATATCACACTTGGTCAAATTTATTCAGCCATAAGCAAGTTGAACTCAAACAAGGGTCCAGGTCCGGATGGAATACCACTTGTTTTTTTTATTGCATTTTTATTTTATCAAGACCTTTATATTTTTTGTATAATAAATCTTTGGAGGTAGGCACTTTTCCTGATTATTGAAAATTTAGTTTTATAATCCAAATCTATAAAAGCGGTGACAAAACTTACATCAAAAATTACAGACCAATTTCTATTTTATCATGTATACCAAAGCTAATCGAGAGCATAGTAACGGAACATTTTTCTCTAGTCTATAAACATATAGTAATTCATGAACAGCATGGATTTACAAAGGGAAAATCGGCTGAGACTGATTTATTACTATTTACACAATCTGTCTTGGAGTCTATACATGTGAAGGGTCAAGTAGACTGTATATACACCGATTTATGTAAAGCTTTTGACCGCATAAATCATGAGCTATTGATCTCAAAACTATACTCAGTAGGTATACAAGGTGCATTATTGGAGTGGTTGAAAAGCTACCTTATCAACAGGAAACAAATAGTAAAGCTGAAAACTTTTTTTTCTGAAGAAATTAATGTTCCATCGGAGGTGCCTCAGGGATCACATTTAGGGCCATTGCTGTTTCTTCTTTTCATCAACGATATAAAGTATGTTTTCAAGGTATGTCGTTTTTTGCTTTTTACCGATGATTTGTAACTTTTCCATGTCATTGAATCTGTTTTAGATGCTCTAACAGTTCAAAAAGAGTCAACAGAACTTTTTATATGGTGCAACGAAAATGGGATGGAGCTTAATATTGATAAATGCTTTGTAATGAGGTTTTATGAAACCAATAGTTTTGTGGATTTCGATTATCATGTCAACAACAATATCTTAGCTAGTAAAACAGAAATAAGGGATCTTGGTGTTATTATGGACAAAAAGCTTACTTTTGATGCAAATTGTGATTATATAGTTAATAAAACACTTAAGTCCTTAGGTTTTATAAAAAAAGTTTCTAGCGATTTTCATGACATTGTTTCTATAAGATATCTTTACATAGCATTGGTGCGTTCGCACCTTGAGTATTGCTCTTCTATATGGTCACCTTCTTATAATGTTCATCGCATGACGATTGAAAGGGTTCAACATGAATTCTTAAGATTTGCCGCCTATAAAATGAATATTAGATTCCGGGACTATAATTTCAATTACGACTTGGTTGAATCTATTCGAAATATTGAAAAATTTACATTACGTAGAAATCACAATGATCTACATTTTTTTTAAGTTTCATTCAAACTCAGTAATGCGTTACTTAACTGATTTACTATCACAAATTAATTTCCAGATTCCCCAAAGAAATACCCGCTCGGCTAATATTAATATATTTCACATACCATATAGCAGAACAAACTACCTAATGTATTCTCCATTTTAACGTATTTTAACTACCTACCGCAAATCATTATTCAAATCTTAATTTCTGGAATATTTCTTTGGTTGCTTATCAAAGGGCTTCAACTGGCTCAACATAGATAAATTATGTAAATTCGAATGTATGTATATGTCTGTGTATATTTGCAATGTAAACTCTTTTTTTTATAATCTTTTTATTCTTTTTACGATACATTATATTTTACTAAATCAGGGGGCATGGCCCCATCAAGTCGAGCGCGAAGCAAACACTGCCGTACCATCCTTTACTGGATCCATTTCGCCGCATTTTCAGGCCCCCATTTGAGAACCTCTGGATAAGACCAGAACGCAGAAATTTGTCATCCAGTAAACTATAAAATCACATATTTAAAATAAAAAATTTCAAGTGTGTAGGTCATTTAGTTCCGAAGTTAAGCGAAAGCAAAGTTTCGCATTTATGACACTGACTCACTCACTCAAGATCATCAGAATAGAACTAGTACTTCCCATAGACTCAGAGAACTGAAATTTGGTACAGAGTTAGGGTTTAATGGCCACATGAAGGGAAAACTATAAAAACTAGGATAATCGAAGATCTGGAGTACCTAGTGACCCTTATTTGAAAACACAAGAGTCCATTTGTGTGCTTAATAATATCTATGATATGAAATGGTCTGCCACGGACAGTATATGTGACCACGGTCGTATATGTGTCTATCAATGTATCAGCTGTCTGTCATATAAACATAAACGTTACGTGTTTGATTTCGCAAGATAATATCGTAAAAAATGTTGATAATATTAAAAGACGACGATGAACTTAGTGGCTACCAAGTAGTTGGTATGCCCAAAGACGGGTCTTGTCTCTTCCATTCAATATCTTTCTTGGTGTATGGTAGAACTGACTCAACTTGCAGTATCAGATCTGCTATAGTTGCATACGTTGCTGAACATTGGGACGAAATGCAAGTGTACAGGTGTAATGCTGATGGTGACATATACACGAACGCGCAATCCTACACGAGCGATATGATGAAACCCACTACTTACGGCTCAATGGAATAAATCAATATGCCCAGGTTTCTACAAAAAGAAGTGAAATTCCACCAAAAATACTCTGTAAAAAAACTAGCGCAGTCTCGATGGAGCTGCTTGTTTATCTCTAAAAATTAATGAAATCTAGACAAAGTTGTGCCAAGTCTAAGGTTCCTTACAGCGATTTCTTTATTATTATAGTTAATGTTGTGTGACTTGACCGTTGAAGGGTACACAAGGATACAAAACCAGGTGCTCCATGACACCATTGCACCAATCTGTCGCCAGAACCGCTACCCATTGACGATGGAAAATTGCTACTTGGAAAACGTTGATTCAATAACCAGTCAATTGTAGGCTTGATAAAGCTGCGTATTTCAATAATACTTATGTGCAAGCGAGCATGAAACAAACAGTATAAAAAATTATTTCCAGTACAGACGGACTTCTAATCATTGATAGTACGTCTATTTTATGTTAGATCGGTGGTCGATTTGACGCTCCAAAAAAGAGAGAGCAGAAGTCAGCATTGTCAATGCTGAATGCATGTGTTGCATAATCGACAACAGCCTAAAATGAGACACTAGCGTCCAATTACCAATACCAGTATGGGCTATTATCTCGCTTAACAAACATAGGTAGTTACAACAGATAACATTACGTGTAAACAAAATTGACTTGTACCCACTAACGTATAAAGAATGTTCAACGGCCAAGTCACACAACATTAACTATAATAATAAAGAAATCGCAGTAAGGAACCTTAGACTTGGCACGACTTTGTCTAGATTTCATTACTTTTCAGAGATAAACAAGCAGCTCCATCGAGACTTGGCTAGTTTTTTACAGAATGTTTTTGTTGGGATTCATTATACTGTAAAAGGGTTCGTTCCGTTAATAAATAAATGAACTGTCACTGCATTTTAGTCTCCCTCATCTAGCGGCGTAACTAGGTGAAGTGTCGCCCGTGGTAAGTATCGTAATCGCGTCCCATTTGAAAATTCATAACTGAAGGACGGAATATATGCTCGTCAATTCAGTTAAAATATGCGCATATATATGCATAGTTTTTCTTTGAAATATGCAACAATATGCATTTATTTGTCAAAACATGCAATTATATGCCTTGAATATAACATGGAAAAATGGAAATGAAGAAACGACGACTCTTACAAAAATCATTTATTTTGAGTAAAATTAAAAGAAAAATATGATAGGTGAAATTTTTAACCTGAAATAGTATAAAATGGATTTATAACGATATATTTTTCAAAATTTTCCAATAAAAGTGTTTGCCTTCTGTCTGTAAAAATATGTTTGTACAAAGAAAAAGATCTTTCAACATCTACCGATGTGATCTGGCAATATTTAATTTGGGTAGTAAGTTATAAGGCTAAGGTATTACTTCGTTGGATGGTTTAGTATCAAAAATATTTTTGACTTCCATTAAATACTTAAAGTTTTCATTCTTTCCCACAATGACTTCAAGTTTACTTCTTACTTGATTTCCTACATCACCGGGAACTTTTTTGCTTTTGTCGGAGAAAGTTTCAACAATATTAATTGATTCTCTTAAACTCACAAACAATGATTTTGGCACAAACTTTGCAAAACAATTTATCCCCACTAAGCTCCAACTCAGGAAAATTTTTAATCCACGAAGCGGCTTTCGGCATTTTAGTAGTTTGAAATAAATATTTTCGAAATCACTCTTTTCACACTGGAATCTATCGACAAACTAAACTATACAATATAAATACAAAAGAAGAGACATTGGCGTCGATACTTTGAAGTCCGAACTATAAAAGTAAGCCGCCGCATTCCAACTAGACCCCGAAAAAAGAAAGTTTTGTTATGAATTCATTCGCGCACCGAACAGAAGTTTCTGTTCGGTGGCAATACTTACTATCACCGAACACGACTTGGCACCACCAGCTTCAAGTGAACCTTCTTGTCTTGTTTCTGTTCGGTGAATTAGGCAAGCTGATTACTTGGAAATTCCCAAACATCCAATAAATGCCGGCAATAAACCATATAATAATAAAATGGGTCCATAAACCATATAATAATAAAACCTACCCACCTTTTAAATCATTTCAATTATCTGCAAGGGTCGCACTTAATCTTTTGATAAAACGAAAAACAAAAATATGCACACAAATTTTGTTTTTGCCGAAATATGCAATTTCTTATGAAATTTGTAAAATATGCAAAATATGCAAATATATGCACTTTGCATATATTCCGCCCTTTATTCATAACCAAATGAATCATTTAAAGTGATTGGTTAAAATTATCTTCTAATTCGAATAAATGTGGAAACAAAAAACACAACAACAAAACATGTATTCATGTTTATTTATTGACTGAACTTGAGTAACATGCTTGTTATATATGCGCCTTTTTCGCCTTCGTTGTTGCAAAAGAATCAATTAGACGGTTGAAATCTGCCTTGTAACGAAGCTTAAATTCTGAAATATTATTTAATTTAGATCAGGCAATGAATACGGATGTTACATGTAATTTCAGTTTGAACATTTCATTATTTCAATAGATATGAATGAATTCCGAATGTGTATTCCGTGATTGTCACTTTTCTAAATCTCCGTAATTTCAAATAAGTATAATTATTCAAATAGATGAATCTAATTCATGCCCGTTCAAAAATTGCATTTCATTCCGATAAAATATGTTGCAAAAACAGGGGTCTGGCCAGTTAAGACACCAAACTTTGAACAGCCTTATGTATAAAAAAGGCGAACAATCAAAAAACTCCATTAACATTTGTTTAGTCCGCCGAGAGAAACTACCGGAGCATCATGAGAGCGAATTTTAGATCTAAAAAGTAGCGTCACTTTTAATCATTGTTTGGGGCATAAGTTAAAAATCCTCGGCACAAAATAAGGAATTGGTGGAGCGGACCTGTCCAGAACCTCGGAAAACATATAAAAGCCGTGACAGACAACAGATCGCTCTCTTGTGTTTTTGAATTTTGATTAGTGAAGTAGCTCTTTTGTGATTGTTTTAATAGGTCGCAACATGGCTACCTTAAAGGTAGATCTATTAATACTGCAATATATAATTTTATTCAAGTAATTCAGAATAATCTTGAACTCAGAAATTTAATTTTTGGATTCTTTCTGGATCTGTCAAAAGCATATGATTGTCTAAGCCATAATAAGTTATTGCTGAAACTGCAAGCCTACGGCATTAGAGGTGTAGCGTTAAAATGAAAAGAATCTTATTTAGCAAATCGCAAACAAAAAGTTGTAATACACAAAGACAACAAAAATCATTTTTCTGAGTTAGTCGATGTTGATATTGGTATACCACAAGAAAGTATAATGGGGCCATTCCTATTCATTAAATATATTAATGACATTCCCGATACTGTAAGAGAAACGGACAGTACTCTTGTAAACTTTGCAGATGACAGCAACTATACTGTATATTCTAATTTATTTCCTGAGCTGTTAGTAAAAAGTGCAAATCTTTTATAAAATGTGAATGAATGGTTTGCAAAAAATTAATTGGTCTTAAATAAGGAAAAAACAAATGTAATTTTTTTTAAAACTAAGAATTCGGGACTGGAAGGTCTGGAAATGGTGAACATTGGGGGACAAAGGTATCAGATATCACATTCAACAAAATTCTTAGGTGTACACATAGATGAAACGTTGAGCTGGACAGAACAAGTAAAATTTCTTTTAGGAAAACCAAATGGCATATGTTATTCTTTCAGGATCTTGAAAAACTATTTTAATAATCAAGCGCTAAATGTATTATATCATTCCACTTTTTAAAACAAACTTCGGTTTGGGATTAATTTTTTGGAAATTGTATCGAGTTCAAAAAATTGTTTACAATTCAGAAAAGAATAATCAGAGTAATTTTCAAACTTCGCTATAAGCAGACTTGCAGAGGAGTATTTAAGAGTAACAATATTCTTACAGCTGCAGCACTACATATTTTTGAATGTTTAGTGTTTATGTTTAAAAATCGGGTGAATTTTGAAGAGTTTGAGGCTCAGAATGTATATCCTACTAGAACTTTAAATTATAACTTTCCCACACACAGACTTGCAAGCTTTGAGAAGTCATGCTTGTATATCTGTGTTAGATATTTTAATATACTACCAAAAAACCTCAAAGAACGGTACCTTTTGTCCTCGTTAGCAATTTTCAAAACCAGTATTTTGTCTTATTTGGTAATGGTGGAACCTTACAATATCAGTGAATATATAAATTTTAGACAAAAATAACCCTCTGGCAATGCCTCCATTTTAACTGTTTATGTGATTTATTAAATTGGTGTGTGTTTCTCTTAACTGAAGCTATTATATTCTGATATACTTTATGTATTTTATGTGTGAGGTACTGTCAACTTATGTAGTTCATATATATTTTTTCTTTTTATGTAATAATTCATGTATGGCTCATATTTTGAAGTGAATAAAAATTACATTACATTACCGATACTAAACCGAAATTACCGAATAACAGTAAAAGTGAAATTAAAGTAGATACCGCTATAGAGACGAAAAACAGTAAATTGAAAAATGAGAGTATTCTAGCCCCGTGTTGGTTCTGGGTTACGAATAGGCCAATGGTGAAACCCGCCTGGGGTAGAAGTCCCCTAAGAGGAGTGTTGAATCGTGTGGCTGATGCCCTGTCACGCGATCCGTAACCGAACAAGGAGGAAAGAAATGACAATCAAGAGTTATTCGTGCTGAATGACCCCGTGAATTGTAACTGGTACAATTCAAAGAAAGCCGAAGTTGAAAAGAGTCCAGAAGCGTATCCGGATTATTGTGTGAAAGATAATCGGTTGTACCGCCACTTCTGGGACTCTAATGACTTGTCCGAACCGGAAATGAGAGATCCGTGGAAGCTTTGTGTTCCGAAACCGCTCCGGTTGAACGTTCTGAAGGAAAACCATGACAGTTCGACTGCAGGACATTTAGGTATTGCCAAGACGATTGCGCGAATATCCCACAAGTATTATTGGCCGGGGATGTTCCGCGATATAGCGAAGTACTTGCGTGGATGTACGCAGTGCCAAGCTTTCAAAGTGTCTCAACAGCAGAAGCCTGGATTTATGCAGCCGACAGTAAATCAGTTTCCTTGGAAATGTGGTAGGACCGTTACCAAGATCCGCCAAGGGAAACAATTTTATTCTTGTCATGCAGGACCGTTTTACGAAGTGGGTACAGTGTTAGCCGTTGAGAAAAGCTACCGCTCAGGCTGTAACTCAAGCCTTCTACGAGGAAATCATAACTCGTTTTGGTTGATCGGAAACCGTTATCAGCGACAATGGGACGCAGTACGAAAGTAAAGTTTTCAAGACACTCATGAAGGAGTTTGGATTTAAGCACCGCCTCACTCCTACATATACTCCACAATGCAATCCCGTGGAGAGAACAAACCGAACTTTAAAAACCATGATTGCACAATTTTGCAATGGAGACCACAGAAAATGGGATAAGTTTCTACCCGATTTTCTATTTGCCTTATATTCTGCCCCCCATGAATCCACCGGATTTTCACCCGCCTTCTTAAATTTTGGCCGAGAACTTGAAGTTCCAAATTCGATAGTCCGTTCCTTTACCGCTCCGGTGGAGACCGAGGAAAATATTCCTACCGATCCGAATCGTGAACAGATTTCAGAACACCGAACTAGGTTAGAGAAATTACGCGAAACTTTCCAACTGGTGCGTGTCCAGTTATCCCGTGCTTTTACCCATCAAAGTCGTTATTACAATCTCCGTCGTCGAGATTGGCGTTGTCCCGTGGGTGATAAAGTAATGAAGGTAGAGCATCACCTGTCTTCTAGTGTTCGACATTTTGCCGCTAAATTGGCCCCAAAATATACCGGTCCGTTTACGGTAATCAAAGTAATTTCTCCGGTCATTTACGACCTGAAAGGCGAAGATGGCAAGCAAGTGAAACGAGTCCATATCAAAGATCTGAAGCCGTATAATGTTCCTGGCATTCCGGGAAGTTGAAATGAATCGAGGTACCGAAAGATATAGATACCGTTGGACAAAGTATCAAGTAGTACAATTACTCATTATTATGATTCAATGTTCGCAGGTGATAATATGTCGTACGAACCGTCCGATTTCATTGAGATAGTGCTAGACGAAGCACTGCAAAATATGGTGGATCCGTCATTTGAGTGTCTCCGGCGTATGTCAGTCCTGTCCATAGAATCCGCACCAAGTCCCGATCCTTTGGAAATCCAATCCTCACCGATCACACCGGAACATCTGGAAGATCAACCGGAAACAACCATGTTGGAGGCCTCATCATCTCCGCCGAAACCGGAAGAGGTACAGTCCGAACTACAAATTATGAAAATCCCAGCTACGCCGACAACCCCGACGCACCTGGTCTACGTACCCGTCCAGTTATGGAGATTATGTGAGCTATGTGGAGATCCAGGACACCGGAGAGAAAGGTGCAACCAGACAGCGCGTCCATCCTTTGTAGTACCACCGAGACCGCGGTGCGTACGCTGCCGAACGTGCCCAAGTCAACAAAATGATAAGAAGTTTCCGTTCCAAAGAAGAAGACATCCTCAAGTTTCCGAAGAAGAAATGTTCCATTCCGAAGACGTTTCGAGTGTCCGTTCTGAAAATGAAGTTTCCGAAGAAGAAGTTTGGCATTCCAAAGAAATCTTCAAGTATCCCGATCCGCGGAAGAAGTCAGTTTTTCCGTTTTGAAGCAGTTGTCCGTTCCGAGAAAGATGTTTTGAGTTTTTCCATTCCAAAGAAGAAGTCTTCAAGTTTATGAAGAAGAAGTTTTAAGTTCCATTCCGAAGAAGAAGAAGTTTTAAGTTTTTCCGTTTTAAAGAAGAAGTTTTGTTTTTCCGAAGCAGAAGAAGTTTCAAGTTTGTCAGTTCCGAAGAAATCTTCAAGTTTCCCTTCTGAAGAACATGTCAAATTTTCCGTTCTTAAGAAGTTGATGTTTTAAGTTTTCCGTTCCGAAGAAGATGTTTTGAGTTTTCCGTTCCGAAGAAGATGTTTTGAGTTTTCCCATTCCGAAGAAGAAGTGCAGTTCTCCGTTCCGCAGGAGAGTTTTATGTTCCAAGTAAGATATTGCTATTCCGCGATGTTTTCGACGAAGGGAATTTAAGTTTAAACGTCAGGTTAGGGTATCTTACCTTTGTATTAGATTTTTTTTTTCGTATGAATTCTCAGATGAGAATTGAAAAATGAAAGAATCGGAATCTTTCATTTTTAACCGAACTTAGGGGGGGATGTAACGAAGCTTAAATTCTGAAAGATTATTTAATTTAGATCAGGCAATAAATACGGATGCTACATGTAATTTCAGTTTGAACATTTCATTATTTCAATAGATATGAATGAATTCCGAATGTGTATTCCGTGATTGTCACTTAAATCTCCGTAATTTCAAATAAGTATAATTATTCAAATAGATGAATCTAATTCATGCCCGTTCAAAAATTGCATTTCATTCCGATAAAATATGTTGCAAAAACAGGCGTCTGGCCAGTTAAGACACCAAACTTTGAACAGCCTTATGTATAAAAAAGGCAAACAACCAAAAAACTCCGATAACACTTGTTTAGTCCGCCGAGAGAAACTACCGGAGCATCATGAGCGCGAATTTTAGATCTAAAAAGTAGCGTAACTTTCAATCATTGTTCGGGGCATAAGTAAAAAATCCTCGGCACAAAATAAGGAATTGGTGGAGCGGACCTGTCCAGAACCTCGGAAAACATATAAAAGCCGTGACAGACAATAGATCGCTCTCTTGTGTCTTTGAATTTTGATTAGTGAAGTAGCTCTTTTGTGATTTCAATTTTGATCAGTGAAGTAGCTCTTTTGTGATTTTGAATCTCCATAAGTACCATTGCTCTTTTGTGTTTTGAATTCCGATTAATATCGTTGAAGTGTGATCATTTAAGAATCGAAGTGTAAGTATATCCTAGACGACCAAACCACCAACGGCTTGTGCACACTGTAGTATAAGCTGGGGGTGGTTGAGTTTTTCCATTCCAAAGAAGAAGTCTTCAAGTTTATGAAGAAGAAGTTTTAAGTTCCATTCCGAAGAAGAAGAAGTTTTAAGTTTTTCCGTTTTAAAGAAGAAGTTTTGTTTTTCCGAAGCAGAAGAAGTTTCAAGTTTGTCAGTTCCGAAGAAATCTTCAAGTTTCCCTTCTGAAGAACATGTCAAATTTTCCGTTCTTAAGAAGTTGATGTTTTAAGTTTTCCGTTCCGAAGAAGATGTTTTGAGTTTTCCGTTCCGAAGAAGATGTTTTGAGTTTTCCCATTCCGAAGAAGAAGTGCAGTTCTCCGTTCCGCAGGAGAGTTTTATGTTCCAAGTAAGATATTGCTATTCCGCGATGTTTTCGACGAAGGGAATTTAAGTTTAAACGTCAGGTTAGGGTATCTTACCTTTGTATTAGATTTTTTTTTTCGTATGAATTCTCAGATGAGAATTGAAAAATGAAAGAATCGGAATCTTTCATTTTTAACCGAACTTAGGGGGGGATGTAACGAAGCTTAAATTCTGAAAGATTATTTAATTTAGATCAGGCAATAAATACGGATGCTACATGTAATTTCAGTTTGAACATTTCATTATTTCAATAGATATGAATGAATTCCGAATGTGTATTCCGTGATTGTCACTTAAATCTCCGTAATTTCAAATAAGTATAATTATTCAAATAGATGAATCTAATTCATGCCCGTTCAAAAATTGCATTTCATTCCGATAAAATATGTTGCAAAAACAGGCGTCTGGCCAGTTAAGACACCAAACTTTGAACAGCCTTATGTATAAAAAAGGCAAACAACCAAAAAACTCCGATAACACTTGTTTAGTCCGCCGAGAGAAACTACCGGAGCATCATGAGCGCGAATTTTAGATCTAAAAAGTAGCGTCACTTTCAATCATTGTTCGGGGCATAAGTAAAAAATCCTCGGCTCAAAATAAGGAATTGGTGGAGCGGACCTGTCCAGAACCTCGGAAAACATATAAAAGCCGTGACAGACAACAGATCGCTCTCTTGTGTCTTTGAATTTTGATTAGTGAAGTAGCTCTTTTGTGATTTCAATTTTGATCAGTGAAGTAGCTCTTTTGTGATTTTGAATCTCCATAAGTACCATTGCTCTTTTGTGTTTTGAATTCCGATTAATATCGTTGAAGTGTGATCATTTAAGAATCGAAGTGTAAGTATATCCTAGACGACCAAACCACCAACGGCTTGTGCACACTGTAGTATAAGCTGGGGGTGGTTGTGTGATTGAGAATCGTAATAATTCCCTTAATACTATGATAAGTCCTCGGCCGTGGATATAGGGGTTATTGCAGATACGATAATTAGGACTTGTGCACGCTGTGTCTATCCCGGGAGTATAAGCCCTAATTGTCTAGATTCTGAATCTACAAAGTGTATGAAATCTAATACTGTCATACAATTACCGGGTAATCCGTGGATAGCTAATACCAGGGTGGGTGTTATGACAGAATAAACTCAATTAGAGTAATTAACCGAAACATAGTAAAATCTGATATCATACAATCGGAAAACTAGTGCAAACAATATTTTCCGAACAAACCGAATTAATAACCGAATATATCGTAGTGTGATTTGAACATTTCATTTATTAGTGCTGCTATCTAAAATTTACCGAATACCGCTCATTACGCTGAGACCTGTTTGATTCGTACTTTTCCGCAAATTGATCATTCTTAATCATTCATCAACCGATCCCGTACCGCTGAATGGAATTTAGTGACCGAACTTATCGTAGAGTTGATATCTTGAAAGAGTTTTCATTTACCGTTTGAGCTTCATTACATTTTCCGTCTGGATGTAATTTTGTGAAATAATACCGTTCAATTGCATTTAAATTGATTATTCTGAAAGCGTACTTGTTAAAATCATTATATATTTTAATATTTGGAATTCCCTGTTTTATTAAATTATTTCTGCTCCATCTTTAACGAGCTAAGTTATAACCAGCTATCAATTGTAATTAAAGCCTACAATTTCGATACTGTTTTCTACCCATTGGACTCTGGTTATACTTCACTGTAGCTGCCCTAGGGACATGGCTATCTTTATATAGCATAGTGACAAGCCTTGTGGAGAGGACCCTAGCAGAAGTCCTCAAAAGGAGGACAAGGTCACGTCATAGCCTTCTCAACTTCTTCCCGTTCGACGTTAAGCAGAGCAAGGTCGCTTAACAGATCTAGACCCATGGAAGCTCGAAGACAATTTAGAATTAACTCAAATTTGCTGAATGATCTTTCACAGCTTTCCAATGGAAACTGTAAACGTGATTAATATTTGGATGGCGATTTGAAGATTCGGGAAGACGCTCTCATCTCCGTATTGCCCGATGAATCGCAGAATGTCTTCAGGTCATGAAAGTTTTACGTTTGCCCTGGTGCTGTGCAACATTCGGAAATCCAAATTTTCTTCATACAACTGCCGACCATCGACATCGCAGTTGTAGAGATTTTAAGAGTTTTGATTTAATTTACGAGAGTGCCAAGCGGTGCCCCCTCGGCTTTGGCGCCCAGGGCACGTGCCCTGTCTGTCAGACCCTAGATACGCATCTACCCCCATCTTGTGGTATGGGGCTAGGCTAGAACTATTATAGCTCCCTCCATGTCTGGGTTTGTCACATTGCCTCCATGCAACTCATGATGGAAGCTTGTTTCCGCAGTTCTCCTCTCGCGAGCCGGTCGGTTAAGATAAGCCCCCCATTTTCGAATCGCACAGATCACTTCTCTCATACTCGCCACTATGCGGTTCGGACTGTGGTCTTGATTTACTGCATTAGCGGGTTGTCAATTCGATTTGTCCTAGGTTGAGTCATATCTTAGTTTTCGATGCTCGCCCTCGACCTGTCTTTTTGGGAAACCCTGCCAGGAGCCACTTGCGAGACTTCAGTCGGCATATTTCTCAGGTTCACTGCAGCTACTTAAACTGTAAGGTGTGATGACACCTAGAAGGAGACCTCATAATCTACAAATCACAGCTTCTACCTGTACTGTTCACATGTTTGGAGTTCGGCTCCAAAACATTAAGCTGAAGCTCTGGATTCTATCCAGAAGGGTTGATGATGTCATCACACTAACGAATTCACGGAACTCTCTAGAACATCATAGAAAGGGACGGTTTGCACATAATGTCTTCTAACCTAATACATTAAAAAAAATCCTTACAGCAAGAATTCCTTCAACATAGTATTTTTCATAGAATTTTGAACAACTTTGAAAAATCCGTGTCTGTCTGTCCGTCCGTCACGACACTTGACTATACGATAACCCAAAAACGAAAGTTCCTATCCTATTCAAATTTCGAGAAAAACACGTATGTTTTCTGTGACGAACCATATGGCTTTGCAGGGAAATCTTGTAATAAACACACCCTTCTCTGAAGGGTTGAAAATTGAAAAGGAACATAACTCCCAAAGTATACATTGAATCGATTCGAAATTTTTTCAGTAAATTTGCGTTCCTTAAAAACTGCTTTTACTCAAAATTTAAATAAAATTGTTCAACAACAAAAACAATTATTGAAGTAAACTTAAATTCACACCGTACTTTAACAGTCTATAACAAACGGCAATGTGGTCTAGAGACTAGGATATTTGGCTCCCACTTCGGGTTAGATTGACAGAAACGGGAAGTTAGTTTTTGTAAATTTTCTCAAAAACATTATTAATTCAAATATTATTTAGTAGTGTGAATATACTAGTAATCAAATCAAATGATTCGCGAAGAGTGCCTTTGCCACGTACAATATTTATCTATTCCAAGCGGGAAAACATTTCTAGTTAATGCTTTTAATAAAGATTCTTGACTCAGGTATGAATTATATACAAATTCTCGAGAGATAGGTCACATTAACACTAATGCTTCATATGTTCTGGTCTTTACGTACGTTTCGGTCTCACGACCATCATCATAAGACTTATTATGTCTAAAACTGGATTACTTAAAACTAATTGCCCACGTCGCCTAAACGAACAGGAACACGAATAATCGAAACTGTAACACCTCAATGTTATAATTATAAAATATCAAGAATCCACTATTAAGCAGATCTTTCAATAAAAGCGTGTTCATGTCAACAGAGACTGCGAACTACTAGAGTTAAAAGTGTATTAGGTAGAATGCCAAGTATATCTCCATAACTGACAAATCTTTTTCTATTAGCTCGTAAATCTAACATCTGGTTTGAAATTGAATACTTAAAACTAATGGTCCTCTAGTAGTTCGCAGTCTCTGTTGACATGAACACGCTTTTATTGAAAGATCTGCTTAATAGTGGATTCTTGATATTTTATAATTATAACATTAAGGTGTTACAGTTTCAATTATTCGTGCTGCTGTTCGTTTCGGCTACGTGGGCATTTTAATTGAGATTGTTGCGATAAGGACGCTTTGTTTGAGACAATTGGTTTTAAGTAATCCAGTTTCAGACATAATAAGTCTTCTGATGATGGCTGTGAGACCGAAACGTACGTGAAGACAAGAAAATATAAAGCACTAGCGGCCACGACAGACGTTGTCCTGCACGACGGTTCTGGACTAATTGTGAATTCCGAGTCTGTCGACCAATATTTCCTCCTCGTCCACGAAGACGTGGCATTGTTTTATGTACGTTAGTTATATGTGAATATAATACACTTAATATTCACTGAAATGCGACACCTGAAACGTCAAAAGACGCCTTACAAAAAAATTAAAATGTCAAAATAACGAAACAAACTCAATATAATACACTCAAACTAAAATGTCGAAAAATAAACGAAATCGTATGCACGTTACTTATATCTGAATATAATACGCCCAATATTTACGTAAATGCGATACATATAATATCAAAACACAGCGTACAAAAAAATTAAATGCATTGAATGAATACATACACAAAATGAATGGAATGAATGAATGAATGTATGAATGAATGAATGATAGAATGCATACACAAAAATTCATTGATCCAGCCATTTAGTTGCAGTATAGATAAATAACCTAGATATCGACTGCAGCGCCATCTGTCGGGCTGATTTGTGAATCTAAACCATCCAGAGCGCCACCCAAACGCATAGAAAAAAATTCATTCGAATCGGTCCAGCTATATAGATAAATAACCTAGATACCGACTGCAGCGCCATCTGCCGGGCTGATTTGTGAATCTAAACCATCCAGGGCGCCATGCCACCCAAACGTATACAAAAGTCTCAATCAAATCAGTCCATCTATATAGATAAATAACCTAGATATCGACTGCAGCGTCATCTGCCGGGCTGATTTGTGAATCTAAACCATCCAGGGTGCCACCCAAACGCATACAAAAAAATTCATCCAAATCGGTCCAGCTATATACATAAATAACCTAGATACCGACTGCAACGCCATCTTTTGGGCTGATTTGTGAATCTAAACCATCCAGGGCGCCATGCCACCCAAACTCATACAAAAAAATTCATTCAAATCGGTCCAGCTATATAGTTAAATAACCAAGATACCGACTGCAGCGCCATCTGCCGGACTGATTTGTGAATCTGAACCATCCAGGGCGCCATGCCACCCAAACGCATACAAAAAAATTCATTCAAATCGGTCCAGCTATATAGTTAAATAACCAAGATACCGACTTCAGCGCCATCTGTCGGGCTGATTTGTGAATCTAAACTATCCAGGGCGTCACCCAAACGCATACAAAAAAATTAATTCGAATCGGTCCAGCTATATAGATAAATAACCTAGATACCGACTGCAGCGCCATCTGTCGGGCTGATTTGTGAATCTAAACCATCCAGAGCGCCACCCAAACGCATAGAAAAAAATTCATTCAAATCGGTCCAGCTATATAGATAAATAACCTAGATACCGACTGCAGCGCCATCTGCCGGGCTGATTTATAAATCTAAACCATCCAGGGCGCCATGCCACCCAAACGTATACAAAAGCCTCATTCAAATCGGTCCAGCTATATAGATAAATAACCAAGATACCGACTTCAGCGCCATCTGTCGGGCTGATTTGTGAATCTAAACCATCCAGGGCGTCACCCAAACGCATACAAAAAAATTCATTCAAATCGGTCCAGCCGTTTAGGAGGAGTTCAATTACATACACACGTACAGGGTGTCCCATTTTGGGTACTTTTGCGGGGTATCTCCCTTATTTTTAAAGATAGAGAGTTGCGGTTTTCGCGACACTGTGCTACTTTTTCGTAAAACTCAAGATGCCGTCAACAGAATTTTCATAGCCCTTTTAGTTTCTAAGATACAGGGCATTTCTGAAAATGTTGCATTTTGTGACCCCCCTCGTATCTCCGTTATCCTTCAACTTATCGAAAAGGTAAAATAACATTCTAATAGATTTTTTTTCGTAGAATGCAGTGGTGTAGATAACTTTTATTACATATTTACTGTTTTTGAGTTATAAAGTAAACTTATGTTTTTTTAAATGGAACACCCTATATATTTATAGACTATAAAATTTGTCTTTTTTTTACCTTTTCAAAAATATATGATAGTATAAACTTTTTTTCAGAAACACGCAAATAATTGACAATTTTCAGAAAATTAAATACATATTTTAATAGTAGGCTATGGATAACAATAATAAACAAGTGCAACTTACATATTACTAACAAATAATTGGATACCTTGTATATAGGTATCTATTAAAAAAAATTCCCATAGATCTTTTTCTAACAGTAAGTTTGTAACAACAGTTTTGTGGAGTAAAGTGACAATATAACAAAAACACAAAAAAATAACATTATTAAAAAAAATTAAATGTGATGTTCAAATTGACCACCATTTTCTCTAATGCAAAATTGGCACATCTTTGAGATTCTTTGAATAGCGTTCAAAAGAACCATTGTTCTCATTCGCAGATTTCGAAAAGCTAAATGAATTGCCTCTCGAAGTTTTGCAATGCCGTCATATCGAGTTTTATATACTTCATTTTGTATATAACCCCATAAAAAAAAATCTAAAATTGAGAGATCTGGTGATCGTGGAGGCCATCTAACAGGTCCGTTGGTTCCTATCCATCTTTGAGGAAAGTTATTATTTAGAAAGGCCCTTAAGAGCCTAGAGTTATGACTTGGGGCACCATCTTGCTGTAGGTAAACAGCATTATACTGGGCTAATGGAATGTTTTCGAGCAGTTCTGGAATAACTTCCTCAAGAATTTCTAGGTATCTACGTGCTGTAAGACCTCCTTCAAAAATCCTATAAACTATATGTCTACCCAAAATAAAACATGAAACCTCAACTCCAAAGCGTCCTTGTTGTGCCCTTTCAAACATTAAATGCAGATTTTCACTACGCCAGTTCCTGGTATTGTGACGATTGAAAATGCCAGCACTTGAAATAAAGCATTCGTCTGACCAAAAAACAAGTCTGCCAAATAAATCGTTAGCATCGATTTGTTGCAAATACCACTGGCAAAACAGTGCCCGGCGCTCGGCATCGCCAGGATGCAAATGTTGTAGTATATTAAATTTGTATGGATGATACTTATATTTCTTCAAGATCCTCTGAGCCTTAGTTTTTGGCACACCAATTTCCTTCTAAATTTTTCTACATGAGGACGAATATGTTGCTTCTATATATCCTAAAGTATCTATCTCTTTTCTTTCTCTGTTCTCTTTGTTGTATGTTTTAGGGCGCGGGTGAACAAATGATCCGTGCTCAACTAAATTTGCTTTTAAACGGGCAAATATCCCAAAAAACGGTTGCCTTCTTTCTGGATATCTAACAAGCAAAAATTAAAATGATAATAGAGATTTTCATAGCCATAATAGCTTACTCACCTTTGGAAATATAATTCCGAAGCTTCTTCAGAATCTTCATTACTCTGTATAAAACATACCATCATATCATATTTCTCATAATTTTCGTAAACTGCCATTATTCGAAAAAATTGATAAATATCTATTGAATAATGATACCAAAAGAACGAAAATAAACAGCTTAAATGCGATAGAGATTTGATGTTTATTTCTGCTTCTTGTCATAAACAATATCAATGGCCTACAATTAAAATATGTATTTAATTTCTAAAAATTGTCAATTATTTGCGTGTTTCTGAAAAAAAGTTTATACTATCATATATTTTTGAAAAGGTAAAAAAAAACAAATTTTGTAGTCTATAAATATACAGGGTGTTCCATTTAAAAAAACATAAGTTTGCTATATAACTCAAAAACAGTAAATATGTAACAAAAGTTATCTACACCACTGCATTCTACGGAAAAAAAACTATTAGAATGTTATTTTACCTTTTCGATAAGTTGAAGGATAACGGAGATACGAGGGGGGTCACAAAATGCAACATTTTCAGAAATGCCCTGTATCTTAAAAACTAAAAGGGCTATGAAAATTCTGTTGACGGCATCTTGAGTTTTACGAAAAAGTAGCACAGTGTCGCGAAAACTGCAACTCTCTATCTTTAAAAATAAAGGAGATACCCCGCAAAAGTACCCAAAATGGGACACCCTGTACAGTAGAATTATATATATAAAGATAATGTGACCTATTTCCCGAGAATTTATATATAGTTAATTCTTTTCCTTCTACCATTGACTACTGCGCCCTCTACGTTGTTACAAGATATGGTGTAGAGAAATGAAGCTACATGGCTGAATGAGCAAAATCAAGAGCAAATCTGAACCAGTTTCACCAGAATCGGATTGAATTTTCTATGCACTTACGTCTCTTATTCTATTCAGGGCGGGTTGTACCAAAGTTAACTGATCCGTAGTTCAACAGAACTCCGGTTCACCCGTGAACTCCGTTCAGTCGATTAGACATTGTACCAGTCGAGGTTAACAAAAGTTCAGTTGAACGCAAATTCATTGATGTTGGTAACCGTGAAGTGTCACTTAACTGTCACTTGTTACATTTTATGAGACTATTTTCAAATTAATTTTCGAGTTCTCCTCGTGTTCTTCTGTAATTCGGTTGTCGTACAACTTTAGAAAATAAACTTATTGTGGAATTTCCTCAATTTTTTTTATTTTCTAGAATTTATTAAGCTAATATCAAAGTATGTATATGACAATGCTAACAGTAGTTGCATGCACAGTAACATTAGAGGTGTTTCTGGTCCTGTTTAATTCTTGCTTTAATGGTGTTTGGTTGAATTGTATCTTTTTAAGGAATTGCTTTGGTTAAGGGTATATCAAGATGGAAAAGAAGTTCAAAAGATCATTAAATTTTAGTATGAAAGAAGAAACAATTCTAATAGGTTTGGTGAAGAAACATAAAGATAAAATTGAATGTAGGAAATCAGATACATTATCTAGTAAATGTAAGATGGAAGCGACCAGCTTACCCAAGACTTTAATTATACAGTGGGAGATTCACCTAGGGACTTAAAGTCTCTGAAAAACAAGTACGAAATTTTGAAAAAACGCACAAAACAAAAAGTTGCAGATACAAAGAATTATCTTAACGGAACAGGGGTCGGGCCTCCGAAAGAAACCGATTTTAAACAAGAAGATAACGATATCTTAGAAATTCTAGGATCAAAAGCAACCGGCTTTGATGCTGAATTCGACAATGATCGTCCCAATGGTTAGTATAAAAAACCATAATTGCTGAAAAAGAAGTTAATCCTCATTATTCAAGATTCCTAATTTTGTTTATATTTTAGATATTTCTGAACAAAAAGAAATCAACCTCGCTTATGAAATAGGTATGCTTCATGTTCAACTTATTTGAAATTAATATTTATAAGACACTATTATTTTAAGGAAGTGACTAACGCCACACGGTGTGAACGTAAAAAAATGGAAAAATTGTGAAAAAATCTGAAAAAATTAAAAAAATTGAAATAATTGTGAAAAAATTGGTAAAATTTAGAAAACAATGGAAAAATTGTAAAAAAATCTGAAAAAAATTAAAAAATTGAAATTGTAAAAAAATTGAAAAATTAGAAAAAAAATGGAAAAAATGGAAAAAATTGGTAAAATTTAGAAAAAAATGGAACAAAATCTGAAAAAATGAAATAATTGTGAAAAAATTGGGAAAAATTGGTGAAATTTGGCAAAAATGGGAAAATTGTAAAAAAATGTGAAAAAATTGAAAACATTGAAATAATTGGGAAAAAATTGGATAAATTGGGAAAAAATTGGAAAAAATGGAAAAAATATTGGAAAAGTTGGAAGTTGGCGAAGCTTCGTTGGGGGTTCGAGGGCCGAAACGCCCCGGTTAACAAAAACGAATTTTAAGAAAAAAACTAAGAACCAAGTTGTGATCACATAAATTTTTCCACAAACTTAGTTCCCCGCAAACGAATCCCCCCCCCCCCTCCCCCAAAAAGTGGGTTTAGTTAGTTTTGTTAGCTTGCCCTTTATAAATTCGCCATAAACGTCTCAGGGGTCCAGGGGGGGAACCCCCCGATCCGAAACAAAAGGAATTTTAAACTAAAAGAAAAAAAAACTAAGAACCAAGTTGTGCTCACATAAATTTTGCCACAAACCGAGTTCCCCGCAAACGAATTTCCTCCCCCAAAAAAGTGGGTTTAGTTAGTTTTGTTAGCTTGCCCTTTATAAATTCGCCATAAACATTCGTACAACAAGTATTATCAACAAATTGTAATAGAAACGACATTATGTCTACAATCTGCTTTTCAAAATAGCTATAAAACGATGATCAATCGCTGGTACATTAAATCGTAGCATTATGATAATATTTTTTGCTCATGACAATGGCCATAAACCTTCCAAAAAAGAAGAATAACACGTTCCAATATCTGTCTGAAAAAGGACAAGTGGCAGCGATGCTGCAGTGGTTGTGCGTAGCTAAAGACACGATTCATCTGGCTTTTTTACAAGAAAAATAATTGAAAACGACGATGTGAGTTTTGCAATACCGGATTCGTTTTGTGATGATGAGGTCAATATTGAGTTATTGCAGCGATATATGGAATCAACATGTTTCTTGAGATTGCGGGATATTGTAAGTGACAAGAAGAAACGCGATCAGTTTCATTGTAAAACGTGTCATCAGCTTATAGATAGTGGAAAGATTTTTCTCCAATTTTTTGATTTTTTTCCATTTTTTTTAACTTTGTTTTCCACAAAGATTATTTTGTGATTTTTCACGACTAAAAGTGGCAAGAAAATAGTACAACCGTTTTTTGCCATTTTTTTACGTTCACGCTAGGTTCACGCCGTGTGGCGTTAGCCAAAGCCTTATTTTAATAAGTTAATATTTCACAGAATATCCCACCACCCAAGAAATTTCTGGTTATGTCAACACAAAAGAAAGAATGTGTTCCTGTTCCTTTTACTAGTGGCTTAGATTGGTCTAGTTATACACCTACTCAACTCCTTTGAGACCAAGTAAGTTCCATTGAATGAATTGATGAAATATGTAATTAAAATATCTTATTTTAGAAAATAGCACAAGTAAAAGCAGGAATGCAGACATTCTAAAAACCAAAATAGGTAAATGGGCAGCAAGTAAGGCAGAGGTGGTAGAAATGCAAAAAAAAACATTCTGAAGAATTGCATAATTTGAAAATAAAATTAATAAAAGAGCATTTATGTGCATTAGAATTGATGAGAGAGGCACATAATGAAAGAATTAAAATGATGAAAGAAGAACATGAATTAAAAATGATTATTCTAAAACAAAATAATAAATAAACAGCTGGTATATATGTATATATATAAAGTAAGTTGTGGGTTCTCTTAGGTTTTTCAGCAATTTTAAATGAATTATCTCAATGAAACAATCTTTTCATTCGACGCGTTTCGGCTTTCGCCTTCTTCAGGAATTTATTCATTGTTTACATTATGAACTGAAATTTAACAAAATATTTTTATATTAATTAGCTGTATGCACAATCTGTATTTATGACAAAGTTTTTCAGTTTGTTATGAGCATTGACTTTAGTTTCATATTTAAAATTTATGTGTATAATAACATAATAACTAACTTAGTTCGGTGATTATGTACAAAATAAATTAATTTTTCATGAATTATTTGAATTTTGAATATACTTATTACGTGATAGAATACCAACAGATTTCGTTTGCGTATGTTGGGGTTTGAGATCTTTCTGATATTGGTGACTAGTATGTTTAATTTACTTACGTGAGTTGATTTTACGGAAGCACACACTCATCATGGCTTTGAAATTCAGACTGAACACAGTTTGCAGAATGGGTTTTTGTTCTGAATGTAAGGGTAAGATACCCTGCTGGTTGACCGTTTGTTACACTTGTTAGATATCACTGCCTGTTTGCATTAAAATTTAATTGCTAACATGTGGCTCTTGTATCATATGTCTGTTTGACTGGACTATTTCAATTTAGTTACTTTAAAGAATTATATTATATATTTGCGAAAGATTATTCATATCGGTCTTATCGTTTACGCAGTTTTGATTTTTTTTGATGTGTACCATTTCTAAAAATATTCGACTCTTCTCATTTTGTTCTTTTTCTATTATGTCGAAATGCTCAAAATTGAATTTATGTTTAGTATTTGTCTCGTGTTTTTTTAACGCTGTTGAGTTTTTTTGATATTTATGACCTTTGATTCGTTCTTCTATGTTTTGTTTTGTTTGTCCGATGTATATTTTGTCACAGTCTGTACACGGAATTTTATAAATACAATGTGAAATTTTATTTTTGGGAATTTTGCTTTTAAGTTTAGAATATAAATGTTTTAGATTATTATCATTTTTATGTGCTATTGTAAAATTGTATTCTTTTAGAATAATATTGAGTTTTTCTGAGAGATGTTGAACGTATGGGAGTCTTATATATTTTTTAGTTTCTGTGTCTTCGTGGTTTATGGTTTTATTGTTTTCGTTGTAGTATTTGTGAATTCGGTTTTTAAAAATTTTGTTTTTGAATTTTTGTGGATAATTATTGTCTGTAAGAATAGCTTTTGCTTTAGTTATTGCAGAATTGCGATATTCGGGATCGCTTAAAATGATTGCTCGATCAGCTAAACCTGTAACAACATTTCTTTTATGATTGTTCGGGACTATTGCTTCATAATTCAAATATCGGCCCGACCAGGTTGGTTTTGTATACCATGATGTGGAAATTTTGTTGTTATTATTTATTAGAGTGAGGTCAAGGAAGTTAATTTGTTTGTTGTTTTCTGTTTCTATAGTAAATTGTAATTTCGAATGGTAGTTATTGAACGCGTTAAGTAAATTCTTGAACTGTGTTTGTGGTATAGCTGTGAGGCAGTCATCGACGTACCTTTTGAAGAAAGGTAGTTCAAAATTCAAATTTTTGATGACATTCATTTCAAGCTCTTCCATCACTAATTGGGCTATTACTGACGATATGGGTTGGCCCATTGCACATCCAAATACTTGAGAATAAAAGTTGTCTTTGTACTGAAAGTATGTGGATGTGAGTGTTAAATTAATTGCATTTATGAATTCGTTTAATGGTAGCGGCGTGTGGATTTCTATTTCTTTCCATTTTTTAACTATGATTATGTATATATATATATATATATATATATATATTAGAATAAATTTTTATCAAGTCACTTGTTTCATTACAAATTAAAATAACAAATATAATTGCATGAATTCCTCAAATTTACAATAAACCTTGAAAATATTGATTAACTAAAACATTTCTTGCAGTGTCTTGTAAGTCATAAGGCCTTTGAATATAATTGACATTGACATCATCAGCTAAATTAAAAGCTGCTTCTATTTCTTCGTCGATAGGAGGTGTGAAGTCTCATAATGCAAGCAATGTTATGTAGTACTGCTGTTGCTACAACTATAGCTTCTACTCTATTAACATGTAGTGTTATACCAAGTGCTAGAATTGGAAATCTTCTTTTCCAAACTCCAAAACACCTCTATTGTATTTCGAGTTCTTATTTGAGACTCATTGAACAAGTGTTCTGCAGGACTTGTAGGATTTCTGAGTGGAGTGATCAAATAATTTTTTAAAGCATATCCACTATCTCCAACAAGAAAACTATCAGCTCCAAAATCCCCATTCTCTAATCTTGCTTTTAATCTAGAATGGTTGAATATTGTAGAATCATGTGTAGACCCTGGCCATCTACATACAATATCGGTAAACTCTAAACGGGAATTACATGCAGCTTGAACATTATAAGAAAAAAAGTTCTTCCTGTTTCTGAAAATTTCGGGTTCTTCACCTCCAGGAGACTGAAATTAAATTAATTCAAATATAGTCATGTTAACATCAGACAAGAATTACCTGTATTTTCACATGTGAGCAATCCAAAGCACCTACACATCTTGAAAATCTACTTATGTTGAAGAATCCTTGCCTCACTTCATCGATTTGGGCTACTTCATTTGCCATTTTAATGAATTGTGCCCCAAGAGTAGCTATGGCTCTGGTAACTTTCTGAATTGCTCTGCTTGCTGTTGACTTATCAATGCCACTAAAATCACCAACAACTTGTAGTATCGAACCTGTAGCAAGAAAGCGAAGAGTGACCAAAACCATCTCAGCTGGGGCGAGCGCATTATTTCTAGAATGAATATACAGGTAAAGATACTTCAAACATGCCATTTGCTTGAGAATTCTTACTTATTCGAAACGCTTGCAATAGTTTCCGATATTTCTTCAATTATAAACGTTACTACTTCGTTTGATAACCTAAATCTTTTCCTAAACTCTTCATCGTTCCATTTGTTAAAATGATTCGGTCGCTCGGCAAGTATTTGGTGATTTCTAGGATGTGCCAATTCTACTAATTCCGCAAATTCTTCATCATCAGTTAATTCCAGCATATCTATTTCCATTTTTTTTAATTCTAACAAAATGAAATTATAAAGTTATAATCACTTGAAGTAATAATTGATAATTATTGCGCATGCGAAATCGCTGAACTTTTGTTGAACTTGGAATTTTGAGCGATCAACTGAAACGGAAAATTGAACTAAAGATCAACCTGAACTTCTGTGGTACAACGGGATTTATACGTGAACTACAGATCAACGTTGATCTTTTGCTGAACGACGTTGGTACAACCCGCCCTCACTGATTAAAGTGTACGTGTATGTGCACTCGAGCATTTTCGGCAACATTCTTTGAGTCCTATCCGACTTGTATCCGCAGACGCCAGCTTTAAAATTCAATAATTTTAGTTGCCAGTAACTTTCTAACTGTATATTATTGTTGTTCTGTGTAGTATACCAGTAATGCAAGAGGAAAAGGAAGTAGCGCTTGCGTAATCGTATTGTTTAACAGAGGTAGTGATGATTGCCTAATTTTACAATTTTAACAAAAAAAAATATTTAGGGAATTTAAAACAACAACAAAGTGAAATAAAAAGGTACATTTCTATTAGCCCGTGTGTTTTTCATTGTGTTTGATTCAGAGATAAATATTTCATCTCAAATAAGGTTATGTCGAATTAGAAATTTGCAACTTGTAAACAAATCTCGGAAATCACTCTCCCTATTATTTCAGGTTTAAAAATAAAAACTTCACGAATATGGCTGATCAACAGCAATTTTTCTTGAAATGGAACGATTTTCAAAGTAATATGGTTACATCTTTTCGACACCTGAGAGATGAAAAAAGTTTTACAGATGTGACTTTAGCTTGTGAGGGTCAAACATGTAAAGCCCATAAAATGGTTTTATCTGCATGTAGTCCATACTTTAAAAGCTTATTAGAGGTGAGAATTTGTCCAGATACTAGAATTTAACCTATTCAAACTTGTTTGCTCCAGAATTGTATTTGTAACTTATCTTATTTAGATTACTTACTATTCTGTTTGGGGATTCAGACACATTAGTACGCTATTATGGTAGTGGTATAAAAAGACTGCATATAATACAGTTACTTTGCTATCGTTTGTACCACAAGTTGAAGCTAGTTAAGTAAAGGAGTATAAAATCTAGTTAGATCACTGATAATATGTTTGTACAGCTTTTACATAAAATTCTTCAAATTTATTACTATAGTGCAACATTGTGCTCAATTACAATAAAGCCAAATAGATATTGAATCCACTGAAATTATTCACATTTTCAACCTCTAAATAAGTGAAACTAGTGAAGAAGTTAGTATAGTTTTCACATGAAAACAATAAAAATACTAAGAAAAATCTTAACTAATATGAACCTATAATAAGGTTCATGCCCATAGATTTTTCTTTTCTTTTGCATAAATAATCCCATAACTGACACATTACCAGATCGTAATGTAAACTCATTTGGAAATCATGATATAATATAATTTAACAGAACAAAATTATCATTGTACATTAAATCATATTTCATGTATTAAGGATTCAAATTAATCATTTCGCTCCATCTGCTTGCTCTCAAGTTTTATTTTTATGATTGTTTCAACTGTATTGATTGATTCATAGTGATAGGGAATTGAATGCTATCTTTCTAAGGAAGAGTTCCATTTTTTTGTGAATATTAGATAACTTTCACTCCATTCTTTTTATACTGGAATTTCAAGATATGTAATTTGTGAATTCATGGATACCAATACTCGATTAACAGATAGAGATGAGCTGAATTACTTTGAATTTCACAGTATGCAGCTTTCATCTTTGTAACCTCCTCATTAATCCATTACCACTTAGGACATTGATGAATTTTATTCAGATCAATTTCATTCGCATAATTCTTTTCCATTTACTAACATATCTTATATATTGTAAATACCAATAACGCACACTCAGTTGATCATAGAAATATAGTAGGAAAAAAAGGTAGCATGTTCAGTTAGTACTATGGCAGCTACATCCATTCTACACAAAATCCTTTACAAAAAATACCTATTACACGTCATTTGCTGAATGGAACATACAATTCTAAGATAGCTATCAAAGTGACTAGTTAACACAGATTTTAGTCAGCAGCAGTTTACAAGAAATAAAACAAGATTAAAAATGATCTCGTGAGATGACCTAATTTTCTAATTGTGTTAGTATTCATTAGTTATTACAAATTTGTATGTCAAGTTAAAAAAAATGTGATTGAAACAACTACAAAATGCTCAACTGTCTCTGCTGTGATTGAAACCCGACTACAACATGAGGTAAAGAGCTCATGCTGGTGAGGTGTGGGTGATATAAAATCCTTACTTCAGTTCAATAAGCTAATTGCAAATAGAAGCCTACAGAAAACTGAGGAGAGGTGGGGTGAGTTAAACTGAGGGATAGTGCAAATAGAGCGAGCCTCTTTTCAAGTGTTGGATGGACAAATAGGTTGATATATGTTATAAATTCTGTGAACTTTGAATTACATATGTTATTTAACCTAATGTAGTTGTGTAGAATCATTATCTATTTTGGAGCTATTATTTCATATTTCAAGTGCAAGAAAGATAGATAAATAACTACCAATTGTTGTCACGAGGAATTGTTAGTTCAAATCAATAGCTCAATTTTGATATGTTACATGTCCATATAATATATTTACAATTGCTACTATTATAGTGATGTACATAGATGAAATAATTGTATCTTTAACGATAGGAGCATACAACTTGTGACGCATACTATACAGGGTATTCCACGAGAGCCGTTCGTTAGAAGTTTTCGTGGTTAGAAAAAAGTTAGAATTCTGAAATTTTGGGTTCCAGGGTTATCCAAAATGTTCATTCTTTTCAAAATATTTTCAAGATCATACTACTTCCGGTTACACCGGAAGTCATCATTAACTTCCTTATTTAAATGGAACACCCGGTATATTATTTCATTTTTAGATTCCCGAGAAAATTTCATAGTGGATTCCATCAGGTTTCCCTATACCTATTTTCAATTGTTTCTTAGATATGTTTATTTTTTTGAAAATTTTGAAAGATGTAGCGCTGTTTTGAGCATTGCGCCCTTTAACCAATTTCGATTGGTGGAAAGCGCTTCTGTAGACAGGAATGATTCTTTCGAATGCCATATTGACAACTGATTTATCGCATACAGGGTATCCAGAATATAATGACCAATTACATCATTTTTAAAGTTGAAAAAGTTCGTTTTTTCAAATGGGACACCCTGTATTTTATTGGATGGTCGGATGCAGAATTTGATTCTGCATCGATTTGCTATAACATTCCCTATACCTATTTCCAGTGGTTTTCTTGTTAATCCATATTTTTTATTTCAATGTGGTTTTTTGGCAGAAACCGAAACATCGCTTGCTTTTCGAAGCCAAATAAACATCAATGAAACGGTAAAAAATTTACTTTAATTAGAACATGACATTAGTACATAACATTTAGAACGAAATATAAAATAAAAACAAAAAATTGGAACATAATGACATAAAATAATAAGAGAATGTAAAATTACAATAATTGTTCTATATGACCTCCATTTTGGTTCAAACACTGAATAACTCTGTCATATACTCCTCGCGAAACAGACCTCCGAAGTTCGTCTGGACTTATATTAGTAAGCGCATGGTGAACACGGTTCAACAATTCCTCTCTAGTTTGTACCGGCCTAGAGTACACTAGTTCTTTTATGCGACCCCAGAGGTAAAAATCCAAGGGGATCAAATCGGGTGATCTGGGTGGCTAGTTCCAAGGTCCTCGCGGGCCAATCCACCGATCCTCGAACATCAGTGACAATTGCCGGTGTACAGCTATAGTGGAATGTGCTGGAGCACCATCAAGCTGATACCAACTGTTTGCTCTATCACGTGGAGGTAGGGCATTTAGAAAATCACTAACAAACCCTCTCAGTATCTCCAGATATCTTGCCGCATTTAAATTTTGGTAGAACTTTTGGAGTTTGATCACCTATTGATAAAAATATGGATTAACAAGAAAACCACTGGAAATAGGTATAGGGAATGTTACAGCAAATCGATGCAGAATCAAATTCTGCATCCGACCATCCAATAAAATACAGGGTGTCTCATTCGAAAAAACGAACTTTTTTAACTTTTAAAATGATGTAATTGGTCATTAAATTTTGGATACCCTGTATGCGATAAATCAGTTGTCAATATGACATTCGAAAGAATCATTCCTGTGCTTCCGTCTACCCCAGAAGCGCTTTCCACCAATCGAAATTGGTTAAAGGGCGCAATGCTCAAAACAGCGCTACATCTGTCAAAATTTTCAAAAAAATCAAGATATCTAAGAAAAAATTGAAAATAGGTATAGGGAAACTTGATGGAATGAATCCACTATGAAATTTTCTCAGAAATCTAAAAATGAAATAATATACCGGGTGTTCCATTGAAAATAAGGAAGTTGATGGCAACTTACGGTGTAACCGGAAGTAGTATGATCTTGAAAATATTTTGAAAAGAAAGAAAATCTTGGATAACCCTGGAACCCAAAATTTCAGAATTCTAACTTTTTTCTAACCACGAAAACTTCTAACGGACGGCTCTCGTGGAATACCCTGTATATGTGAAGATTTAATTTTGTATATGTATAGTTTCGGCATTTAAAACTTTTGGAAGTTGGAGAATTAAACTCAAATTTACAGAAAACTTGTGAGATTTAATTTAGAAAGGATGCTGGTTAATTGTTTCACTTTGCTATGGCATTTGCAGAAATAGAAGTTATCAACTAAAGCTGAATTTGAAATCGTCCTTAAATATGATCTGAATCTGGGTCAAATTGATGGTGGCGTAGATAATGATTTGGGTGGGGCTATATTAACAATATTGTTCACAAGTGGTGAATTATACTATACTAGCTGACCCGGCGAACTCTGTTCTGTTTGTGATTTTATTAAGTTCAATTTTTTATTAAGAAATGAAAATTAAAAAAAAAGTATTTTAATTATTCTTTATTACTCATGTATTTTGGTGCATAGGTTGCACTCTTCAGTTAAGTACCTTGTGATACACGACATTTTTTGTTTTATTATCAGGCGCAAGAACAAACAACGTCTTCCGACCCTTGAACATGCCACATATAATTGACCATGGGAAAACATGGATATTCCAGATTCAAACCACAAACTTGCAAGGATTGCCCTTGTGATTTGTTAATGGTCATGGCGAATGCAAGACGGATCGGAAATTGAAGTCTTTTAAACTCAAACGGCATATCGTTTGGGATCATCGGGATCCTCGGAATGATAACTTCCTCACCTTCGAATTTTCCTTTAAGTATCGTCGCGTAAATCACATTATTCATCAATTTACTTACCACTAAACGCGTACCGTTACACAGTTTTGGTTGGTTTATGTTTCGAAGCATGATAACTACGGAGCCAACCTTTAATCGTAAATTGTGCGGTGGTAAGCCAGGCACATCCAAGGAGTTTAAAAATTCAATTGGATAGTTGGTGACTTCATCTTCATTTATTACACAGTCAATAGATTTGAATGAATGCATTGTTCCAATGATCTCATTCTGAATTATGTAGTTTAGGTCATCTACATCTTTATTCTTAGCCGCTAAAATTGCTCGCTCACTCAACCATTCATTATTTTTGTAGTTAGTAATGATGTTTGGGAATACTTTGTTGATAAGTTCGTCTTTCGATGAGACAAATTTACAAAAATTATGAGGAAATGGAATCAATCCGCTCGATTCGTCGACAGGTACTCGACCATCACCGATAGCCAGCAATTGTTCAGAGAAATCTTCAGCAGATGTATCATTAAGCAACGCAACTCTCATGTTTGTTGTCAGCTGAAGTTTCTCCACATAGCGCCATAGATTCGATGATTTGAGGCAAGCGTTTATTTCGTCGGCAGTCGTTGATCTTGGAATTACTGGCAGTGTTTGGCGGAAATCGCCAGACAGTAAAATCATTGCTCCTCCAAAACATTTCGAGTCATTGCGTAAATCTTTCATTGTTCAATAATGACAATTTCACTTTTCCACTAAGGCAGCACAATCCGGGCGTTTCTCCGGAAAACTTCAATGCGCCACAATACTCGCAAACAACGTTCATTGGCCCAATGCAAACGCTAGGATGCAAGCAGTAATCAGTATTGCAATCATATCGAAACGCTGCTCGATTCAAATCAGCACTTTCTTATGCGTCGAAAATTATCTACTTGTTGATCTCTGTTGTTTGCTCGACGATTTCGCATTGCCAACCGAGCTGTTTCACGGGCTGCCTCAATTTGGTCTTGTGATTGAGAAGAACGAAGTGGAGCCATACTAACGCGGCGCTCTTCACGGGCAATTTCTTGTTCTTCTTCAGTACTTTCATTCGCAATGTTATGTATCCTTCTTGCATTACGGCTTTGTCGGGAACGATTCGATCGTCTTGCTCGCGGCATTGTTAATGATGGTTCAAAGAAATTATAAATTACTGATTATTACTAATATAATAATAATCAAATTTTCAATCATACTTAACCATAGACAAAATTACGGTTAGCTGTCATTTACGTTTTGTTATTCCAAGTCAGATGCGTTTTTGTTATACCACGTTTTATATTGACTTGTATTCTCTTTGACGTTTTATGTCATGTCACACGGGAGCCCGGTCAAACGGGATAAAAAGTATCCTATGTCCGTCTCCTGGTTCTAAGCTACCTCTCCACCAATTTTCAGCCAAATCGGTACAGCCGTTCTTGAGTTATAAATAGTGTAACTAACACGACTTTCTTTTATATATATATATAAATATATATATATATATATATATATATATATATATATATATATATATATATATATACATGTATATATATATATATATATATATATATATATATATAGATATATAGATATTCACCACTTGTCAAAGAATTTTTTTAATAAACTCTCACCCAAATCACTATCTACCCCATTCCTTAATTTGTACCACATTCAGATTGATACCTAATTTGAGGACATCATTTCAGATTTAGCTTTAGTTGATGACTCATATATATGAGAATGCGACATTATGGTGAAACAATTTGTCAGCATTATTTCTAAATTATATGTTAAAAGTTTTGTCAAATTTTCCCTGTTGCAGTAATAGCGTTCATTCAAAATGGCAGCTTCTGAATATTTCTTATGTGTTCCTTTTAAATGTTTTGTATGATGTTAAAAGACAGCTATTAAAACAATGGGGAATAATTGTTAAATTGAATATGTATTTTGCTATTTTTAATAATACCATATTTTATTCATACTACGTTCATTTATATTCAGTTTATAACAAATGATGGATTATTATTTACTTATACTTTACTTTACTTATACTTATATATGTATTTTATAGATTAATTTCAGTTTCTTGAGGGTTCTTTTTGTTTGTAGTTCAGTGAATAGAGACCAAGAAAGGGTGTTTACCCTACAAAAGGTCCGGTGGTGGATTTTTGATATGTTGTGTTGGTCGATATTGCAATATTCGTCACCCAATTCCCTCCGCCATCTTTGAAAACAGGCGAAAAGTTTTTTTTCTTCAAATTTTCGCCTATAACACTTCAACGAATTTTAGACAAAACGTGTATGCAATTTTGTAGAAAACGAAATTAAGTATCTAAAAATTTAAGTTTCGAAGTTTCTTCTACAATCACTGGAAACGGAGCTATGGGACGCCCAAGAACGGTTTATCTCGCCCAAAATTTTCAAATTTGTTTGACACTATAACTCCTTAACAGTAATGGTCCTCAGAACAGAGTTTGTAGATAATTATATTAACTAAAAATAAGTAGATTCAGAAAGAAACAAGTTTTTTTTCCAAGTTTGGTGCTTTACTAACAGGTGTGTTTGTCATAGTAGAGTCAGGTTTTCTTGTGCGAACAAAAGGAAAATCGAAAGATATTAAGTACAATAGTTACAGTTCCAATACAGAACGTTTTAAAAGGGGTGAGGAGAAAAGGCAGTTTTTACTTTGTGTTCTGGGTTTGATTCAATTTCAAAATGATTTCGAAAAGAAGAAGGTAGGTTGTCATCTTCTTCGTATCCAAAAACAAATTCTAAGTGGTTTACGGAGTATTGACCGCTGCAATTCTTGCAAAAACCTGCACCCTGTGGCACATTTATAAGATACGTTTTTTAAGACATTTGGAGGAGCAACATCCATTTCTGTTGTAAAAGTTCTAAACCTGTACTTCCTCCTTTCTGACCCCATTCCTGTGGTTCATTTGTCTCCCACCCACGTCATTACCGTGTGATATGCTTCGAAGGCATGGAATTTGGCAGCATACAGCAATAGTGGAAGTTTTGCCATATAAGGTTTGGTACTGCCAGAGACAAATTTATTGTATCTCAGATAGGTGAGGGATTGGACCAAATTTGCACCATGTAAGGCTACCCAAATCCTCTCCCCTCTCACTAAAATTTGTGTAGCTGTGGCATTGGATTGCGGAACTTTTCAGCTTCTTGAAGCAACATGTTTGATGTTGATGTTAGCAACCTCAAGCTCAATAATGAGAAGTGCTATGAAGCGTTTTTTTGTTACTTTCATTCAAGTTTTGCCAGATGTCCCGTACATTATCTAAATATCAATGATCGTCCAATCGCTATATATGGAATTGTGGTATTCGAAATTCTTCCACCTACAGCTGTTCTAGCAGATTTACCAATGGATGTATTTAATCTATTTCAACTAAGTTTACCGAATCCAGGTAAAGAGGTGGTAGTTTATGCTCCTTATGTTTTTTCCATCAGAAATTTCTATATTCGGCATTTGAATTTGTTTTACAGATTTTGTTCAACTTTGATATGTCTTGAGGATACTTCCTCAAGTATGCTTAGTGCATAGCTTCCTTGTAGATTTAGTTTGTCGTGATTTTTCGGACATCCACTTGTAATAGTTGTTTCCGTTGGAAAGATTGTGATCCATTGATTGGGTCCAATTTTTTGGATGAAATTTATTTAGTTCAGCAAAGTAATTGCTTTTATTATAGTTTCTAAAACACACTTGTTGTTCTGATGGTAATTATAAATTGAACATAAAAGCTCTGAAATATTATTGTATCTTCTATGATATTCAATTTTAACTCCGTTTTTTTTTCAAATGTTCCGATGTAAATTGAATTTGTTCCTCCAACTTATTTTGATTATTAGTTCATTTTTGTCTAATATCTTCAAATCTTTGGATAGCGTTTTGGGTTATGATTAAATATTCTTCAACTATTGTTTTCATTCCCTTTTGATTATTTGATAATCTTAATATTGCGTCATCGTAACGTTCCGCATCTTCTTGATCTAGATTGCCAGTAATTGATTTAAATATTGTGCCAAAACCGTTTATAAGTCCTCGTTTAATTCTTGAGTTTTCAAAAGTTATTAGTTTCACTTAATTGGTATTCCAATAAAAGTTGGTAGTTCTTATCTTCTACGTGATTGAAATTTTGTTCTAGTTAGTCTAATAATTCGAAAGGACCATCGGATCTTTGAGTGGTTTTACCACGTCTATCTAACTCAGAATATACTTGTTTAACATTATCAAATTCATTTTCGTTCGTATTTACATTCCGTCTATCTTGTACATTAATTTTGTGTTTTTCGATTTCCGATTTTACTTTATCATATGTTAAGTTGATTTAATTTGTTCGTGTCTCAGTTTTAATTCGATAGGGGTCTAGTTAGCTTCTGAGTTTATTATATTGTTATGTGCAATTATTTCAAAAGGCTTGAAAGGTTTAATGGGTTTTTTTGTTCTTGTCTTGTCTCATTAGTCATATGTGTTCCAAAAGTGTAATGATTACGTTCTACGTTACCGTTTGATGAAAGGTTTCTGACCGTGATAATATGCAGATTTATCTGTAATTCAAGAAATTGTTTTACTGCCTCTGGATGGAATTCTGTACCGTTACCTACTAAATACTTAATAAGTAGTGGAGCATCTATTGTTTCAGTGTCATTCTTTGATGTTGTGGGAATGGCTTGCCCAAGTTTGGAAAGTACATGAAATAAAGTGATCTAATTCTGATTGTCTATATAACAAATAAATCGGCTATGATGGTCTATAGGGTGTTTCTGTCAATATGATAGGCATTTTAGGGGGATTATTTTGCTTTCTTACATTTTTCACATTTATTTATGAGTATTGAAACTTGATATTTCATATTTGTTTAACAGTCTCATTTACTCCTCGGTAATTTGTTTTCCTTCGTGATAATTTCTAATAATGTTTTCAATACCTTCTGGTTAATAAAGATGGATTCTATTTTTATTATATTATTATGTTATATGCTGTGTTGGGTTGCCGGGATATACTCCCCGTTGTGGTAGATTGGTTTCGATAGAAACCGTTGATATGACGACGTTTCGGCACAATCTCATGTGCCATCTTCAGGTCTTCTCTTCAGGGCTGCTGCTCTGCTTCGAGTTAACTTGAAACTGATCTCCGTTGATCCTGTTGGTGTTTTATGTATCCTTGTTACATCTGGATGATTTTGCCGGTTTGATGCGTCTGATTGAGTTTGTTGGTCTGTTGCGTTCGAGCGATTTTGTCGGTTCGTTGCGTTCGAGCGAGTTTGTCGGTCAGTTGAATTAGTCTGGTTGACTGTTCTCCTGGGTGGTTGAAGGGCTGTTTCCAAGCAGTTGGTAGACTCTGTGTATCATCTCTTGTATTAAGATTTGAAGGTCGCTTCTCGATTTCGATAGCTTCTCTTATGATGCGTTTTCTTTTGTGCTCCAAGCTGGCTAGGACTCGGGTGTTGTCAAAATCGATTTCATGTGAAGTTTTTCTCACATGTTCGGCAAGTGAGAAGGTTCCTCGATGACCTGAACAGAATCTATAATTGGATAAAATTCACAATAGAAGCCGAAGAGAACAACCAATTACCATTTCTAGATGTTTTGGTAACAAAGAAAACTGACGGCAGTTTGGGACATACAGTATTCCGAAAAAAGACCCACACGAACCGATATTTGAATAGTAACTCGCATCACCATCCATCCCAGCTACAATCAGTCGTAAATACCCTCATGACAAGGTCAAAACGTCTCGCTGATGCGGACAACTTCGATGGAGAAATGGAAACCATCCGAGCTGCCCTTAGGATGAATGGCTATTCAAGAAACAGATTCATAACTCTCAACGCAAACATGAGAAGGATGTCAACAATGAAGATCGTCCAGTTGGAAACGCTTCTCTACCTTACATAAAAGGCACAACTGACAAAATCTGCAAGATACTGAGCCGTCATGATATCAAAACAACCTTCACAACAGATAGGAAAATCAATAATGTTCTTCGGAATCCAAAAGACAGAATTCCTCTAGAATGCCAAGGAGTGTACGAGGTGCCATGTGGTAATTGCGAAAAGACATACATCGGACAGACCAACAGACGCATTGATGTGCGAAAGACTCAACATGCAAACGCTGTGTCGAAAAACGAAACCACGTCTTCACTAGCTGAACATGTAAGAAATACTGGCCATATGATCAACTTTAGCGACACAAAGACTCTGGCCAACATTGAACACTTCTACACCAGAATAACCAGGGAAGCAATAGAGATCGAGAAACGTCCACATAGTCTTAACAAACGAGATGGCGGACTAAGATTACCAGCCACATGAAAACCCGCTTTAGCAAGTCGAAAGATCCAACCAAAAACAAGAGAGAACGTGGTATCCAGTGCACGTGCAACAGGTCACGGAAACTTTCCGGCTGATTCCAGCGTCGCAATGACGTCATCCAAACGTGTCACTCGGAGCCAAACACGGAGAAATCGACCAAGCGTGAAATAGTTCGAAAGTCCAAAGGTCAAGCATAACGGGGGATATAAATACCTGTCCCTCGAAAGTAAGCGTCAGTTCGCCTAGATCTTCTGGACTCACCTGAAGATGGCAAATGCGACTTTGCCGAAACGTCGTGAAATTGGTCCTTTTGAGGACCGAAACCACACAACTCGGATCAATACCCGAGAATCCAGTTCTATATTCATATAAAGATGAATAAACGTAAAAGATTGAATCCTATGTTAAATTATCTAAGTTATCTTCATAATTCAGAAAATTTAATTCTATATCTCTTAAGTTACATACACGATAGTGGCCAATTAGGCAAAGAAACTTTAAACTTGTTTATAATTAACCAGAACAATTCTCAGTCAGTTCTATTGAAATATATAAGAACCGGGATGCTGTCATTTGAATAAGAACTGTCAAGTAACTGCCAACCATAGCAGTACTAACCTACAATCCTTACTTCAAAAAACGACTGAACTTCAGATGAATGTGCGTGAATAGTTGATCTATGGTAGGGCATCGAATCGCATTGTGTTCATCAATGATCTACTATCCTTTCAGAGGTTTATATTTACAAAAATATAAAAATCTAACAGGACCGAAGTGGTGTAATTGGTAAACACCCTGGACTAGAAATCCAGAAATGTGGGTTCGAATCCCGCCTATGGTTCAATCTTTTACGTTTATTCATCTTTATAATCCTATGTTAAATTATCTAAGTTATCTTCATAATTCAGAAAATTTAATTCTATATCTCTTAAGTTACATACACGATAGTGGCCAATTAGGCAAAGAAACTTTAAACTTGTTTATAATTAACCAGAACAATTCTCAGTCAGTTCTATTGAAATATATAAGAACCGGGATGCTGTCATTTGAATAAGAACTGTCAAGTAACTGCCAACCATAGCAGTACTAACCTACAATCCTTACTTCATAAAACGACTGAACTTCAGATGAATGTGCGTGAATAGTTGATCTATGGTAGGGCATCGAATCGCATTGTGTTCATCAATGATCTACTATCCTTTCAGAGGTTTATATTTACAAAAATATAAAAATCTAACAGGACCGAAGTGGTGTAATTGGTAAACACCCTGGACTAGAAATCCAGAAATGTGGGTTCGAATCCCGCCTATGGTTCAATCTTTTACGTTTATTCATCTTTATAATCCTATGTTAAATTATCTAAGTTATCTTCATAATTCAGAAAATTTAATTCTATATCTCTTAAGTTACATACACGATAGTGGCCAATTAGGCAAAGAAACTTTAAACTTGTTCAAGTAACGATTCGTGTGTGTTGGTTTCCTGTATATGGTGTGTCCTATTCTGCCGTTTGTCTTGCTCACAAGAACATCTAGGAAGGGTAGTTGGTTGTCGTTCTCGATCTCCATTGTGAACTTGACCAACTGCTTGGAAACCAGCCCTTCAACTACCCAGGAGAACAGTCAACCAGACTAATTCAACGGACCGGCAAACTCGCTCGAACGCAACGGATGCTAAGTCAAGAGTTGTAAAGTACTGACTTTTACCCGATCTATGTAAAATTCGGTAACGGGTATTTGTATTCAATTATTTTATCATTGTTTTCGATAGTGAATGGCCTTTCTTTACTTCCGTTTTCCGCTAGTATCAAATTTTTCTGAGACTATTAATACAGGGCTACTCCAAGGAGATGCTGATGGTTGAATTAAATTTTGTTTATGTAAGGTTTTAACTTGCTCACAGACTCCTTTCGATGGACTTGTAGTCTATACGATTTTCATCTGTGAGTTTAAGCATTTGTTTTACTTCAATCGTGAAACTTAAAGGTATACATGTCGACATACCCTCTACATAATGATTGTATTGATAGCCGTTCTTCAGCATTTATGTGTTCAAGGTGTAAATGATTTCAATTGTTATTTTGGATCGATTCAATTTCTGTTATTTCATCTATACTGAGGAATATAGGTGTTCTCTATATAATTACAAGCTATTTGGCCAAAAGTTTCTATATCCAAAAATTCATTTAAAATAATTTTGACTGGATTTATATTTGAATTTATATTATAGTATTGTTGCACGTTTATATTTAATTTTTACCAGTGATGTAGGTATTTCTACATTCTAGACCGGCGTGTAATGTTATTTTATCTAATGCGAAAAATTACTTTGATATGAACCGGTAACTTTTGATAGCATCTTAACAATTAGCAATACCAATTAACATTTTCACCCAAGTTTAGGAGGGTTAACTCGCAATCCATTTTTGATCACACTTAAACTGGCCAGCCCTATTAACGGACACGATGAAATTGATGGGATATGGTGGAAGTGTATAAAAATGGCATGCTTTTCAAGTAAAAAGAAATAGTCAAAAAATCAAAACTTTGCTAATAAGCATCTCGAGAACTATACGAGAGCGAAGGTTCGGTCCGTGAGATGGATTGATCGTTGAACCGTCCTCTAACAATAAACCACAGTGCAATCGGTTAACTTTCAGTCCTGCCGTATCCTTCAGCTCCTAGACTATTATCGATAAAACCGTTCCTACTGGATCAAATCAGGAATACTTGGCACTACTAGAATTGAAATTTATGTATTAGTTATTGATTGTTCTAAAACATTTATAGATTTTTCAAAATTTATTTCACTTTTCGGTGAGACACTAATAGTACGAAATAATCACCATTATCCACTAAAAATACTATTAAAATACTTAGGATCTTCCACTACCAAGTAGCCAACATGAGAATAAACTATATTAGAAAACAAAACGTACCTTTTCATTGTATATAAATTGTTTTTTTCTTCACGTACATTTCGGTCTCACTATCATCATCCAAAGACGTATCAATATCTTAACGGAATTTCTTAAAACTAATTGCATCAAGCACAAAGCTTTCTTATGGCACTAATTTCAATTAAACATACCCATCGCTGAAACGAACAGAAACACGAGTATTTGAAATTGTAACACATTAATGTTTTAAGTATATGCATATGTATCAAGAATCCACTGCATAGCAATCTACTTATAATATTAGAAGTAAGAGTTTAAAGATTTATGAGGTAATACGTCTGTTCTATGATTTACAGACTTAGAGTCACGTTTTATGTGAATCATCTCCAGGATAGATTTTTTATAATAATTGGTTTGTTTAGTTGAAATATTAACAGTTTTGTAATCGAATGGATGGTTATAATCTAAACAATGTTTATCAAGGGCGGTCGAAGTTTTTGTTTCTGGTACTATACTTATGACCCCTGTATCTCGAAAACGAAGCCTTCTTCGACCATAGTTTATTATACAAACTACCTTTATTTTTCGACAAACTATTGGCTGATGAAACCCTGATGATATAAATTGGACCATCTGTATATCCAGCCCTTATTGTAACTAGAGACAGTATACGTCCTCAGCCTATTGGTTGTCCGGGAATGGTACAGGGGTGAGTTCTATGATCTAACATACCACTTTCTGCATTCGGTAAGTTATTATATTGAAAATATCTTGCATAATACGTGACTATTAAGTTCTTCAAGACTAGATAAGATTAAACATTTACTAATTAGTAAGCCCTTAACCAATTTGCGGAACATAAACAAAACTACATTTATATATGTTGTACATTTAAGATTCGGTGACTTATTGCAAACTGTACAGGTGAGCAAACGTTTACTAACGTCTCAATTTAATTCGAGTTCCCATGATTCCATTTGAATTATCTCTAGTAGGTGAACTGAACACAATGCCAAACAGATTGCAGCCAAAAAAATCCGTTCGAATACCTCGAAACTATCCTGTACCTACTTGCACTAACCTTTCCAACATGGAATCATGAACGCTGTTATGTGGACTGTATGGTTTGGTATATTTCGAAGCAAGAAAGAATAATTAACTTCTGTAATGATTGTTTACTATGCTATATTGACGTTTTTTTTATACTGACCTACTTTTATGCAATTTTTGATTGCCAACTTTTCTGTGTTTTGACAACATAGAACTTCAACTTTTTGCATTTTACATTCATTGCATTGCAATTTTGGAATAAATAATAATATTGAACATATTCCCCGCCTTGAAAGTATACTTTCAAATAGAAAACAACAAAGAACAATTCGAAAAAGTCAAAACGTGAGTCACATATGCACTTCGATTCACTCTCTAGTCATAAGATAGAACGCAAATTCTTGAAAACGCACGCCGAATAACTCCATCACGAGTTTTGATTGAGGCTACGCGATTAATATTGTCCTGGCCTGGGAATACTTGAATTATTCTACCCAAATGCCACTTCATAGGTGGCGAATTGTCTTCCTTGATGAGTACCAAAGATCCTTCTTCGAAAACTGAATCTTCATTAAATTTCCAGTTTCTCCGGGTTTGTAACTCTCCCAAATATTCTTTTGACCATCTGGCCCAGAAATGTTGCAGAATCTGTTGCAAATGTTGATATCTTCAAAGACGATTCGTTGGTAATTTCAGGACATCATCTTCTGGATATGATGTTAGGGATTTACCGATCAAAAAATTAGCGGGTGTCAAAGGATTTAGGTCATTTGGATCAGTGGAAAGTGGGGATAAAGGACGGGAGTTCAAGATAGCCTCGGTTTGGGCCAATATCGTGTAAAGTTCCTCGTAAGTTAGAAGTGCATTGCGCAATACTAGTTTTAAATGGGATTTGGTGCTCTTCACACTTGCCTCCCATAGGCCTCCAATGAGAATGGGCAGGTATGAAATGCCATTGTATCATTTCATTAGAGATTGACTCGGAAAGAATATATTCATTTTATTTGAGGAATTTCCCTAGATGCTTTAATTCCGAGTTAGCCCCTATAAAATTCGAACCATTATCTGAATATATATGAGCTGGTTTCCCTCTTCCGGCAATGAACCTTTTTAACGTAAGTAAAAATGAATCTTTGGTCATATCTGTAACCAATTCCAAATGTATGGCTTTGGTCACAAAGCAGACGAAAACACATATGTAAGACTTATAGGTTTTGTAACCTCGACCCTTACGATATTTAATCATAATGGGCCCCGCATAATCTACGCCCGTTGTACGAAATGGACATGATGGCATTACACGCTTATCGGGTAAGCTACCCATAATTGGACTAATAACTCTTGGTGCAGAACGGAAACACGTTATGCAATCATGTATTACAGGTCGGGCAAGGTTTCTACCTCCAATAGGCCAATATATTTCACGTATGAAGGATAATAGTAATTGAGGACCAGCATGAAATAATCTGATATGTTCTTGTTTGAATATAAGTTTCGTCAGATAGTGCTTTCGGCACAGAAGAATAGGATGCTTCTTATCAAAACTGTATGCCGAATCGCTGACACCTTCACCAACACGAATGAGGTCATCTTTACAGATGAAACGATTCAGTCCAAAAAGTTTATTCTTCGGAGCCAACTGCTTGTTTTGTAATAATTTTATGCGCTCGTCATTAAACGATTCACGCTGTGCAACTTTGATGAGACACATTTTTGCAAAACAAATCTCCTCTGTTTGGAGTGGACCAAAGTTTTTTAATTTCGTGCATTTGATATCATTCAAAAAAACGGAAACAATAGGAAATGATTCTTTCAAGCTTGTTTTGATTAGAATACCTCTCGAATGGAAATAATTTTTCATTTTGAATTGAAACCAGGGATTGTATTTGACTACGTAATTCTGGCAAATCAACAGATTTGATAATTGACTGAGGCCACTCACATTCCGAAAATTGTAACCAATATAACCAATCCACCACATAATTGTGTTCTTGAGCAAACTAGGTAGATACATGTCTCCAGCAGAATGTTGATGATAATTCTTGGATCTCGGCAAACCCGATTTCCTAGAAATATTTTTAGTGAACTTGGTAAGATATTGAGCCAGCCTAAGACAATTGTGGAATCTGACCATGATACAACCTTATCAAATTTCATATTCAAAGCACTATGAACCTTGTTAACAAGTCATGCTAAAATGAGTGCGCCACATAATTCTAATTTCGGTATCGTGAGTACCTTTAAGGGTGCTACTTTAGAGTCGACACATAACAAGTTCACGTGAACTTGTCCGTTTTGGTCAGTTGATCTGATAAAAACGCATGCTCCATATGGTTCCTGTGATGCGTCTGAAAAGCCATGAATTTGAATAGATGTATAATTTTTGCATACCACATGCCTTTTCATTTCTAGTTTATTGAGATGAATTAATTCATTCCTAAAATTCATCCACTTGCTTTGTAGACTTTCGGAAACTGGCTCGTCCCAAGAGATTTTCTCCAGCTACAGTTTTTGTAGTAAAATCTTTGTTATAATTGTGCATGGACTGAGCAACCCAATCGGATCAAAAATATGAGTCGCTCTGGACAATATTGAACGGTAACTTTTGAGACTCGAAATTGGGAATGATATACTGTAAATTGTCAGTTGTACAAGACCATACCTGACCCAAAGTTTTTACTTTTTCAGAAGGGCCGATCTGTAGTAAATCTGAACACATTTGAGATCGTGCAACATTTTCTAATATATCTTTATTGTTTGATACCCATTTCCTCAATAGAAATCCCCCGCTCAACAATACACGCGACATGTCATGACAAATTTCATTCAATACGTCGATGGAGTCGGCGCCTGTCAGCAAAGCATTACGTTCTTGATATATTGCTTTCGCAACTTTCGGAAAAGTTGATTCACATTCATGAGCCAATTGAATCAAATTTCTAATAGCCAAAAAAGGCGCCGATGAAGTTCCATATGTCACTGTATTCAAGCAGTAAGTATTCAATGGTTCACTGGAATTAGGTCTCCAAAATATCGCCTGTAATGATCTTTGTTTTGGAGCTATGGTCTACACCTGTCGATACATTTTCTCGATGTCGGCCGTCACGACATACGTATGTTTTCTGAAACAAAGAATAATCGACAACAAATCTTGCTGTACCGTAGGACCTACCATTTGCAAATCGTTGAAACAATATCCAGTTGATGTAGGTGAAGACGCATCAAATACATCACTCAATTTGGTGGTAGAAGTTTGTTCTTTAATAACCCCATGATGAGGTAAGTAATTAATATTTGCTTACAATGTTTCCATATTTATCTTCGTCATGTGACCAAGATGTTCATACCCAGACATACATTTTATATATTCCATCTTTAGATCAATGTTCTTAGTAAATTTCCCTTCCAACATGGAGAACCTTTTACGAGCTTAAGATTCTGAATCTCCCAATTTGTCAATGGATTGCTTAAATGGGATCGATACAACGAAACGATCATTTACATCTCGCTTGGTGTTTGCTCTGAAATGCTTTTCAGTTTCCTTCTCTTCAGAAGATAATGCTTTCTGTTTAAAACATTCTTCTAGCTCCCAAAATTGAGCAAGTTGATCTTGCACATCGGTAACATTGCAATGCTTGCAATGAACGGAATAGAAGAAGAACCAAGTGGACCAACTATGGTCCATCCAAATTGAGTTTTTTGCAATATTGAACAAACGCCCCTGCACTGATTTATTTGAGATTCTATAGAATAAAAAACAAACAAAAATAGTGGTGTATGTGTGGGATTCATTAAGGACGGTACCCGCCATCTGAATCTCATCAGCTTGTTAGCTCATTGACTTCGTACAATCTCATGGCCTGCTAAATCCCCAGACCTGAATCTACTTGATTCCAGAATTTCAATTTAAAGGTATACCACGTGCCTTCGACCCAAGATGCTCTTGACATCACCAATTTTTCAAGCAGGGGAGAGCTGGTAGCGTCATAACGACTCTATACTCTGCTTCGAACTTCTGTGCGAGATTTCCGCGAACTTCAATAGACGGATTGCGCTACGCAAAACTTTGCCCCACTGGCAAGATTGCGACTCCTAGGCGAGGGAGAGTTCACGCCTGGACTATCGTCGAGGTGCTTGGTCTTCCTGCCCATCGACATTCCAAATCCGTGGGGTCCTTTCGATCCCAGGAAGCATCCACTCTTAACCCGTACACCTGGGTAACAATTCTATATCCCCCACTAACACAGTGTACTCATAAATCCAAGCACATGCACGTCTCTCGTGTCTGCTGTGCTTATAACTCCATTAATACCTAAGTCTAACACCTACTTTTCCCCAGTCTGAACAAGGGTTTTCAATCGAAAAGAAGATATATCGTCCTTTTAAATTATAAACAGTTATGTTTCATGAATAGTAATTAAACTTGATGGAAATTGAAACTTAAAATTTCAAAATATACGGTAAATGACAATCTTTCGCTCCAGCAGTGTTTTAAACTTCCCCTTTTTGCTAGATGTGTTTCACTTCGTTTCTACCTAGGATCAATATAATTCATCAACTGGATATTATACATAAATATTTTTAACACGAAACTTGTACTCCCAGTCTGACTATAACTACACCAGCTATAATACATAAAACAACTTGCAATAATACAATTTTTCTCCTGATCTTAGTACAGCTGGTTCCGATGTTTCCGCCTGATTCGTTAATCGTTCAATTCAATATACAACAATGAATATTCCCTGTGAAGCAAGAACACCACCAAGCAAAATTAAACCACCTATCTTTGACTTCAACGCCGAATGGTTATTTATTTCACAATTGCAGAGTATATATAATACAATTCAGATTTACTACGTATATGCTGATTGCGGGAATTCCTTTCGTGCGTAAATACTTCAGATCAACACTTACGTTATTAAAGCGACATATAGAAATAAGACTAGGCGCAAAAACGATCCATGAAGGTTCTTTTCAACTCCACGTGAATGTCTCCTGATTTAGGGAAAAAGTTCCGCTGTTTAACTTAGGTACATACTTCCTTGCTGGCCCAGAAGTCGGTGCATCGGATAGTAAATATCGAGTTACCCGACACATCGTCGCTAGGTCTGCCTGACATCTCATCTGTTCTATCAAGATATAATACTTTATAAAACTTAATTTCGAATTAAATTGGATTATTTCAAGGGACCCAAACGTAATAATTTTTCCGATTATTACATTTCGTCGAAAGTTTAGTGATATCGTCATTTTCAAGATTTTGTGTTTTTCTCTGCATTTATTTGAACACGAGATAAGGGGTGTGCGTTGGTATTGTACTTGCCTTTTTCATGAATGATTTCATGGTTAAATTTTTTCACTTTTAATCTCCATCTAACGAGCTTAGAGTTGAGTTCTTTTAATTTCATTAACCCGATTAAAGGTCAGTTGTCAATATAAATGAAGAATTTACGACCGAATAGATAAGGTCGAAAGTATTTGGATGCCCATACTATGGCTAGTAATTATTTTTCTATTGTTGAATAACATTATTCTGTTCTGGCCATTCGCTGCTAATTTCATACAGAGCGACTGCAAGGAGAGGCTGATTGAATTATATTTTGTTTAAGTAAGGTTTTAACTGTTCACGCACTTATTGTTTGATGGTAGTCTATATGATTTACATATACAGGGTTTTTAAAGCGTAAATGATTTAAATATTTATCTTGGATCTTAAATTTCTGTTAATCCATCTATATCCATAGGTTCAGGAATATAGGCGTTCTCTATATAATTACAAGATATGTCGTCAAAAGTTTCTATATCCAAAGGTTCATTTAAAACAGTTTGACTGGATTGGTATTAGAATTCATTATAGTAGTTGTTGCAATTTTATTTTCAATTTTCACTAGTGATGTAGGTATTTCAACAATCATTTTGAAATCCTGAAATAGAGTTCTTGATCATTTATTTATCTTAATTTATTTTTTGTGGTACTTGTATAGGTATTTTCGCTTTTTCCGTTATTAGTATATTATTATTAAAGTCAATGGTAGCTTTTAATTTTTTCAACAAACTTAGATCGATTCATTCTTGATATTGAGAATTTACTTGAAACACATAAAGTTTATGTTTCCATTACTCAGTATTGAAAATTTTTGGCAATGGAATTTTAACTGATTTGGTATAACAACTAGTTTGATGTTCTACCGATTGAATTAAAAAAAACTTTTGTTATGTGAATTTTTGATGAAATTTAGTTACTACGTCATTATTTATTAGTGATTTCAAGGATCCTTTATTCATAAATCTGAGATTTACATATGATAATTTAGAATTTTTGTACTTATTGAACTGTATTACGTTTGATTGGTTTAATTCAAGTCTGAGTGAAAATTTTCTCATTCACAACAATAATTTTGTTCCTCATTATGAAAGTGTTGTTTTTGAAGTTCGTTTTCAGGGTTAGTTTCAAAATTTTGTTCAACATGAAACAAATGAAACACATTGCTTTTTCGAGATGCTCGCTAAACCTAATTGTAGCGATAGGCCATGTAGTCCAGGAAATAAAGGTTTTGAAAAGAAAAATTTGAGGTAAATGGCCGATTTTGATGTGTGAGGGCTCATTCTATTCGTTTTCATCTCTAGATCAGAATCTGCCACAGATACATAGGGGGAAATGTTTAATGTTAATAAACAATAAATATTGGCCAAAAAAAGATGTGGTATAACAATATATAAAAAAAAAACTAAAAACGCTATTTTCCATCAATTTTTAGCGGGTAAAGTAGAAAATTGCAGTTATTTGATCAATAAACAATGCAAATTTAAGGTTTATAACAATTTGTTAGTTATCTATTTGTTAAACAACAAAATGAAAATTTTCAAAATAATCAAGATTAGACTTATTTTCAGGTAATTTCAGGTAGCTGAATACGAATTCGATGTTATTTTTTTGAATGGCTGTTAATCTAATTAGTTGATTAACAATTTTGTAATTAACAAATTAACCCAAAAAATGGAAATTACGAAAATAATCAAGACTAGAGTCATTTCCGGGTAATTTCGGGTCACTAAACATGAATTTAATGTAATTTTTTGAATTAAAGGTTAATTTAATCATTTTATTGATAATTACTCAGTTACCGAATTAACAAAAAAATTCAAAATCTTAAAATAATCAAGATTGGAGTCAATTTCGTATAATTTAAGGCCGCTGAACACGAAATTGATGTTACTTTTTAAATCGAATCGCCAAGTGAATTAATTTAATTAATTAATTAATTCACTTGGCGAATCAACAAAAAATATTCAAAGTTTAAAAATAATCAAGATTACAGTCAATTTCGGATTATTTGAAGTAGTTAAATTTGAATCTAATGTGATTTTTCAATAAATTGTTCATATTATTAGTTGATTGATAGCGTTGCCATGGTAACTGAGAGAAGTGCAGGGACGTATGAGCTGAATTCAGAACCAGTAATTCAACCTCCAGGGCCGTAGGGGAAGAGTGGTTTTTCATGTGATTTCATGTATCCCAGCAATTCATTCAAAAAATAACATCAAATTCGTATTCAGCGACCCTGAATTATACGAAATTGACTCCAATCTTGATTATTTTGAGACTTTGAATTTTTTTGTTAATTCGGTAACTAAGTAATTATTAATTAAATAATTATATTAACATTCAATCAAAAAAATAACACCAAACTACTCAGCGACCTCAAATTACCTGAAAATGACTCTAGTCTTGATTATTTTTTAAATTTCCATTTTTTGGGTTAATTTGTTTATTAACAAATTGTTAATTAACTAATTAGATTAACAGCCAATCAGAAAAATAACATCGAATTTGTATTCAGCGACCTCAAATTACCTGAAAATGAATCTAATCTTGATTATTTAGGAAATTTCCATTTTGTTGTTTCTTAACAAATAGATAACTGACAAATTGTTATAAACCTTAAATTCACATTGTTTATTGATCAAATAACTGCAATTTTCTACTTTACCCGCTAAAAATTGATGGAAAATAGCGTTTTCAATTTTTTTTATTATGTCAAAAACATGCCATTTATTGGCTATTATTTATTGTTTATTAACAATAGGACAAATTTCCCCCTATGTAGCTGTGACAGATTCTGATCTAGAGGTCAAAACGAATCGAATGAGCCCTCACACATCAAAATCGGCCTTTTACCTCTAATTTTTCTAATTAGTGTCGATTTTGTACTTTATTTCCTGGACTAATGTAGAAATGTTTGCAAAGCTAAATTGTCATAAATTTCGGTTTTCATGTTTCCAACGTAAGAATTGTTAAAACATAATTTTGTTGATAATAGACTTCTTACTATTGTCTTCGAGTACCAAATTGATGTCGAGTTTCTTTTGGTCTTGAATTCATAAGATATATTTTATTTTAGGCCAGTTAGTTAGATTAGGCTTCTTCCCTACTACCAATTAAAGTTTGAGCTGTAGCTCAAAATTCACTTACTATGGCAATAGGGATTCATTTCTAGGATTTCGAGGGATAGTTCTATCTATGAAATTATTAAAAAAATTCTTATATGCCGCTATGGAAATTGCTAAAGTAGTTCTTCCACCATCATAACTAGAAATACCATTCAAATGATAGCTTCGAAGGTTTGTCATTATTCCAGAAGATTTGTTCAATTGATTCTGATAGGACTTCTGTTGGTTGATAATAAGCTTTTGTCATCGGTTGTTGTTCCCAGTACGCTTGGATTCAACTATGTTTGGACACACCGCCACTTATCAAATTTATTTGTTCGGATAGCGGGTTAACGCGGTTCAAAATCCGATTCTGAACCAGTCCTGAACTAATTCATAATTATCGTAGAGCCCATGTCTAGTTATGAACCGGATCTGAATTTTTTTTTACCACGAACAATTTAAGAATCGAACCAGAACTCTGAACTGTCAGATTTTACTTCTAATCTAACCTATACCAGCTTTTTGATTTGTTGTGTTTGAAAACTGTAAAACTTAGAAAATGAGGGAGAACGAGGAAAGTATATAGTTAATTATCTATTTAATTCGTTTTATACCGACAACAAATATATAGTTTTAGCCGAATTTTTGGCCTTTCCTACAACACAAATATCTAGGTAATTTAAAAGGGATCGACATGTTTAAGCGAAAAAGCAATGTATTAAATTCAGAGTTATCTCCAGCTGAGGGTAACCCATTGTTTGCATTATGAACCCCAAATAGTATTCAGACAAGTATGTTCACTAATTTAGTTTTCTCTGATGATGCTACTTTGCAGACGAAAGGTTCTTAGTACTTTATTAGTATTTCAGTGGATGAGAGCATACATTTGTTAATGTTATAGTATATCTATAGTTGTGAAATCTTAATGTATTTCAGCGAGAGGTTTTGAGGTCTGTATTTTAATACTCGGTACAGTAATTGAAAATTTTTGAATAATTTATCAAGTTTTGTTCGTAACGTAACAGTTAAGCTTCGCATTGTTTATTTCATCCTATCTCGTTTTTCCTGCACAGGACCTGCTCTCTAATCTGATCTGCTAATTAAGTTAACTCTGATGATGAACCAAGTAACCAACATCAGAGTGTAGTGTATTAGTAAAGATATGTAGAAGATTCCTTTTTCATCACGACTTACTGTATATCACATTATAATTGTATACTAAATGATTAGTGAACTTCTCCAATATTTAGAACCACGTTTGTTTCGGAGTGTAACAATATGAATGATTTATGTGAGTTAACTTAGATTTAATTTTGTCTGCCAAATTTTCCAATAACTTTTAAGAGTCAATTTCACAAAATAATGTGGTTTTCAGCTCAAATAAAACATAGCATGCAGATTGCTAGATCCCAACGTTGTTAATAAACTCCCTAAATTATATCTGATTAGTCATTATTAGTAAAATATATGAAATATTTCTATGGTGTTTATATCAATTTCATATTGATTACAATAACAGTCACCATCTATGTGTACGTTTTAAAATAACTGATATGTAAGAGTTTTTAATAAATAAGAGCGTATTCAAAGTAATAATTTTTTTTGATTCTAAGACTACTATCTGAACAAAAATAATGTCTTATGCGGTGAATATTATACAAAATTTTCAAGTTTCGTCACACTGTCTTAATTTCATCGGAGTCAAATACGTCATTAATACGGTCGTCAGATTTCTTCCGTATAGTGCCGCTACGTCGGAATTAGAGTCGCTATCGTCAGATTCGTCGAAGTCGTCAACATCCTCATTGTCGAAACAGTTTGTGTGCATTTGTTCTTCATCCTTATCAGAATTATCTTCTGGAACTGGAAAAATTAAACAAAAATGTACCGTTGAACAAAAATGTACATGTATAACAAGAGTGTAAAAAATGTGAGTACTCTAAATAAAAATGTCTTTAATATTTCGAGGCGCATCATGTTCTTCGAACCATCGGAAGGTATACGCATACGAACTTTTCTGCTTCAAGTTCAGCGTAAAATATGCATGTCGCCACATATTTCTTCTATAAGCGGTAGGAACTAGGTGGTGTTACAGTTCACGCTTACATTGTGGTACGATACATGCGTCGAAATCTAAAAACTTGTTTGAATTCATCTTAAAACTTGCCCTTGCGACTGTTCGTTAAAGTACTTATTTCAAATCCTCGGGCGCCAGATTTTCTAAAGTTTAACTCCTTTTGAGGACTTCTGCTAGGGTCCTCTCCACAAGGCTTGTCACTATGCTATCTAAAGATAGCCTAGTCCCTAGGGTAGCTGCAGTGAAGTATAACCAGAGTCCAATGGGCAGAAAACAGTATCGAAATTGTAGGCTTTAATTACAATTGATACCTGGTTATAACTTAGCTCGTTTGAAGATGGAGCAGAAATAATTCAATAAAACAAATAATAAAATATATAATAATTATAACAAGTACACTTTCAGAATAATCAATATAAATGCAATTGAACGGTATTATTTCACAAAATTACACCCAGACGGAAAATGTAATGAAGCTCAAACGGTAAATGAAAACTCTTTCAAGATATCAACGCTACGATAAGTTCGGTCACTAAATTCAATTCAGCGGTACGGGATCGGTTGATGAATGATTCAGAATGATCAATTTACGGAAAAGTACGAATCAAGCAGGTCTCAGCGTAATGAGCGGTATTCGGTAAATTTTAGATAGCAGCACTAATAAATGGAATGTTCAAATCACACTACGATATATTCGGTTATTAATTCGGTTGGTTCGGAAAATATTGTTTTGCACTATTTTTCCGATTGTACGATATCAGATTTTACTATCTTTCGATTAATTACTCTGTTTGAGTTTATTCTGTCACCTCACCCACCCTTGTACTAACTTTCAACGGAATTCCCGGTAATTGTATGACAGTGTTAGTGTTCATACACTTTACAGATTCGGAACCTAAACAATTAGGGCTTATACTTCCGGTATCAACACAGTGTGCACAAACCCTAATTACAGTGGCGGCTCGTGAACTTTTTGAGAGAGGAGGCTGGACATAAAACGTTTTTGTAAAAATATACTCTATTCACAGCCTTTTAACCTTTGCACAGCGACCGTACCAGCTACTTTCTTTGAAAAAGATTCGAAAAATCTTCTATTCGTCAAATCGAAAAACTTCAATTCATGTAAATCGGAAAATCGAATCTCAATATTTGACCTTTAATAGTATCTAAAATTTCATAAAAAAGTTGTTTATAATGTAGTTTCTTGTCTACCAAATTATATGTTTTCCTCCTTTTCACGGGAGAAGCCTCATCAGTTGAATAATTTCCAAATAAAATATTAAAATGAAATTCTGTATAACGGAAACTTGAAATTTTATCAATGAGATGTTTTAAACGATCTCTTGAATGAATTATATTAGTGAATTTATGTTGTAAAATTTGAAAAATAAGATCAGTTTGTTCAAATATTAATTTAAAAGTATCAAGAAAAAACAAAAATTCTTCATTTTCTAAATAAGATTTTAAACCAACAGCAGCATTTAATGAAACCTGATCTGTTGAAAAGTCATCACTGTTTAATATAAAATCAAATGTTTCAATTAATTTGTCTTTATTTTTATGGATGGTAAACTAAACATCGCACGTGATGTAAAATTCCATCGAGTTCGAGCATTACAGGGAATTCTGTTTCCTACTATGTTATTTAAAACTTACGTTCGTTTGTTTGAAGACCGTTTAAATGTCCCGCCATTACAGATGCCGTCGTAAGTCTGATTTATTCGCAAAGTCGAATCGTTGAAATGTTTCCATTAAAAAATTGAATAAATTGACCGCTGTTCTTCTCGAACTAACATCGTAGAACCCTAATAATCTTTCCACTAGTTGTCCATTTTTACAATTAATAATTTACCGAACAGACGAATTCTAATCTAACCTTATTTCGCGTGGTGTCACTCAACCATTATACCCTCACAAAACAAGCACTGACGCAATACGCATGTGTCGTATTTATTCCGTACCACACCGACTGTACTGAACATGAAGGCGGGCGGCAGGCTAGCCTCCAGACGCTGTTGCCATTTTCGCTGTTTCACGCTATTTGGCGATTGACTGGTTGGAAAAACGGCAACTGTGTTGAACAACACATGCTCAGCGTTTGAGATATATAGAGAGTCTAGCCTCAGGGCACTGTTGCCAGATTAAAAATAACTACTGAGAACGGGGAATTAATTGTAAAATTTGAAAAATTATTAGAGAAACAGGAAATAAAATGAAGAATGATCAACAAGATAAATTTGTGAGGAGGCTGAGCCTCCTTAGCCTCCTTCGAGGAGCCGCCACTGCCTAATTATCTTATCTGCAATAACCCCTATATCCACGGCCGAGGACTTCTCATAGTATCAAGGGAATTATTACGATTTTCAATTGTCACACAATCACACAACCACCCTCAGCTTATACTTCCGATATCAGCACGGCATGCACAAACTGTTGGCGGCTTGGTCGTCTAGGATATACTTATACTTCCGGTATCAGCACGGCGTGCACAAATATACCAAAGACGCCCCTGTCGTTCAAACATACACACTCTATACACACTATACAATTACTGGAATATTTCAATTCGCGCGTAAATCCAAATCGTGCGCGATCTGACCTATAACGGGATAAACTCAATTATTTCAATTCAAATTACTGACTGCTACGTAACTCAGGTATCGTACAAACGTTCACCAATTACAATAACAATCATAAATTACGGAAATCAATATATCGTAATGCTCAAAAATATAAACTTATTTGCTATCATTTACCTTCTGAAACAATTCACTTGCACGGAAAACTATTATTAATTCACAGTTTTAAACCTGACTCAAACTCGGATAATTAATTTACTTCGATTATAATCACACTTCAGAGGTACTAATTTATACTTGAAATTCAAATAAACACAAGAGAGTAACTGCACTGATCGAAATTCAAAAACACAAGAGAGTAACTGCCCTGATCGAAATTCAAAAACACAAGAGAGCGATACTTTTTAGATCTAAAATTCGCGCTCATGATATCACCAGTTCTTCCCGGCGGACTAAACAAGTGTTATCGGAGTTTTTTGGTTGTTCGCCCTTTTTATACATAAGGTTGCACAAAGTTTGGTGTCTTAACTGGCCAGACCCCTGTTTTTGCGACATATTTTATCGGAATGAAATGCAATTTCGGAACGGGCATGAATTAGATTCATCTATTTGAATAATTATACTTATTTGAAATTACGGAGATTTAGAAAAGTGACAATCACGTAATACACATTCAGAATTCATTCATATCTATTGAAATAATGAACTGTTCAAACTGAAATTACATGTAACATCCGTATTTATTGCCTGATCTAAATTAAATAATCTTTCAAAATTTAAGCTTCGTTACATCCCCCCCTAAGTTCGGTTAAAAATGAAAGAATCTGATTCTTTCATTTTTCAATTCTCATTTGAGAATTCATACGAAAAAAAATCTAATACAAAGGTAAGATACCCTAAGTTGACGTTAAAACTTAAATTTCCTTCGTCGGGAACATCGCGGAATAGCAATATCTTACTTGGAACATAAAATTCTTCTGCGGAACGTAGAACTGCACTTCTTCTTCGGAATGGGAAAACTCGAAACATCTTCTTCGGAACGGAAAACTTAAAACATCAACTTCTTAAGAACGGAAAATTTGACATCTTCTTCAGAATGGAAACTTGAAGATTTCTTTGGAACTGACAGACTTGAAACTTCTTCTGCTTCGGAAATCAAAACTCCTTCTTTAAAACGGAAAAACTTAAAACATCTTCTTCGGAATGGAACTTAAAACGTCTGCTTCAGAACGGAAATACAAAAACTTCTTCCTCAAAATGGAAAAACTTGAAGATTTCTTTGGAACTGACAGACTTGAAACTTCTTCTGCTTCGGAAATCAAAACTCCTTCTTTAAAACGGAAAAACTTAAAACTTCTTCTTCGGAATGGAACTTAAAACGTCTGCTTCAGAACGGAAATACAAAAACTTCTTCCTCAAAATGGAAAAACTTGACTTCTTAAGAACGGAAAAAAAAACTTAAAACTTCTTCCTCTTCGGAACAGAACTTAAAACTTCTGCTTCATCAGCACAGAAAACTTAAAACTGCTTCGGAATAGAAAACTTAATTTGGAAACGGAAAACAAAAATTCTTCTTTCAAACGGAAAAACTTGGCTTCTTCCTCAGAACGGAACACTTGACCTCTTCATCGGATCGGAAAACGGACAACTTCTTCTTCTTACCATAGATTTCGCTGACATGGGCACGTTCGGCAGCGTACGCACCGTGATTTCGGTGGTACTACATTGGCTGGTTTATAGCCGGATATGCATTTTCCTCTTGCCACATCGGAGGGAGCCGGTAACTGCTGTCCCTGCCTGTTCTGGTCTTCGTGTCGGATTTTCATCAAGGAGAGAGTGTTCGGACAACCACAATGTTTTTACATTACGCCTATCTTCCCGCAACGTGAGCAAAATAGACGCGCTGTCCAGCTGCAACTTTCTCTTCGGTGTCCTGGGTATCCACATAGCTCACATGATCCCCATAACTGGACGGGTACGTAGATTAGGTGCGTCGGGGTTGTCGGAGTAGCTGGGGTTTTCTTAGCTTGGACCTGCTCGGACTCTTCCGGCTTCAACGGATCCACCATATTTTGCAGTGCTTCGTCTAGTACTATCTCAATGTAATCGGACGGTCCATACGACATATTATTACCCTGTGAACATTGGATCATAATAATGAGTAATTGTACTACTTGATACTTTGTCCAACGGTATCTATATTTTTCGGTACCTCAATTCATTTCAACCTTCCGGAATGCCAGGAACATTATACGGCTTCAGATCCTTGATATGGACTCGTTTTACTTGCTTGCCATCTTCGCCTTTCAGGTCGTAAATGACCGGAGAAATTACTTTGATTACCGTAAACGGACCGGTATATTTTGGAGCCAATTTAGCGGCAAAATGTCGGACACTAGAAGACAGGTGATGATCTCCCTTCATTACTTTATCACCCACGTGACAACGCCAATCTCGGCGTCGGAGATTATAATAACGGCTTTGATGGGTAAAAGCACGGGATAACTGGATACGCACCAGTTGGAAAGTTTCGCGTAATTTATCTAACCTAGTTCGGTGTTCTGAAATCTGTACCCGATTCGGATCGGTAGGAATATTTTCCTCGGTCTCCACCGGAGCGGTAAAGGAATGGACTATCGAATTCGGAACTTCAAGTTCTCGGCCAAAATTTAAAAAGGCAGGTGAAAATCCGGTGGATTCATGTGGGGCAGAATTTAAGGCAAATAGAAAATCGGGTAGAAACTTATCCCATTTTCTGTGGTCTCCATTGCAAAATTGTGCAATCATGGTTTTTAAAGTCCGGTTTGTTCTCTCCACGGGATTGCATTGTGGAGTATAAGTAGGAGTTAGGCGGTGCTTAATTCCAAACTCCTTCAGGAGTGTCTTGAAAATTTTTTTTTCGTACTGCGTCCCATTGTCGCTGATAACGGTTTCCGGACAACCAAAACGAGTTATGATCTCTTCGTAGAAGGCTTTAGTTACCGCCTGCGCGGTAGCTTTTCTCAACGGCTTACACTGTACGCACTTCGTAAAACGGTCCTGCATGACAAGAATAAAATTGTTTCCCTTGGCGGATCTTGGTAACGGTCCTACCAAGTCGGTGCTCACACACTTCCAAGGAAACTAATTTACTGTCGGCTGCATAAATCCAGGCTTCTGCTGTTGAGACACTTTGAAAGCTTGGCACTGAGTACATCCACGCACGTACTCCGCTATATCGCGGAACATCCCCGGCCAATAATACTTGTGGGATATTCGCGCAATCGTCACGGCAATACCTAAATATCCTGCAGTCGGACTGTCATGATTTTCTTTCAGAACGTTCAACCGGAGCGGTTTCGGAACACAAAGCTTCCATGGATCTCTCATTTCCGGTTCGGTCAACTTTTTCGAGTCCCAGAAGTGGCGGTACAACCGATTATCTTTCACACAATAATCCGGATACGCTTCTGGACTCTTCTCAACTTCGGCTTTCTTTGAATTGTACCAGTTACAATTCACGGGGTCATTCAGTACGAATAACTCTTGATTGTCATCCATTCCTTCCTTGTTCGGCAATGGATCACGTGACAGGGCATCAGCCACTCGATTTAACACTCCTTTACGATATTTTATCTCAAAATCGTACTGCTGTAGGAAAATGCTCCAACGAGCCAATCTCCCACTCGGACTCTTTATTGAGTGCAGCCATTTCAATGACTGGTGGTCACTCAATACGGTAAATCTGTATCCCTCTAAGTATGGTCTCATTTTATCAATGCCCCACACGATAGCCAAACACTCCTTCTCGGTAACAGAGTAATTCTTCTCGGCGGCTGTTAATGTTCGGCTAGCGTAGGCAATGATTCGGTCGGCTCCCTCAATATTCTGTGTCAATGCCGCAGCAATTCCCACATCCGAAGCATCGGTTTGTAAAATAAATGGCCGGTTGAAGTCAGGACAAGCCAACACAGGAGCACTGGTCAACATATCTTTCAATTTGTTGAACGCGACTTGCTGCTCCTCTCCCCAACTCCAACGTCGATGTTTCCTTAATAAGGCGGTCAACGGACTGATAATTTTCGAAAACGACGGTATGAAACGGCGGTAACACGAAGCTATCCCTAAGAAACGCCGGAGCGCCCTCACTGTAGACGGGCTTGGAATCTGCTGGATAGCTTCGATTTTCTCAGGGTCGGTATGAATACCCTCGGCATTTTCCGGGTTTATCATCAGATTAGCTTCCCTTAATCGCCGGAAAACCTCTCTTAAATTCATGAGATGTTCCTCGAACGTCTCTCCCAGAACAATAATGTCGTCCAAATAAGGAAAGGCGTGTGGATCCATATCTGGTCCGATGATGGTATCCATCAGCCTCTGAAACGTTGCCGGGGCGGAATGTAAACCAAAGGCCATTACCTTAAACTGAAATAAGCCACGGCCTGGTACAGTAAATGCTGTTATGGGTTTACTTTCCGGTGTCAGCGGTATTTGTCAATACCCTTGCTTCAGGTCAATGCTAGTAATATATCTAGCACGCCGTAGTTTGTCCAAGATGGCACTTATGTAAGGCAGTGGATATGCATCTTTCACGGAGACTTTGTTTATCATCCGGAAATCAATGCAAAATCTCGGCTTTCCATCTTTCTTCTTCACCACCTCGATGACTTCCTCTGCTAGCATTCGATCAACTTCCTCGTTGATGATTGCTTGCATCCTCGGATTCTGCGGTCGGTAACGCTGCTTTATCGGATCGGTCTTTGTCAATTTTATTTCGTGTTGAACCAGCGGCGTGGTTCCTTGAATTCCTTCAAAATATTTCATTTCTGTTTTCAGAAATCGGTTCAATTTATCCTGTTCAGTTTCCGACAGTGTTGCTAGTTGTGTCTCCACTTCATCACAGAAGCGCACACGTTTGACTGCCTTCGGTCCGGAACTAGCTTCATTGGAAACTTTTCCACAATTTGTCCCAATCAAATTGTCTTTATAATACACCCCAGCGGATGGTAGATGTATTTTAAACAAACCGGAGCTCAAAATCTCCATTCCTATTATCATATCCGATAATAACGACGGTGAATGCACAAATTCTGCTTCAATCTCACCACATCCAAAATGCAATGAGATTCGGTATGCGGTAGTACTAGGAACCAAACTACCATTGGCCATCCTAGTGCCTACGGCCTTAAGGGGAACTGGTTGTAACCCGGAATCCTTACATAACCTAGCAACTGCGTCATTAATGAAAGAACGGGTGGCTCCGGTGTCCACGAGAGCCGAAAAAGTTTTACCTAATACCCGAACTTTTATAACTGGTCGGTTTTTACCTAAAGTTTGAGCAGCGGTATTTTTAAAAATAATTCTTTCATCACACGGTGCTAAAACACTCTCATTTTTCACTTTACTGTCTTTCGTCTCTATAGCGGTATCTACTTTAATTTTACTTTCACACTTATTCGGCAATTTCGGTTTATTATCGGTATTACAATCAACGGTAGTTTCAACGGCACCGGCGGACTCCTTATCCGCGATGCGGTTCACAATAGTGGTGCGGTGAGCGGTTTTCACTTCCTTCGTTGAGGCCTGTTCAACCGGGATCTGCTTCGGCCTCGCTACCTCGCAGTCCCGCGGACGTTTCCCTGTCCCGGACATGGACAATCACGCGACATTATCCCAGGGCGGCGGCATCTCGAGCAAAATAATTTCGGTGGATTCCGACAATTATTCTTGCTATGCCCAGTTTCCCCACATCTCCAACATGAAATGGGCTGTGTTGCGGTATTCAGCTTCAGCCTGGTAGGGCACTGCGTCCTGAAGTGGCCGCGGAGACCACAATCCCAACAAGTCTGCTCAGGGATCTTCGGTATCCCGGACTTGACTGGCGATGACGGTTCAGGTGCAGGTTGCCTACCCTGCGGATCCATAGTCCTTACTGTTGGACTTGGAATTTGTGCTCTCACTGACAGTGGGAAAATCCTCTTCTGCATGAGTTTCTGCTCAGCCTGCAGGTTCTCATACTCTTTTGCCTGTAACATTAACGACGGCACGTCGTTAAAACTCCCTTGTCGGATAAATTGCCTATGCTCCGGCAATAAATTTCGGTGCAACCAGAACAATTCCCGTTCTGCGGTCATTGCACCATGTCTTCAATATTGGTAGGCGTAGGCTGCGGCGCCTTGGGTATAGCACCAGTATACCCAGGGAACTCCATTTTATCCAATCAAATTCAAAATCAGAATTTTCAACCCCAAAAATAAATTATTTTCATCAGGGGTAGGTAACGGAATAGGGTGCGATAACCAAAACCAGTCCACACCTTCTATTCAATAAGGCAGAAGCAATCAAATCACTTGCCCCAATTTGGGCAACATAACTTCGATTTGGGGAGGTAACTTCAAAACGGTTGGGCCAATTCGCCTAAAAATGTTACCAACGGCTTCCTCGGTATCGATTTACTCGGAAAGGAGCTATTACTTGCCCAATCTGGGTTACGGTTGACTGGGAAAATCAAAGGGCAAACTGTGGTCAAAAATCGAAATTTTGGCAAAACACTGAGGTGTAGTTAACAATTCTACACCTCACGGAACAATCGATTTTTCAGTCAGATTCTCTGTTAAAAATTCGATGTTTTCCCTGAAACGGGGGGGCGGATCGAAAAACAAATTTCACCAAACAACCTTGGTGAGCACGGGGAACAAGTTTCTGTCAAAACTTTTCCAAATTTCCAAAATTCAAAAACAAACTCCTGGGGATGTTTCGAAAACTTATTCGAAACGTCGGGGACTTGAAGCTTGTTTTTCTGTCACACTATATCTGAAATTTCATTCAAAACGGACTTCCGGTTCAAATGCAATAAATTATTCAAAATTTCACTTTTCGGAATAAACAAATAAAAAATTCCCCCTCGGTCTATTTTCAAAAGTCCCTGCCCGTGGGCGTCATTTTATGACGTGTACCATGGGACTTTTCGGTGAATTGCTTATTTCGATAAGCTTCGAATCCTCGGGCGCCAGATTTTTCCCAAAGGTTTACTCCTTTTGAAGACTTCAGCTAGGGTATTCACCACAAGGTTTGTCACTATGCTATCTAAAGATAGCCTTGTCCCTAGGATAGCTACAGTGAAGTATAACCAGAGTCCAATGGGCAGAAAACAGTATCGAAATTGTAGGCTTTAATTACAATTGATACCTGGTTATAACTTAGCTCGTTTGAAGATGGAGCAGAAATAATTCAATAAAACGGGGAATTCCAAATAATAAAATATATAATAATTATATCAAGTACACTATCAGAATAATCAATATAAATGCAATTGAACGGTATTATTTCATAAAATTACACCCAGACGGAAAATGTAATGAAGCTCAAACGGTAAATGAAAACTCTTTCAAGATATCAACGCTACGATAAGTTCGGTCACTAAATTCAATTCAGCGGTACGGGATCGGTTGATGAATGATTCAGAATGATCAATCTGCGGAAAAGTACGAATCAAACAGGTCTCAGCGTGATGAGCGGTATTCGGTAAATTTTAGATAGCAGCACTAATAAATGGAATGTTCAAATCACAATACGATATATTCGGTTATTAATTCGGTTGGTTCGGAAAATATTGTTTTGCACTAGTTTTCCGATTGTACGATATCAGATTTTACTATCTTTCGATTAATTACTCTGTTTGAGTTTATTCTGTCACCTCACCCACCCTTGTACTAACTTTCAACGGAATTCCCGGTAATTGTATGACAGTGTTAGTCTTCATACACTTTACAGATTCGGAACCTAAACAATTAGGGCTTATACTTATCAATCACCGGTATCAACACAGTGTGCACAAACCCTAATCATCTTATCTGCAATAACCCCAATATACACGGCCGAGGACTTCTCATAGTATTAAGGGAATTATTACGATTCTCAATCGTCACACAATCACATAACCACCCTCAGCTTATATTTTCGGTATCAGCACGGCGTGCACAAACTGTTGGCGGTTTGGTCGTCTATGATATACTTATACTTCCGGTATCAGCACGGCGTGCACAAATATACCCAAAGACACCCCTGTCGTTCAAACATACACACTCTATACACACTATACATTTACTGGAATATTTCAATTCGCGCGTAAATCCAAATCGTGCGCGATCTGACCTATAACGGGATAAACTCAATGATTTCAATTCCAATTACTGACTGCTACGGAACTCAGGTATCGTACAAACGTTCACCAATTACAATAACAATCATAAATTACGGAAATCAATATATCGTAATGCTCAAAAATATAAACTTATTTGCTATCATTTACCTTCTGAAACAATTCACTTGCACGGAAAACTATTATTAATTCACAGTTTTAAACCTGACTCAAACTCGGATAATTAATTTACTTCGATCATAATCACACTTCATAGGTACTAATTTATACTTGAAATTCAAATAAACACAAGAGAGTAACTGCACTGATCGAAATTCAAAAACACAAGAGAGTAACTGCACTGATCGAAATTAAAAAACACAAGAGAGCGATCTTTCGGCTGTCACGGCTTTTATATGTTTTCCGAGGTTCTGGACAGGTCTGCTCCACCAAATCCTTATTTTTGTGCCAATGGTTTTTACTTATGCCCCGAACAATGGTTAAAAGTGACGCTACTTTTTAGATCTAAAATTCGCGCTCATGATATCACACCAGTTCTTCCCGGCGGACTAAACAAGTGTTATCGGAGTTTTTTGGTTGTCCGCCTTTTTTATACATAAGGTTGCACAAAGTTTGGTGTCTTAACTGGCCAGACCCCTGTTTTTGCGACATATTTTATCGGAATGAAATGCAATTTCGGAACGGGCATGAATTAGATTCATCTATTTGAATAATTATACTCATTTGAAATTACGGAGATTTAGAAAAGTGACAATCACGTAATACACATTCAGAATTCATTCATATCTATTGAAAGAATGAACTGTTCAAACTGAAATTACATGTAACATCCGTATTTATTGCCTGATCTAAATTAAATAATCTTTCAAAATTTAAGCTTCGTTACAATCTGTTGGCTTGATTTTGTGGTCTCGTCTACATTTGAGCACTTTCTTAAAGAATTTTTAACGATGGCATACATTCTACATACAAACTCTTCTATTGTGCTAAATGCTTCATTGTAATGGTCATTGTAGGGGTTTTGTAAAGCAACGAAAGCGTTTTGTGTTGTTTCGCTGCTGCAATAAAAATCCGAAGGTTTTTATCACATCTCCTGGTCTAAAAAGGTCTATTATTAAAACTTGGTATTGGGAATGACGACAGTCGCTGTAATTGTGGAGTTATGCGCATTGGTGTGATGAATATTAAAACAGTGTTTGGTTCCACACGAATTTATAAATGTGTTTGGTCTAAAATTATGGTAATATTGATAATTTCTTTCTTGTGGTTTGTAAGTACGGTGCAATGAGTTTGAACTCTGATAGAATTGAAAATGCTTGAAATTTTTTCCAATTACAGCGAGAGATCTTTCTATAGTATTTCTTAAGCTAACGATTATTTGAAGATTGTACGGTAATATCTTTCTATACTATTCGTATTTCTTAAGCTAGCGATTAGCTGAAGATTGTATGGTAAGCCATTGATAAGTTTTCAGAGGGAAATCGTCGTAATGTTTAATTTTAACTTCTTTCGCGGATGCATCAATAATCGTTTTTATGAAGGGACGATGTATTTCTCTTTACTATAGGTGTTGTGAGTTGTGGATAGTTATAGCGATGTTGGCACAAACACTATCGTTCACTCTTTTTTGATTTGAAAAATCTGAAGTTTTTAATCTCGTCCATGCTAGAACAAAACGTATGTAATATAAAACACATTAAACTAATGTGTTTAGAAGTGTAATGTAAGAAGATAATTTAATATAGCTTCCTGGAAATAAGTTCTACGTTATGCAGTTCCTGTTGATTTTATCGTCATAACTAGTACTTAAAATGTATTCAGATGCAGCCATCTTGAATGTTCTCCATTGCTGCAATGAGTAGTATATGTATCCCACGTTGTATGCTTCCATCATCAAAGACACAATTCTTAAAATTATTTCACCTATTATAGGTACGAAAACCAACAATTATCTAGAAGAAATGGGGGAAAATGTTGGGAAAACTATGGTTCTATGTAATTGAATTAATTATATTGATAGTTCATCTACAAAACTTTGTGTGTGCTAGTAAGGATCATGTTAGAGATGCCGATGTAATTTAGTATTGAAGTTGATATTCGGGTGAAACATCGGATATCGATCTTTCTACACACTCCACTCCCTCAAAATTTTCAGCATCATCAGAACAAAACTATTATTTAAGAGCTAGAAAAGTCGTAATATTATGAGAATCAAATTTTGTCAATCTTTCCACATGGTTCTATCCTCACTCACATTATAAGTGGTAGGGATCACTGAACTTTGTAAGATACTAGCTTTTTGAGTTCGAAGTTTCTTCATGATCAACTGTGAATAAGTATATGACAAATTTCTATGGGTAGCGCAGCTGAACAGCTATTATCCTGCTTTATTTTTCTAAGATTACGAGCAGTGAATAGGAGGTATATTTTCACCGGAGTTCACAAATATGTAATTCTTTATAGCTCAATATTTCAGGATTATACATGCAAACTGTTCAATTATTTTATATCCGATTTTGAACCGATGGTTCGTGAAATTAACAAGATAACCGCCAACTTTATTCTTCATGAAGTTGTCAATATTTTTTTGTAATAACAACAAATATCTTCTTTTAATTTCAAGTTAAAAAAAGAACATGCATGTTTATATGAGTCACGAAATTTAAATTGTGAATATAAAAATAAACAATAGTTGACAATAATACATAAATCTATAAGTTATCATTTTTGAAGTTTTTTAATGAATATACATGTTGTAATTGTGATATTTTCTGTAGAATATCTCAATTTTTCTTTCTTTCTCGAGAGTTTTAGAAGATGGCAACTTAGCTGCCGTGAAGTGTAGGTATCAGGTTTTCTAAATAGGCAATGTAAATCTTTCTAAATTAATTTCAAATTTCAACTGTATTCGCATTTAGATAAGTCTTTTCAATGTGGAAACTCAATTTGTCTCCATGTTAGAATTCAAAGGGGGCAATCTCTTCATTCAGAGATACGCCCTAAAATAATGTAACGATGAAACATGTTGAACAGTCCTTGTTGTTGACTTGATCTAATAGGTATTTATGTTTTAGGAGAACCCATCAAAACATCCTATAATTATTTTAAAAGATGTAGCATACAGTCATTTACAAGCTATTTTAGAATTTATGTATGCTGGAGAAGTTAATGTCAGTCAAGAACAACTACCTGCATTTCTGAAAACAGCGGATAGGCTCAAAGTGAAAGGTCTTGCAGAAGCTCCACAAGCAATTAAGCGTGAATAGAGAAAAATAACTCACGTTTGTCCTCAAAATTTGTAGATAAGCTCATAATTCTATTGACACCATAAAAATATATTTCTTTTAATTTATAATGATTCTATATTCAATAAGCGTTTGTGTATTGTATTTTGGCACGTTCTTATAAGAAATAATTAAGGTGTAGAAGATCAGTAATAAAATGTTGATGATGATGCAACATTTATTTTTTTTACTGGAGTTTTGCATTTTATGGATCCAGTTTTGTAATGATTTACGTGTACTTCCGTTCAATGTTTCCTGAAATTTATATGAAACATTTTTCATTTGGATTAGGTATTACACATATCAAGATAACCTGTAAAATATGAAATTTGTACATACATTTTGATCATTTGTTTTAATAAAAGATTCCTTGTTAATTTCGATTTAATTAGTTGTATAACTGTGAATTGTATTTTAATTTATGTTAGGAAATAAATAATCAATTTATAAGTTCATTTTATTTCTGTTTTGTGGGCATCTATAATAATTTGTGTGCATTTAAAATTTTTTTATATAAAATATCTGAATTTGTAAATAAACATATGTTTTTACTCTTATGTTTTAAAGATCGTAATTATGTTATCACACCCCCGAGAGAATTGACAAAAATAGGTAAGTCATTTTGAGTTAATAACAATAATATGTTTCCGATATTTGAATAGTCCCCCGTTTTATTGAAGAACTACGTTATTTTCTCATTCATGCACCCGATAACACTTTATTATTCTTAGAAGTTATTTGTGATACTAAAGAGAATATTATGTTCTGATCATTAATATACGTCCATCGAAAGCTGATTAGGGACGAAAATGAGTAGTTATTAATGACGGTGATATAGACTGCGACGATGGTCATCTGTGTCTACATCTAGATGGTATTCCTAGTGTTTCTGGAATATGGTAATGGAAGGTGTATCGGGCAAGTTGTTGGCATTAATACTTTGAAACTATCATGTGGAAATAACGAATTATATCTGACATACGTTTGTCTAACTTTATGGCTGATGGTAGAAAGACTCAAACGTCAAGATGGTGAAAAAATTTATTAAAATAAATACATGTAAGAACCCGCAAATCGATAAAATCATTTTCTCTGCAAAACAAAGATCGTTAAAATCAGAAATCAGTAACATATCACAAATATCACTACAACTTTTAGCTTATAATTTACATTTAAAACTTAGTGTTGAAACAACGTCGTACGAATTCTAGTCCCTTTTATTCTAAATTATTAAACAGTTTCGGCAAAAACCCATAGAAAATTTAAATCAATCATCAACAAATTTCACACTATGAATAAGAAATAATCACCTTTATATAAAAAATTCTCGGGAATTAGGTCACATTAACACTCTGTTATAAATGTTCGTCTTTACGTACGTTTCGGTCTCACGACCATCATCAATTGTATCGTTAACGATACAATTTTCGATTATTCGTGGTTCTGTTCGTTTCGACGGCGTGAGCTTTTTGATTGAAGATTGTGCGATATGGACGCTTGTGCTAACTAGTTTTAGTTAACCCCTTTTTAACAAAATAAGTCTTCTGATGATGGTCGTGAGACCGAAACGTACGTAAAGACGAACATTTATAACAGAGTGTTAATGTGACCTAATTCCCGAGAATTTTTTATATAATTCATACTGGGTCAAGAATCTTATTATGAAATAATCACCTCTATCCACTAAAAATACTGTTAAACTACAGAGCACCTGTCGGCTACTAAGTAGTCATCGTCAGAGTAATCTAAATTAGAAATCAAAATGTGCCTGTTTAAATACTATTTGGAGACAATAACGCATACAAGAAGTTACCTACAGCTGGAGATAAATAGGAATTTAAGATTACGTTTTCGTTCATACATTTTAAACCCCTTCTAATTTGCCTAGATATTTGTCCGTACCGTGTTTTAAAGTTTTAAAAGGGGTAAACTTTCTTGAGCAATAGTGTGACCTGTATTAAATATATGTTCGACTAACGCTGATGTTTCACATTTATTTTTCTTTATATTGGGAAAATTATCTAAATACTGAGCACTTAATAAATTCCATAATTTGTTTTCGAAATTTGCAATACAACCCGTTGAGAGATATAAGAACCAGCTTAAAAACCGTTTAGGCAACACCTTTAATGAAGTTCCTGACCTAAATAAATCCAAGATTTACAAATTCGATTGTGAGTCGTATTCAAAATGCTATGTGGGTCAAACTAGAAGCAACATTTTAACCCGGTATAAAGAACATTTTGCACATATAGAGAAAAATGATGGTGAAAAATCGGTGTTAGCTGAACTTATTTTGAATATAGAGCTCACTATTTCTCGAAAAAGTTTATCACTTTTAAATGCAGTACGGACAAATATCTAGGTAATTTAGAAGGAATGAAAATACATAAACAAAAACGCAGTTTAGGACAGGAAGCACTTATTCGGCAGAGGTTGGATCTGACTGATAGTGGGTTTAGTTTGGAGAAAAATGTAAGAAAAGATTCTCTCAAGAAGTCGAAATCTCAACCTACTCCAACTTTAGCTACTAGCCACAGTAGTAACGTTCCTGGCTGTCTGTTTTGCGACAAGAATCATGAAGGGATGGACTGCAATACTGCTCGAAGCTGGACTTCACAAAGAAGACTTATCTGAGAAACAAAATAGTTTATTTTATTTGTTTTCGTCCAAATCACAACTCGTGGAAATACAAAGCTAGTATCCAGTGTTCTGTTTGTGGGGGCAAACATTACCAAGTCATGTGTCCATATATTGAATGCAGTAACGGTTCCACAGAGAGAGCTTCTGCAATGAAACCAACGAATTCATCGGCAGTAACAGAGACTTTGACGGGATGTTCAAATCATACCTGCTCGAATACAGACATTGCTTGCCACTGTTTGTAATGGAGATAAGAAGAAACTAGTGCTAGCATTTATAGACAACGGATCACAAGGATCGTACATCCGAAAGTCAACCGTTGAATAATCAGGATTACAAACAAGAGGTCAAGAAACTTCAACACACTCACTTTTTGGTGGAGAAAAAGTTGTCATAAACCATCACAAGTGAAATATAGTCCTCCAGAGTAATGATGGTGGTTATTCATGCTCAATTGCAATGCGAGACAAAGTGAAGATCTCCAATCCTATTCCCAGAGTTTCTCAATGATCAAGTCAATTTGAATTAGATAAGAAAGGAATTCTGCTTGTAGATTTGGGGATTTGCTGCCCGTCTATTGAAGTGTTAATAGGAGCTGACATATATGGTAGACTATTCACTGGGGAGCTGTCTCAGCTTCCATGTGGACTGTGAAAAAACAAAGGTATGATGGACTATATCCGGTGAGTAGTATAACAGGCGGGATTCTGGGACAGTTCGATGGCATGTTGTCCATCCGCCTGTGTCCACCACCTTCCACTTCTTGTGGGGGTTAATGTCAATGACTAGAGGCTTCTGCAGAAGAAGTTGTAGTCAATAACCAGAGGAAGAACACACGTCATAAGGTGTGTCCACCCTAATGTGTTTCACCTTGATTATAGGTAAAGGTGAGCTTAGCCTCGCCCATAATAATTTCAAGTCGAAAGAATGTGTTTTTTTATTTTGTGTCACACAAGTAGGTTGAAAACAGTAATTTTCATTTTGTCAAGACTTATATTTTCTCATCTCTGCTGACGTCACACATGCAGATCAAAACAAATATGAGATGTTAAAATTATTTTGTATTAATAATTTGAGTATATGATAATCATATCAGCTGTTGACCTTTACTGAACTTTCTATAGAAAGTGAGATTGTTCTGAATCAAAGAATGTAAATAAAACATGCGAGTAGATGTGCTAGGAGAGTTCGGCCTCAAAATCGACCCTTTTTGCATGTAAATCTCCATAAGGAAATCTAAGGTTCAAATTATGCGAAAACGGTCCCCTTCAAGGTCATCCACAATCGCGCATGCGCAGGCATATCGATGGGGGTAGGTAGTCTATGGTTCTGGACAATCTGAAGTCTGTGAACTAGTCATCTGTCTATGGTTCTCTCCTAACTATGGTCTGGACAATCTGAAGTCTGTGAACTAGTCATCTGTCTATGGTTCTCCCCTAACTATGGTTTGGACAATCTGAAGTCTGTGAACTAGTCATCTGTGTATGGTTCTTCCCTAACTATGGTTTGGACAATCTGAAGTCTGTGAACTAGTCATCTGTGTACTCACATTCTACTGAAATTTTTTCTACACACCAGATTCGAACCCGGGAAATAAACTCCAAAGTTAGGCTTAACCGCAGAGGACTTGAAACAATTTAATGAAGTATACAATCACTTCTACAGAAATGAAATATTTTTTACACACACGGGAATCGAACCCGAGAAATAAAATCCAAAGCCGACACCTCAACCGCTCAGCTATGGAGGACTTGAGAACAAGTGATTTTCATGTTGTAGATATAACCCGGGGGTATCCGGCTTGAGTGATAAGTGTGAGTATGTTGCAGTCTATGTGGTGCATATACAGGTAGTTGTTTGTACATGAGGTCAGTCGTGTAGGTGTCTGAATACGTAGGGGACGAAGTGTATGTCACGGGGCCTACAGCGAGGTGTGGAATGTGACGTTATACAGACTGTTTTTTCATAGCGTCAGCCACAGAGTTCTTTGAAGAGTTATAATGGTGTTGTTTGTGCATTTCGTCAGGTAGTCACGTGATTTTGAAAGAGGCTGTCACGCGGGTCTCCATCGAGGTATCATGGGAGGGCTGCTGCTGCTCCTTCATCGAAGTGGGTGCATAGATGGAATGTTATACAGTATGGAAATGATATGTTCTGCATGAGCATTTCTCAAACGTGATGTTTATAAGGAAATTACTTTCATGACGTTTATTCGAGACGTCTGTACCTTATTTCAACTCGATTCCTATATTACAAAATACAATTTGAATCATCTTGAATATATAGATGTGCTGATATTATTTTCAGTATACAAAATGGAGTTTGTCACGTGGGGGACTTCAATGAGGTATGGAATGTGAGGCTATACAGATTGTTTATGCATGACGTCAGTCACGCGGATTTGAACGAAGCTGCCGCGAGGGTCTTCAACGAGGTGCGGTCTCTAACGAGGCGGGAGTGTAGATGGAATGTGAGGTTATACAGAGTGTATATCTATCACGCGGGTCTTCAGCGAGGTATCTACCCTGCGTCTTCAATGGAATGTGGGGTTGTTCGTACATGACGTTAGTCACGGAGTTTTTGTAAGAGTGATAATGATATCGACCGCGGTGCATCGTCTGCCCCCACAGGTCTTCAATGAGGGACCATAACATCTAAAACGTGATAGTTACGAAAATACTGCTTCTCATAATAGCGATATTATGAATTATCTGTGTTTGCAGAAATAACTATTGAATCATCTAAGGACGTTTTTCGCTAGATTAGTACTAGAGGGCTCCAATATTCATTATAATATTATGAGTATGCATCATTGGAGGTGGAGAGATAGCTCACTCGTGTGATAAGGTCGGGCTAAATCGCCTCCAAAAAGCAACGTATTCAACCTAGAATATTCATTATTGTAATGATGCGTGATCCTCCAATGTTAAAGTAGTTTCATAAATTATCCGAAAGTAATATGAATATATAAAAATGTTTTTCTAAAATTAGTACCGAAGTGAACATAATTCGCTATAATATTATATTTTATCGTAATAATTCATCCATGTATGTTTCATAAATTATCTGATATGAATGAAATAAGATTATGCTAAATTTGTAGCAGGTTGAACAATATCCGCTATCATATTTTGCGGTAAAGCAATAGCTAGCTTGAGTGATAAGTTACGTTCACGCCGATCACCTTCAAACGCAATGAGAATACTTTATTTTAAATCAAACACGTTGTAGGTATATATATATTCGAATCATATTGATTGTAAATCGCATAATATGAACTGAAATCTAGCTGTTGCTGGTGGGAATATTGATAATAATTATTGACGTAGTACCCTATAAGCGCTGTAAACGTTATATACTAAGATTTGTGGTGAATTCGACAATTCGGGGTATATAATATATAGGTGTGTACAAGAGGGAGGGTTGGAGCCCAGTACCTATACAGAATTTAGACGAGGCGGTGCCACGCGTCACGATGATTATTCGAACCGCCTGTACCCTACTCCAACTCGATTGCTATATTACAAAATACAATTTTAATCATCTTGAACATATAGATGTGCTGATATTATTTTCGGTATACAAAATATACTAATAATAATAAAACATTTTCATCGACAAACATTTTTTCATAGGAACAGGCAGACAGACGGACGGATAGCTTTTTATAAAATTCAATCAATTTCAAGCGATTCATTTCAGGGGAAACATATATGCGAAAAGTTTTATGGAGATCAAGTTCGTTAATCAATTTCAGTGGTAGCATATAAGCAAGGAGTTTTTAGGGAGATCAAGTCCGTTTCCCCAACCACCCAAGAGGTAGAACTTATGGCTCGTTGCTTTTTTTGATAAAGTGGAAAGCGTCCCTAGGAGGCCTACAAACCACTCGCAATCGATAACAAAATAATTATATAAAACATGCTCCTTCTAATAATCGCTAGGGTTATTGTTTCCCCACCAGTTTACAGATGAGTATGACTGCACACCCTCCAAAATTAATTAGGGCGGATTATTAATTCGCCAAAGTGCTTATCGGAGGAGGATGGCTGCAGCACGATCACTACCCCTCAAAATCAATTAGGATTCGCCAAATTCTGAATGAATACATAATCATTTCATTATCGAAAAATTTATCATTCTTCAACACAACAGTTACATAATTATTATTATTCCTATAACTAAATGTTAAATGTGCTCATACTCGAACTATCCAGGAAAAATAAATCCCTATGATATAATATTAGATTCTAATAAATAAACGTAAAAGTGTATATCGATAATAATATTGCAGCTACATAATTATTATTCTTATAACTAAATGTTAAATGTTCTTATACTCGAACATTAATTGAGGGAAATAAAATATATTCTAATAAATAAACGTAAAAGTGTATATCGATAATAATGTTGCAGCTACATCTAAATGTAAATGAAACATCAATCACTAATCATACAATTATTATTCCAATAACTAAGTGTTGAATATGCTTATATTCAAACTATCCAGGAAAAATACATCTCTATGATATAATATTAGATTCTAATAAATAATGTGAAATGAACATATTGTAACTACATGTAGATATCGATGATAATATTGGATAATATTGCAGCTACATCTAAATGTAAATGAAACAACAATCAATCACTAATGCTGCTTACAATTATTATTCTTATAACTGAGTGTTGAATATGCTTATACTCGAACTATTCAGGGAAAATAAATTCCTATGATATAATATTAGATTCTAATAAATAATGTGAAATGAATATATTGTAACTACATGTGGATAGATATCGATAATAATATTGCAGCTACATCTAAATGTAAATGAAACAACAATCAATCGCTCATCATATAACTAAATGTTAAATATGCTTATATTCAAACTAATCGGGGGAAAAAATAAATCCCTATGATACATGGGCGACTTGTGGAGAATAAGGGGTCGTTACATATGATAGGAAGAATAAAACTCTCCATATGCATTAATCTTTATTGAAATTACATATTTCTGAAACCGGGGATATCTCCTTCATCTAGTTCATCTACAAACGTTAATTTACAATTTTCATCCATGCTATACAGCCTATTGTTGATTTGTACAGATGAGGATGTAGATTTATTTTCAATAAATGGCGGCTTATATGAGTATCCTTTGATGAAACACATGTTTACAACGACATTGCCATCCTTTTCTATTTGTTCCATCACCCTCCATATAGGCTCAACTATATTTTCCGTAGTCCATTCCTGACCATGAATTTCCACAGTCTCGAAAAGGTGAATGTTTTGTGGTGTACAATATTGGAATTTTGCCTCCATCTTTAAAATATTTTGCATGTTTTTTCCTGAGAGGTTGTGTTGAAGTAGGAATTTCTGGCCGACAGCTCCGTAGGGGGCTTGCTGGAACACCCGAAGCACCACTCGAATAAATTCCGGTGTGAACTGCATCAAGAAAGATAATTTCATATCGGGGTGTTTACTTAGTTTACGCCTTTTCACATCATACTTTCTAGTATAGCTTTTTTGACATAACTCGCAAGAGTACGACTTTTCCCAAATGGAGACACGACAGGTATCTCCTTTTGGGGAGAGATAGTATCAACTTCGGTATCTGTAATTCCCACCTACAAAATGGGTTGTTACCATCAGAGGTTAGGTATATACAGTGTTTTCCATTTGCTTTAGCAGTATTAAGGGGAACTGTCGCCTGATGACTGAAAGAACCGCCTTGTGCCTTTGTATTCAAAAATGTTGCTTTACACATTTATTAAATTGATTAATTTCGAAATATCAGACATTTATGTGCGACGGAAGTAGCTCATATAGGTAGCACATCATCACACTGGAAGTAAGACCGGAAGTGGTGATATTATTACATATTCGAAATCTTCATGACGTTCTAAACAATAATATTCTATTTATATATCGATCAGTTTGAACGATCTTCCGCGATAAGGATTTGAAATTTTTATTTTTCAAAGTATAACGTTATGGGTATCAAATGAAAGGTCTTAACAAGTAGAGTATGAATTTTATGATTTAAATGGGGAAAAATCTAATATCGTGGATATAAACAGGAAAAACTGTAAATTTTGTGGCAACTATAGCTTCATGGATATCAAATGAAAGAGCTTGATGAGTAGAATATGAATTTCAACTTTTTCCTTGAAAAATCAGACATTCATGTGCATCTGGTGGGAGTAGATTATATAGGTAGCACACTTTTATTGTATATTCTGGATCTATGTGATGTGCTGAATAAGAATATACTATTTATATATCGATCAGTTTGACCGATCTCCCGCGATGAGGATTTATAATTTTTATTTTCCAAAGTATAGCGTTATGGGTATTCAAATGAAAGGTCTTAATAAATAGAGTATGAATTTTATGATTTACATGGGGAAAAATCTAATATCGCGGATATAAACAGGAAAAACTGTAAATTTTGTGGCAACTATAGCTTCATGGATATCAAATGAAAACGCTCGATGAGTAGAATATGAATTTCAACTGTTTTCCCACACAAAAAGTCTATATGCAAAATGGGAGGGGAAGCGTATAAATATGACATTATCAGAATCGGAAGAAAATGAGCCAGGGTGCAACTGTTTTATATCACATATATCTGTAGGTGTAGAATAAGTGACTAGACAGTTAACATATGTAAAAATTTTGCGTATGGGCCGATATAAACAAATTTTGAAAAAAGTTCAATATTCGGTCGTCGATGAAGTAATATACCAGCGTGTAATATACTCATAATCTCAGTTTAAGTCATACGGGTGATTATACAGCAACATAGAACCTTATAATCCCCCTGTACATAACATTCGAGAGTTTATATAAAGGAGTGATTTCATGAGCAAAAAAAAATGTCAACTGAATTTAAATACTTAAGCACAGCTAATTCACCAATCTTTCAGGACACCGACTTGCATAGTTGGTTTCATGATAACATTTCGAAGCCGATATTGATCCAATTGGAAGAGTTCCAAGAGAGAGATAGCGGGTGGGCGTCGACGAAGATTAATAATTTGGGGGTGAATATTAACAAGTTTACACCTCAGCTTGGATCTTATTATATCGATTTACCCACCCAGCTCAAGCGTAAAGAGGCCAGCATCAATGTGAAAAATAATGATAATGCATGTTTCGCATGGGCAGTGACTTCAGCACTATATCCGATCCATGCTAATTCAGATAGAGCTAGTTCGTACCCTCACTACACGGGAGTCTTCAAATTGAAAGGGGTTCAATTTCCGATGACAATGCGCCAGATACCCAACTTTGAGAGGCAGAATGAAGTCTCCATCAACGTATACATCTTAAATAAAAGCGGAAAATCATTCGTTACATTACCTACCTACCTCACGAAGGAGAAGAGGGGTAGACACGTTAAACTTCTGCTTATTCAAGATCGTTACTTTGGGAAAGAAGGAGAAGAAGATAGCGATGATGCGACTCCAATTCGTTTCCATTACGTATGGATCAAAGATCTATAACGCCTGGTTTCTTCGCAGCTGAGTAAACATAAAGGACAGAAATTCTTTTGCGAACGATGTCTCCATTACTTCCGCTCTGAGGAGAAGTTAGACAAACATGTTGAAGACTGTGAGAAGCTGAATAGCTGTAAGGTTAAGATGCCTGAAGTTGGAAAGAATATCCTGAAATTCGAAAATTTTAAGAATAAAGTGAAAGCTCCATTTGTGGTATATGCTGATCTGGAAAGCGTTCTTAGCCCCACTTTGAATCCGAAAAAGCTGCAACAACATATCCCTGCAGCTATCGGATATTACATGAAACGTTCATATGAAGATTCCCTATCCTTCTATCGGGCTCATCGGGGTGCGGATTGCATGAGCTGGTTCGCGGATGAGATGAAACAACTTGCTGAAGATTTGGGTGCAGTTTTCGGTTGTCCTTATGACATTGATATGTCACAGGCTGACGAAATTGCATTCAGAAGGGCGAGCTGTTGTCACATTTGCGAACAGCCATTCTCGGATACTGATAAAAAGTGCGAGATCACAACTACCTCATACCACTGAGAAATTATCGAGGAGCAGCACATGAAGGATGCAATATGAACTATCAGGACACGCATATTGTTCCGGTAGTTTTTCATAATCTTAGTAATTATATGCAAACTTCATAATTGAAGATGTGGCTTCGCGAATGGGCGGTAAAATCGCCCTGCTCCCGATAACTAAAGAAAAATACATTAGTTTCACCAAACATGTGGATGATACACCGATTCAACTCAGATTCATCGACTCGTTCAGATCCATGAATTCCTCCCTCGATAAGCTGTTGTCATACTTGGAAGGATTCCCGAATTTAAAATGTCAGTTTGGAGAACATGGCTATGAACAAGTTGAGCTTTTAACAAAGAAAGGTGTTATGCCATATGATTATGTCGACTCATTTGATAGATTCTCGGAATCTTTTTTACCGCCTATTGATGCTTTCTACAATAAATTGGAGGATGCCCACGAAGACTCCACCAGCGAGCCCAGCATATATGGGAAAAATTTGGATGTCAAAACTTGGGACATAATGTTGATTTGTACATGAAGACGGACATAATGCTACTAGCCGATGTTTTCGAGCAATTCAGAACTAGCTGTCATCAAACATACAATCTGGATCCTGCACACTACTTTACATTACCTGGCTTCACTTGGGATGCGATGCTGAAACATACGAAACAAGAACTGGAGCTTCTCACAGATCTCGATTTATTTATATTCGTTGAGAAAGGGATTAGAGGGGGACTCAGTCAAGTTTGTTCTAAGCGTAGAGCCCACTCCAACAATAAATATATGCCAAATTATAATCCATCGAAAGCTGATTCTTATTTGATGTATTACGACGTCAATAACCAGTATGGTTGGGCCATGAGCCAAGCTCTCCCATATGGCGGATTTGAATGGTGTGATACAAATATTGACGTTAATACAGTTCCAGCTGATTATGATGTAGGATATATTTTAGAAGTCGATTTGGAGTACCCTAAACATCTGCATGACAAACCTAAAGATTTACCCTTCTGCCCTCTACATATTGATCCTCAAACAGGCAACGTCCCCGCTTCATCAAATGCACCATCAAAATTGATGGCAACGCTTATTCTAAGGAGAAGTATGTAATCCATTACCGCAGTCTCAAGCAAGCGCTAGCAAACGGTTTGATCCTAAATAAAATTCATCGTGCCTTGAAATTTAAGCAAGCTGCATGGTTGAAATCGTACATTGACCTGAATACTGACCTTCGAAAGGCTTCGAAGAATGAGTTCGAGAAGAATCTATTCAAATTGATGAATGATGCGGTGTTCGGTAAGACAATGGAAAATATTCGTAAAAGAGTGAATGTTCGCTTACTAACCGAGTGGGCTGGAAGGTACGGTGCTGAATCATACATTTCGAAGCCGGAGTTCAAGAACTGCACCATTTTTAATGAGAATTTGGTAGCAGTTGAATTGAACAAGACGGAAATATGGCTGAATAAGTCAATTTATGTGGGCAGGTCGATTCTGGATTTGTCAAAGACAACCATCTATGACTTTCATTATGGATATATGATTCAGACGTTTGAAGAAAGTTGTTCAGTGTTGTATACAGATACAGACTCTCTTATCAATACTTTGACACCAGCGACTACCAGTCTGATAACATCTATGATATTCCACTCGTCAATAAGAAAGTATTAGGAAAGATGAAGGATGAAAACGGGGGAACTCCTATGACTGATTTTGTAGGCCTACGATCCAAATTATACGCAATAAAGGTTTTAACTACTGAGGATAATGTTAGTGTGAAGCTTCAAGAACTGAGAAACGCCGAATATGACGAGTCCGAAATTGCAGGTATAATGCAGAACTATGGGGTAACGAAAAAAGCTATGGGAGTAAAATTTTCGTCTTTAAAAACACTATCCCTTTCGATGACTATATTGAATGCCTTGAAAAGTGGCAAAATGTAACAGTTACACAGCATTTGATTAGGGCTGAAAAACATAAAGTGTTCTCCGTAAGCCAGGAGAAGATTGCCCTATCCCCCGATAATGATAAGCGTTACTTGTTGCCTAGGGGCATTATACAATCTCAAATATGATGATGGAGATGGATTAAGGATTGTTGGTTAGATATATTCACAATTAGATATAGTTACAATATTATATCATAGGAATTTATGACTCACGATTAGTTTGAAGCACATTTAACATAATTATACAACTGTTGTAAGCAGCTTATATGAAGGACAAGTACAGATTTGTGATTGGTTGACGTTCCATTTACGATGGAGGAAAATATATGTATGCAGCCCAGCATGTTGATAATCTGCAAGATTGGCTTCATTTCTTATCCACCTCACACGTGGTTTGTAGGCCTCCTGGGGACGCTTTCCGCTTTATCAAAAAAGCAACGAGCCATAAGTTCTACCTCTTGGGTGGTTGGGAAACGGACTTGATCTTCATAAAACTCCTTGCTTATACCTATGTTTCCACTGAAACTGATTAAAACCCGCGAAAATAAAAATGTGTTCATCATTATAACTTTTACGTAACTGTCTATATGTATGTTCTTAACTAGTATGTATATATTTCACGTATGAAGTTTGTAAAAGTCGTGCTTGAGAAGGCATCACGTGTCTGAATGTTGAAGCACGTGTCTGAAACACGTGTCTGAATGTTGAAGCACGTGTCTGAAGCACGTGTCTGAACCACGTGTCTGAATGTTGAAGCACGTGTCTGAATATTGAACCACGTATCTGAGACACGTTTCCCTCTACATATCCGCCTCGTTGGAGACCGCACCTCGTTGACAGCTTCATTCAAGTCCACGCGATTAACGTCATGCATAAACAATCTGTATAACCTCACATTCCATCTACACTCCCGCCTCGTTAGAGACCGCACCTCGTTGAAGACCCTCGCGGCAGCTTCGTTCAAATCCGGGCGAACAACTACCTGTATATGCACCACATAGACTGCAATATACTCACACTTATCACTCAAGCCGGATACCCCCGGGTTATATCTACAACATTAAAATCACTTGTTCTCAAGTCCTCCATAGCTGAGCGGTTAAGGTGTCGGCTTTGGATGTTATTTCTCGGGTTCGATTCCAGTAGATTAAGTGGGCTACTTCTGCGCCAGGAAGTGACGTCATCGACCGGATGTTGCGCGCGCAACTTCGGATGTAACATTACTAACCCGCGAAATTCAAACGTGTCCATAGAGCTTACGATGATCACAGAACTTTCGACCATAGAGGTCTGGATGTGAGGTTAGTTTGACGTAACGTTACTAACCCGCGAAATTCAAACGTGTCCATAGAGCTTACGATGATTATAGAACTTTCGACCATAGAGGTCTGGATGTGAGGTTAGTTGGATGCGATGTCATCGACCCGCCAAATTCAAACGTAGAGGTGTTTTGGTGATGTTTATCATGGCCGACGTTGGAAGCGAATGTCAGAAGAATAAACGTCAAAACCACAATATGACTGATGTTGTAGCTACATCGCCGCCATCTTCTGATGAACCGATCATACTTAAATGTCAATGTCAGACCAGTTAACTTCAAACGACTACATCTATGAATGAACCGATCAACCGTCATGCATACCTGTCAACGTCAGAAATGTTAACGTCAAGGGACGACATCTATGAGGCCACAATTCAAAATATGACTGATGTTATAGCTACATCACCGCCATCTCTTAATGAACCGATGAACTATCATACTTCAATGTCAATGTCAGAACAGTTAACTTCAAATGACTACATCTATGAATGAACCGATCAACCGTCATGCGTACCTGTCAACGTCAAAGGACGACATCTATGAGGTTAATGTTTTTGCGCGGGAAATTTATGAACCGATGAACTATCATAGCTGGATGTCAATGTCATAACAGTTAACGTCAAAGGACGACATCTATGAGACTCCAATTCAAAATGTTACCGATGTTGTAGCCTATATCGCCATCTATCACTAAACCGATGAACTATCATAGCTGAATGTCAATGTCAGAACAGTTAACGTCAAAGGACGACATCTATGAGGTATTTTGTTAATGTTTTCGCGCGGGAAGTTCCATCTCAATTCAAAAAAACGATATATTAATGAACTATCATAGCTTGATGTCCATGTCAGAACAGCTAACGTCAAAGGACGACATCTATGAGGTGTTTTACTGATGTTTGCGCGAGGAATTTCAAAAATTTGACTCATGTTGTAGCTATACTGTCATTTATTATTCAACCACACCGTAATTCCAAAAATAATGAACTTCTATGAGGTATCTTGTTAATGTTTTTGAGCGGGAAATTTATGAACCGATGAACTATCATGGCTGGATGTCAATGTCAGAACAGTTAACGTCAAAGGACGACATCTATGAGACTCCAATTCAAAATGTTACCGATGTTGTAGCCTATATCGCCATCTAATAATAAACCGATGAACTATCATAGATGAATGTCAATGTCAGAACAGTTAACATCAAAATACGACATCTATGAGGTATTTTGTTAATGTTTTTGCGCGGGAAGTTCCATCTCGATTCAAAAAAACGATATATTAATGAATTATCATAGCTTGATGTCCATGTCAGAACAGCTAACGTCAAAGGACAACATCTATGAGGTGTTTTGCTGATGTTTGCGCGAGGAATTTAAAAAATTTGACTCATGTTGTAGCTATACTGTCATTTATTATTGAATCACACCGTAATTCCAAAAATAATGAACTTTTAAAATAACCTACAAATTTCCTAAACGTTAAATGATTACTTACGTATATGAAACTATTACACCAGAAACCACATTGAGTATATGAGAACACGTGGAAGCAATTAAGTTTGCATACACCTGCGCCATCACATTCAGTTTATACGAGAAAAATTGAATACAATGGATTCTTTCATTAGGTCAACAAATAACAATGAGTGATATACTCTAGTCTAGACTTGTTAGTAAGCGAATTTAGTTGTCATTTCATTAGTCATTACTTATGTAAGCAACTGTGAGTGGAATTAGTTATCTAGGAATGCGATTGCATGATCTTAGTCATTATACATTCGATCCTTAAACAATCAACTCGTGTTTTGTGTAGTGCTTATATCTAAAAGGTGAGTCTATATTATTATTTTACTAAGAAAACTATTATTTCAAATTGACTCCATATCAATAAGTTATTTTTCACTTCAAATTGAAACAATTCAAATTAACTCCATATCAATAAGTTGTTTTTCACTTCAAATTGGAACAATTCAAATTAACTCCATGTCAATAAGTTGTTTTTCACTTCAATTTCACATGTAAAATTCGTCTTTGTTGTTATATGTTATTAAGGACTTTCATTTTTGTTTTTAGAGAAACGGATTTTTCGAAAATAAGATCAAGAGATTGAAACCAACCAAAACAAAATTTGGTGTAGCTGTTCTGGTGGAGCTTGCAGAGTTTTCAGTGGTTCCTACCAAAACGTGATGAAATTTCTCCAATAGTAGAAAACTATAGACTAACTTTTCCGAGGGGAGGAAAAATTAAGTACCGACAAGTATTGATATAGGAGCAGAGAGGAAGTAGCAGCAGCAACCTTAACGTTAAAATCGTTTCATTTATTGTAAGGTGAGGTGTTTATCCTATTATTATTATTATGGAGTCGTCCATCGCGAAACTTAGTTCTGAAATTGTTGAAATTATCGGTAAAGCTCATAAGAACCTCGTTAAATCAAAATTCTCTCCTCAAGAGACACAAAAGTGGATAGATTTTTGTACTAAATATATTAGAACTTTTAATAGGCATTTAAGTAAAGATTCACTCAATTTAGGGGAGAAAAATCAAGTTCAAGCTAATGTGGGACATATAAGAAGATTCAAAATTTTATTACAAATTCGAAATAAACCCGCCCCCTCAAATAAAAATCGAAGCGATCGTATTCGTTGGGAAGATGGTAAGTCTGCATTTTCTCAACGAATTCGAACTGGGTTGATAATAAATATTTCACATTTAGACCCATTAAATTTTTTGTATGATGCTTTTAATCTCTTTAGTTCTAGAGTTGTCAAAATTTTACATATATACAATTTTATTAAAGTCACCACAACATTTTGTTGTGAATATATCAAACCCAATGTTAATGAACAGCTTATCCAGGTAGAATTCAAATATTTTCATACAAAATCCGCTCCAATAGATACTTTGACCAATTTATTGGAGTGGTTTAAGGAGTATGTCATTGGTAAACTCCAAGTTAAACTGGAACAATTCGCTGAAAGAGATAGTGGGTGGAGCCTCAGAGATGTGATAAGTCTAGAAATCAATATTAATAAACATGAAACTATCAATTCAGGATCTTCCTATATTGTTTTACCTAAAGCAATCCAACTTAAGCATGCAGTTATTAACATTAAAAATTATGACGAATACTGTTTTGCTTGGGCAGTAACAGCTGGATTGCATCCTGCTACTAACACACATCCAGATCGAATATCTTCATACCCGCATTTTAGTACAATTTTGAATTTGCAAAATTTAACATTTCCCCTACCCATTTCACAAATCCCTGTATTTGAGAAAAATAATAATATTTCTATTCATGTGTTTGTTCTACAATTATGTAAAAATGAAAATGTGGAGAAATTAAAGGTTCTCCCTGCGTACCTAACCAAAAATAAACTCGAAAAACACTTCAATTTATTATTGATTCAAGACAAGTATTACCGCGAAGAGGAATCATCATCCTCCTCCTCCATTCAAGTAGATCCGATAGTGAAATTTCATTACTGTTTAATTAAAAATTTATCAAGATTAGTAAATTCTCAAATTACCACCAAACACAAAACTTACTTATGTGAGAGATGTTTGAATAATTTTAAAAGTGAGATTAAGTACAATAATCATATCGAGGATTGTGGTAAGATGAATACTTGTAAAATAACATTCCCCGAAGAGGATTATTTGAAATTTAAAAATCATTCAAACAAACTGCCTGTACCTTTTATTATCTACTTTGATTTTGAAGCTCTATTATTACCCATCCAAAACTGCTCTCAATCTAGTGCAAATTCATACACAAACAGAACGCAGCTACATGAAGCTTACAGTGTAGGCTTCTACCTGAAATGTCATTTCAACGATTCCCTATCACGTTACAATAGTTATAGAGGGCCTAATCCAGCTAAATGGTTGACTGAACAATTAGATAAAATTGGAGAATTCATCGATCTAAAACTAAAATGTAATATACCCATTGATTTTGGTGGAATTAGTATAGTCAGTATAATGTATGAAACCAAATGTCACATTTGTGGTGTGTTGTTCAAAGAGGGTGACATTCGTGTTAAAGATCATTGTCATTTTACAGGAAAATATCGAGGATTAGCCCACCAAGATTGCAATTTAAATTATAAATATAAATTTGTGGTACCGGTCGTAGCTCACAATTTGAGTGGGTACGATATGTTTTTATTAATTAGAGATTTGGCTAGATCGTCTAAACAAAATATTCAGGTGCTCCCCTTGAATAAAGAGAAATATATAAGTTTCAACAGAAGCTCCACAAATTCTATTGTTAAATTTCGATTTATAGACTCGTGTAGATTTTTGGATTCAAGTTTAGATAAATTAGTCTCTTATTTGAGTGAGGATGACTTGACTATTTTGAAACGTGAGTTTTCCCACTTATCTCAAGAAAATTTCAAACTATTAACACGTAAAGGAGTTTTCCCATACGAACACATGGATGAGTGGGGGAAATTAAACGATGAAAATCTTCCTCCGATCGAGAAATTCTTCAATAAACTTCGAGATGAATCGATAAGTGAGGAAGATTATCAACACGCTCAATCAGTTTGGAATCGATTTGAGTGTAAAAATTTAGGTGATTATTCGGATTTGTATTTGAAAACAGACGTTTTATTGCTGGCCGATGTATTCGAGAATTTCCGAAACAAATGCGTGGGCCTGTTCGATTTAGATCCCGCACACTACTTCACTGTTCCATCATTCACATGGGATTGTATGCTAAAATATACAAACGTATCACTACAATATTTAAAAGATATCGATATGATATTATTTTTGGAACGGGGGATTAGAGGGGGTGTGAGTCAATGCAGTAATCGATTTGCAAAAGCCAACAATAAATATATGCATAATCATAATCCACAAGAAGAAAATAGTTATTTAATGTATTTCGATGTATGTAATCTATATGGGTGGGCTATGATTCAATATTTACCTTACGATGGGTTTAAGTGGGTTGAAAATGTTGATAATATCGACGTACAACATGTTTCCGATGAAAGCCCTATCGGGTACATTCTAGAGGTTGATTTGGAGTATCCTACAACATTGCATGACCTTCATAAAGATCTCCCTCTTTGTCCAACTCATACAGCTCCACCGGGTAGTAAATTACCAAAATTATTAACAACTTTTCATAAAAAATCAAGATATATCATTCATTATAGAAACTTAAAACAATGTTTGACTTTAGGAATGGTACTAACTAAAGTCCATAGAGTTCTAGAGTTTAAACAAGCGCCGTGGTTGAAAGCCTATATTGATTTGAATACTAGATTGAGAGCGGCTTCTAAGAACGCCTTTGAGATAGCACTATTCAAGTTGCTCATCAATGCTATTTTCGGGAAATCGATGGAGAACGTGCGAAAGCATAGAGCGGTCAAATTAGTTAACAAATGGTATGGACCTTATGGAGCTCGTTATTATATTTCACAACCCAATTTTAATAGTAGTAAAATATTTGAAGAGAACCTAGTGGCCATTGAACAAAATAAATTAGAAGTGTTATTCAATAAACCAATTTATGTGGGTATGACGATTTTTGACGTTTCTAAAACATGTGTGTACGATTTTCATTACAACTTCATGCTTACACTTTATAAAGATCCTGAAATGATAAGATTATGTTATACTGACACAGATAGTTTGATCTATCATATAATTACTGATGATGATATTTATCAGAGCATCATCAATAAATATATTCATAAATTCGATACGAGCGATTATGCGCTAAACAACAACTTTGAGATTCCACTTGTAAATAAAAAAGTAGTCGGCTTAATGAAGGATGAGAATGGGGGGATGATTATGGATATGTTTGTAGGGTTAAGATCCAAGATGTATAGTTATACAGTTCAGGATCGTAACCCAACAAAGAAAGCGAAGGGGGTGCGGGATTATGTGTTGCGGAACACAATCACATTCGAAGATTATGTTAGATGTTTAGAAGAAGGCATTGAGATGTATCGCATACAAAGATCTATCCGCTCATTCGATTTCAAATTGTATACAATCGAACAAAATAAAATTGCCCTCAGCCCTTTCGACAGCAAAAGACACATAATTGGTAATGGGATAAACACTTTACCTTATGGTCATTATTCTTTATCACCATAATTTTATAAGTTTATATATCCATCATATTATTGTTCATACTTCATATCCATGTTTATTATTGTTTTATGAAAATAAATAAAATATTTCTATGATGATGATGATTTGTTTCATTTTCCTCTCTCCCTTTACAGCAAACCGAAAGACTGTTTTACATAAAAATCATTTATTGTTCTAAATCATACATAACCTTATTTATATATAAATAACATATCTCTAAGTGTATTAGTCAATAAACAAAAATTTTGTTGAGGAAATATCGATAAAACAATACAAGAGTACTAATCCACTAGCATAGTTAGTGATTCCACGTACATCTTGCTCACTCAAGCTCTAAATCATACATAATTTTATCCTTATGCGAAAACATAAACTCTCTAAGAGTATTAGCTAATAAGCTTTCTGGTGCAACATCTATAAAACAATACAAAAGTTCCATATAACTAGCAAGACCCCTCATTGATTTAATTATTGCAATGACCTTATAATAATATGAACAAAATTCAAGTTGTTCAAGGAACGACACTCGATGAAATAACACTTCATCGTTAATTCTAATGATTTCACGTACATCTTGCTCGCTCAAATAAAAATCAGTATTGTGCTTGGTGACTTGAAGTACTTTAACGCTATTCGCATAAACGCACTGTAATATTAGACAATAATATCCACATGCTATAGGTGTAGAATCGAAATGTGCATGTTGACTCTCAAAGAATTCCTTGATCTTCATCCGCACTATATTGATGAAGTCGTTCCATTCGTATCTTCCAAAGACGAGTTTTCCATATTGATTTCTTTGATGCAACGAGATAGTTGAAGTGAATTTCCTCACAGGGCTTAGTCCACATCTAACCTCCAAATTTTCTCTCAGTGGGTAAACAGTATTCATTAATAGAAATTGTTCATGTTTTGAGGCTATTTCAATTTTTTCTAAAATTCTATCCAACTCTTCATCACCACTAATACTACTACTACTATTCGCGTTGGAAAACCGACTATCTTGCAAAGACATTTCGCAACAACTGACTGTTGCATTCAAACTTCTCTACCACCAACACATACCAAATATTTATCTGAACATGCGCAGATCATACTATATCGGTATTCTGTATCCAACTTTTATCCTCCATACCATACCATTTAACTAGCATTTTATTACCTTTTTTTCGGAGTACTTTCTCAATTAAATATACTTCGGGTTGCTTCGTTCTTTGTAATTCCTCTTCGTAGAAGCATCCGGTGATTGTGGAATCTTTCATGTCTTTGAGTAGATAAGTAACAGGGTTCGTAATTTTAACTTTTATAATTTTAAATAATTCCGCTGACCAATTAGGCGTATACGATTTTTCGAAAATAGGTTTTGCCTTACTGATACGCACCTCATCTCCAACGTTGTATTTGTGTGGTAGAACTAGCTTGACGTGTGAGTAGCATCGCTTCAATATCTCACTTTCGTTATGTTTTGTCACTTTACACGGAGCCAGATTGATCGTTCTGTGCTTACGCTTATTATATTTTTCAGTGATCTTTTCGAGTATATCAAACCATTTGTATTTCCCACTCAAACTGAAATGTTTATAGAGCGCTTCTTTCAACGTTCGAATAACGCGTTCTGCAATGGCTGCTTTTTTTACAGAATAAGTATTATATTGATTGATTTTATGTTTCTTCATCAACTCTTTAAATTGCTTATTGAAGAACTCCTTTCCTTGATCGCTTTGTAAATGTGTGGGTATACGCCCGTTAGATTTCAAAAAAATAGAGTCAACAGCCTTCCGAACCTCTTCAGCCGATTTCGTTTTCAACGGACGAGTCCATAGATACTTTGAGAAGCAATCGATCATCACTAAAATGAATTTAAATCCTCGATTTTCACGCGCATAATTACCCATTTCAGCCAGATCCATCTGCCACAGATCATCTAAACCTTTTATGATTGTTCGGCGGCGTTTGAAATTCTTTCTACTTGGTTTATGAAGCTCATATACAACTTGTTCTTTACCTTGTTGCAACATGCTGAATTATCGCATTAGGATTGACTCTATCAGAATTTCCTCCCAACACAACCAATTTGCTATCAATATTCTTCAGACTAGTGATGAATACATTTTGTTGTGTAGTTATATTATGAATGTCATTAGTTAATTTCGCAATATCATCCTCAGTCTGTTTCTTATATACGTCTATCACTTTCTGCACATCGGTTTGAAGATTCTTTAAAGCTTTATTCATAAGATTATTAGCCTTTGCATACTTGTCAAGAAGTTCCTTCAACCTTTTTTCCACTTCAATTATCGCGCTATCGACGTACTTCTTATTCGCGGCATCGTTATTCAAAGTAGGTGTTTTCATATTGGAAATTTTTGAATTTTTAATATCCACATCACCGTCTGGTGTATGAGTCAAAACGTTCTTAAACATCGAGCGTATTCGGAGAACATCGACGCTGTTCACTACACCGTCTCCTCCGCTCCTAGATCTCCTACCAAACTTGTCGAGACTCATCATATAACTGTTTCAAACGCTATTGTATCTCATCTAATAAATGATATCTGCCTCTCGAAGTTCATTTATAATTGCAACAATCTCATTATCGTGCGACGTATTCCCAGCTTCTTGAGAAGCAATCAATAGTTTTAGGCGTTCCACAAGTTCGTTTGGATCGTCCCAGTACACGTACTCCACTGGTTCGTTGTTATATCTCAATTGCATACCGCTACCTAGAGCTTCCTCATGAATTAGAGGTCGAATTATTTTAATGTACTTGTATCTTCGAGTACCTTTCAAGTTTCCAGCACTATTTCTGTGGGGATTTGTCAAGTTCAGAATCATCCTGTAATTCATCTTATCTTTCTTGGTGAAATTTCTAGGTTTGTCATAGAATATAAGTTCACACAGACCGACGGTACTTTTGAATTTTCTCCCTTGTGTCACGATAGTATCTCTATTTTTGAAATCGATCAATTTACCTCCTAGTAACCATGACAACGAACTAGCATCGTAAACTGGGCCATAAACTTTATCGACTTCTCTACTCCCTGACCAATAATCACCGATATATTTTTGAAGTAACTCTGGGTAAGATTCTAGTACGTCATACTCATCATCGTTGTCAGACTCTTCAATAACAGTTTTCATACTTGCATCGCTCACATCCAATACCGTTCCTCTTTCATCTTCCTCCTCCTCCTCCTCCTCCTCCTCCTCCTCCTCTCCATCCGCATCATCCTTTTCTTGCTTAATTTCACGTTTAATCAATGGTGTATTATTGGATTTGATTATTTCCCGAAGTGGTTCCGATATGGGTTTAAATAATTTATTGATCGACTCGTCCTCTTCCGTTTTACCCAGTTTCAATGTGAGATATTTCTTGCGTATAGATCGTGCCAATTGAGCGATTTTTCGCTTACGTGCTAACCGTTCAGCGTCCATTGTGTATTTGCTATTGATTTCACGTTCACACTTTAATATATACATCGAAACCTTTGCGGTATCTTCCATTGTTCAAATCGAAATCTTTAACAATTATCAATGTTCCAAATTTCTCCATCCAACACATAGAACACATCTTTTTGAATCGATCGAAAGTAACGTCTGGGGATACGTGCTCATCAAACACGTGTTTTAGATTTATTTCATCCTGTTTAAATAACACGATCAGGTTAGAATTATCGCGAATCAGTTGTTTAGGAATTTTAGAGTATGTCTGACATAGATATGATGCGTCAATGTTTCTATGTCTACACATCGAATAATATTCTCGAATTTTCTGTTGTGTCTCGCAGGATATGTCATCAAAAATGAAGATAGAATTTGGTTTTGCATCGTTCGGACTTATAATTTCTTCATTGTCTTTATATGGGAAATAACCAACTCCTTTTACTCGTTCCAAAATCTCCTGCAACAGTATGTACTTATCTTGATATAATGACTTCGAGTATACGTAAACGTTTTCAAACTTGACACCATTTGGATTGAATAACAACGATAACATAACGTTTGTTTTTCCGCATCCGCTCGGACCACAAATTAAAGCACGAAAAGAGTTTGGTAACAGTTTACCATGTTTACCAACGCGATTAGTTCTAACTTTTAAATCTAAATTCTCGATTGGAAGTGTCTGTTCTTGTTGAACGGTCTTCATCGTGTGAACCATTTCTACTTAATGATAACGTATAAAAGGAAAAATCACCAGAGCGTATGCTCATTAACAATGTTGATTCATCAAGGTGAAGGTTTATTGAATACACTCATAAACAAGCTCCCGTTTGAATTACACATTCCTTCATATCAATTCTGTGGTCCTGGAACTAAATTGGAAAAGCGTCTTGCACGCGGTGATAAAGGTATCAATCCTTTAGATTCCGCTTGTCGCGAACACGATATAGCTTATTCACAAAACAAATCTCTGGAGGAACGTCATAAGGCCGATAAAATATTAGAGGACTCTGCTTGGAAACGAGTTAAATCAAGAGACGCTAGCGCAGGTGAAAGACTCTCTAGTTTATTGGTTACCGGTGGGATGAAGGTTAAACGAAAACTAGGTATGGGTATCAAGAAACGGAGGCGACAACGAGGATGTTGTTTCCGGAAAGATATCGTTGGAAGCATCGCAAAGTCAATGGAGCCATCTTCTTCTTTGAGAAAGTCCGCTATGAACGCGTTGAAAGCAGCACGGATTGCGATTAAACGAGCTGGAGGTAAAAAGCGTATCAGAGTACCAAGAGTAATACCACTACCAAAATCTGGAGGATTCCTGCCACTATTACTACCCATCTTAGGAGCTCTAGGAGCCTTAGGATCGGTTGCAGGAGGTGCGAGTACCATAGCGAATGCAGTAATAAATGCTAAGAATGCGAAAAAGAAGCTTGAAGAAGATCAACGTCACAACAAAGCTATGGAATCGTTGGGTAAAGGTTTATATTTGAGACGAAATGCTAAAGGAGGCCTGGGATTGTTTTTGAAGGAGCAACAAAAAAACTTCCAATAAAGCTACCCTATGATAGACCGCTGAACGATCGGGATTTGGTGCGTTTCGCAAATAAAATGAAAATACCACATTTTCGAGGTGTCTTTATGCGAGACAATCTACCTAGAAAACCGTGGTGTCAAGAACGCATCATTTTAAATTTAGATTCAGTGAAAAACAGCGGAACTCATTGGGTAGCATTCAAGAAAAACGGTAACGATGTAGAGTATTTTGATTCGTTTGGAAATTTAAAACCACCGAAGGAACTCGTTCGATATCTGGGTGGGAACGTTCGGATTTCCTATAACAACGATCCTTTTCAGAAATACAATCAAGTAATATGTGGACATTTGTGTTTGAAATTTCTCAGTCTTACCTAAACATTTAGCGAGTAACAACCATCATGGATTTCGCTTCGGCATTAATACAATACATATGCGAAACTGAAGGAGGAAGTAGTTTGAGAACAATAATTAATTTTATTTACGATAATTTGATCGAGGCTATCAATAAACCTACGAGCGAACTTACACGTAAGAATTTAATGTTTCTACCGATGGAATACATCCTAAAACATTTGGATGTGGTGTTTCTCAATCAGAAAGAGGTTCCGGAACATATGTTTGAATACCTTTACCGTCATATGCAGTGTAAGGAACATGTCGATGAAGATTGCGATGGTCCACAACCCCCACGCAAACTATGTTCTCAATGTTTATCTGAGCAGATTTCTCACATCATGGAGAACGAGGAAATGACTCATCATGAGAAGCAAGTGTTGATAGAAGAAGTTTGCAAAGACGACCCATACTTTATGAAATCATACTTATTCCATCTATTAATGTTAAAATATAAATAGAGATGTTTCAATAAATTTTTATTAGTATCATGTCTCAGTTGTTCACGTTAACAAGCACCAACCATATATTCTCGTTTACACCGCAGATTTCGATTGTGCTGAGGCCAGACAAAAAATATTACTTAGCATTGTTGGGATTCACTTCCTACAATTCCATACCGAATATCGACAACGAAAAATTCTACTATTACGAGAATAAAACTTTGAAAGAAATCGCAATACCTGCAGGTAACTATGAAATAACCGATATCGAAGAATTGATTAAAAGGAATCTGAAGCAAAAAGAAGATATATTCTCACTGAAACCCAATAACAATACCCTAAAGTGTGAAATATTCAGTACACATCTCGATATATCGTTCGAAAAGGATGATAGTTTAGCTAAAATATTAGGGTTTTCACGTAAAGTATTAAGGAAAGGTGTATTGCACGTTTCCGATCTACCTGTGAACATTATAAAAGTTACAAATATCCGTTTCGAATCAAACATTACCGTAGGAGCGTTCTATCGAGACAGACCGGCGCATACGATTTACGACTTCCCAATAACCGACGATCCTGGTTATAGAATTGTGGAACGACCAAAAAATCCTCTATATTTACCAGTGTCCAATATCGGTGAGATTACCAACATCACCATACTCGCTTTGGATCAACACTCTAATCCGGTTAATTTTCGCGGGGAAGAAAGTATTCTACATCTACATTTACAAGAAGTCTGAAATGGGTTTGGTTGTTGGAGACAATAAAAGAACTTCACACATCCCATCTTCATCAGTCTTCAACAAATCACCAAAACCGCGTGACGTACTCACCAAAGCTAATCAATCAGTTCTACAATCTCTTGGGTTTCGACTTAAATTTGAAAAAAATGCCTAAGCGGAAGTATGTAGGTAACAATGCTATCAACGATGTGGATTTGAACAACAGTGTTGTCTCATCAATTTTTGATATCTATCAAGAACCGAAATTCGATGAGTCGATACGAAAAGCTGAATATAGATCGATCACACCTTTCGTTAAAGCGTTCAATAACAGCGATATTGTGGAGTTTGGAATAAATCAAGTGGATGCATTTTTTTCCATGAAGGATACCCTATTGGCTATCAAAGGAAAAATAGAAATAACTGGAGCTGGGAATGTCTCAATAGTACCTAATTATGGAGCCTTTCTTTTCGACTCATGCTCTTACAGCGAAAGTGGGCGAGACATCGAAACTGTTCGAGATCCTGGAATAGTTAGTGCTGTAAGGGCATTCACTTGCTACACTCCTACTGATTCTACGCATATGTCTATTGCCGGTTGGACTTACCCCGAAGAAAGTGTAGTTTTAGATCAAAGTAAGACTTTCAGCTTACTGATTCCACTAAAGCATATATTCAACATTTTCAATGATTATTCTATGATTACATTTGGGCGACAAACAATTCGATTGGTGCGAGCTCGAAACGATAACGATTGTGTTATAATTGCAAACGATGCTACCACAGTTAAATTTTCGATTGACAGTATGGAGTTGAAAGTCAAATATATCTTTCCCAACGACATAATTAGAGAAAAGCTATTGCGAGCCATCAAAAGTGATATGCCCATCCTAATTCCATTCAGAAAATGGGAATCACATGAACTGCCTGCTATAACGACTGACGCGAAAAGGGAAATTTGGGCTGTCAAGACTAGTGCAGCAGTTGAAAAACCGCGTTATGTTATAGTATTTTTCCAAACAGACAAGCGAAACAATGTGAAAGCTAATCCCACGATATTCGATCACGTACACATTTCTAGTATTCGCTTATCTCTAAACGGAGAATATTTCCCTAGTGAACGAATGAACTTGGACTTTGCCAAAAATGATTACGTTCTCGCCCACCACAACTACACTGAATTCTACCCCAGCTACACGAATTCTGCTGTGAAACATTCAATATTGGGTTATAGCAGTTTCAAAACACGCGCTTTGTACGTAATCGATTGTTCTAAGCAAGAAGAAGCCGTGAAATCAGCTACTGTCGACGTGCGACTGGAAATTGAAGCAGATAAAGGATTTCCCGCTAATACGAAAGCTTATTGCATCATAATTCACGATTGTTTAATGGAATACTCACCCCTCACCGAAATCATCAAGAGTCTCATTTAGACATAAATTCGATCAGTTTATTACGTGACACCATGAGAATCGCTTTGGTTGACATTCAAGGTTTCGTCGTCGACGATGTGTTCCATCCGAAAGAAATGTCTATTCAGATTGGATTTAAACGACATTATTCATTGTTTAAACCATGCATACCCTTTGCATCGTTGAATGCTCAAGATCGAAAATCTATATGTTATGTGGAGAGACTCGTACATGGAATAAAATATTCTTCTGGAGATGTAGAATACACCGAAATAGATAATATTCTAAAATCTAATCTTCTATGTAAGGCAGACTATATTTATGTTCGAGGTCATCAAAAAGCTAATTTTTTAACGAGAAAGTGCCAAGAACTGAATATTTTCCCACACATTGTAGATGTGTGTAACTTTGATAATACTCTATGTGAAACAGGAAAATTCGAACCTTCAAACAGGATGAGCTGCATGAATCACCGTAATGATGGAAAAAAATATATGTGTACAATTCAACACGTGGATAATCTACAGCAATGGTTCCTGAACATTATTCTACCAAATTAAATATATCTGTATATATATATATATATATTCATTAAATACATGTTATTACTATTATTCAATAAAACAACTCTTTATTATTATTATATGTATTTATTTGTATGTTTCTTAACAATTTTTATGATGATTTTAAGTAGTAAAACTAATAAGACACTAAGATTGAAACATTGCATCGCATAAATCTCGTTAACTATCTGTGTCGGTGATGGTGTGTTTGGTGGTGGTGGTGGTTGAGAAGACATCGATGTAGGTGATGGGGTGAATGTTTGCCACTTCATAACATCCCCCTCTGTACCATTTGGAAATAATAGCTTGAGCTTATAATTGAATGTGTGATTGGTGGTGGTCCGCATCGTTTCGATTATGTATGTGAATACCTCTAGTTGATTTTCGTTAATCATTTGATAATTCATTGGCTGCCATTCTGTTCGATTACATTCATTTCTCAGATCTTTCCTGGGACATATATAAATACGTTCCACTCGATTCGGAACGTTTGTATACAGGATTCCATTCAAAATTGAGGTTAGGATTATAAAATTGGGTTCTAACATAACCATCCTCTCCGCCAATACTTAAACTATTCAATTGTCTTATAGCGATATTTTTATCTTCGTAAAATTTTAAATCTCTACTCAAAGCTTTTACTTTCGCACCGAATTCTTCCAATTTACGTGTGTATTCTTCAAGAGACATATTAATACTGATGATTTCATCGACTATATACACATGCTAGTATAAACACCATACCTTAGATTTCTTATTACTTGAGCTCCAAAAATTCAAGTTTAAAAGCCGGGTTGCTTTTATTAACATCCTCTTTTCCCCTGTATATCAAAATCAAACAAGGTTTCATGTTGATTTGTTCCAAAATTGGGATAATCTGATTGGTCAGTCGATTGGGTAGGAAGATAGAGAATTCATTGAACTCGAGCAATACGGATTCACCAAATTTGGTTCTTACTACTCTCGCTTGAAGTATTGTATAATGCTTATTGATTTCGAGTTCTGGAACTCTCCTTAATGGTTTTCTCTCCAAAAGAGCACAATGATTAAGTTTTGTTAGATCCATCATGAATCTGAAACAATATGAATAAAATTGAAGATCTTTAAATTCGTAATACACACACAAAATTGATACAACAGTTATTTTATAAAAGTTAATTAATCAATTTTATACTTGTTATTTTATGAATGTGAATTGAATAATTTTTTAACTGTTTATTCTGAATAAGAGACAAAACAAGTATGTTTTTATGGCAGTGAATTAAATAATTGAATTAAACTTACATTTTCCGTTCAATAGAAGACCGCAGACAAAGGATATAAGAAAACGATGTGTTTCGTTTGAGCTGTAACAGATGACTGAACAAACGAGAATTAAATTCGTAGTCAACATAACTCTCAATTCTAATTCGCTTACTAACAAGTCTAGACTTGTATATCACTTATTGTTATTTGTTGACCTAATGAATGACTCCATTGTATTCACAGCTGCTTACGTAAATCGTTTTTGAATTAAGTTGGAACTTCCCGCGCAAAAAAATTAACAAAATACCTCATAGATGTCGTCCTTTGACGTTAACTGTTCTGACATTGACATTCAGCTATGATAGTTCATCGGTTTAGTGATAGATGGCGATATAGGCTACAACATCGGTAACATTTTGAATTGGAGTCTCATAGATGTCGTCCTTTGACGTTAACTGTTATGACATTGACATTCAGCTATGATAGTTCATCGGTTCATAAATTTCCCGCGCAAAAACATTAACCTCATAGATGTAGTCCTTTGACGTTGACAGGTACGCATGACGGTTGATCGGTTCATTCATAGATGTAGTCATTTGAAGTTAACTGTTCTGACATTGACATTGAAGTATGATAGTTCATCGGTTCATTAAGAGATGGCGGTGATGTAGCTATAACATCAGTCATATTTTGAATTGTGGCCTCATAGATGTCGTCCCTTGACGTTAACATTTCTGACGTTGACAGGTATGCATGACGGTTGATCGGTTCATTCATAGATGTAGTCGTTTGAAGTTAACTGGTCTGACGTTGACATTTAAGTATGATCGGTTCATCAGAAGATGGCGGCGATGTAGCTACAACATCAGTCATATTGTGGTTTTGACGTTTATTCTTCTGACATTCGCTTCCAACGTCGGCCATGATAAACATCACCAAAACACCTCTACGTTTGAATTTGGCGGGTCGATGACATCGCATCCAACTAACCTCACATCTAGACCTCTATGGTCGAAAGTTCTATAATCATCGTAAGCTCTATGGACACGTTTGAATTTCGCGGGTTAGTAACGTTACGTCAAACTAACCTCACATCCAGACCTCTATGGTCGAAAGTTCTGTGATCATCGTAAGCTCTATGGACACGTTTGAATTTTGCGGGTTAGTAATGTTACATCCGAAGTTGCGCGCGCAACATCCGGTCGATGACGTCACTTCCTGGCGCAGAAGTAGCCCACTTAATCTACTGATTCCCGTGTGTGTAAAAAATATTTCATTTCAGTAGAAGTGATTGTATACTACATTAAATTGTTTCAAGTCCTCTGCGGTTAAGCCTAACTTTGGAGTTTATTTCCCGGGTTCGAATCTGGTTCTCATTTCAGTAGAATGTGAGTACAAAGATAACTAGTTCACAAACTTCAGATTGTCCAGACCATAGTTAGGGAAGAACCATACACAGATGACTAGTTCACAGACTTCAGATTGTCCAGACCATAGTTAGGGGAGAACCATAGACAGATGACTAGTTCACAGACTTCAGATTGTCCAGACCATAGTTAGGAGAGAACCATAGACAGATGACTAGTTCACAGACTTCAGACTGTCCAGAACCATAGACTACCTACCCCCATCGATATGCCTGCGCATGCGCGATTGTGGATGACCTTGAAGGGGGCCGTTTTCGCATAATTTGAACCTTAGATTTCCTTATGGAGATTTACATGCAAAAAGGGTCGATTTTGAGGCCGAACTCTCCTAGCACATCCACTCATGTGTGTACGATATCATAATTATTTTATTATTTAAAAGAATTAGGCTACACATTTTACAACTTTGTTCTCCTTAATTTCATACGACATGTACTTAATTTAACTGAACACGACATCCTCACAAACTGATTGATTTTTACTTTATACAAATTTTCCGACTATTTTGATTAATGAATGTTAATTTCCATTCTTCCTCTTGTTTCTAGAATTGTAATAGTCCCAAATATCCTTATTATAATTGTTATTAGATTTTACCCATCGATAATAATCTTTTCCAATAATGTCATTTTCTTTAGCCTGTTTATATCTTTTCTCCATTATTATCCAATCCTCATCCAAAAAGGGCTGTGTCTGATACAAAAATGAATGTTCTGCTACATTACCAACAAACTCATAACGTAGTTCATATTATAATTGATCTGTATTGTATATTTGTTCCATTATGAAAATATCTTTATTATTGATGAATATTGAGTTTAGAAAGCTCTAATGATGAATCAGACAATTCTTTGCACTTCGAAGCTTCTAGAAAAACGGTTGTTTCAACTTCCTGACATATATCACAACATTGATCACTAAGGGACAGAAATAGCTTCTAAAGAAGGAACGATAACATCTACTCTACAAAGGTTGTTCGAAAATAATAGGTCGTATTCTCGTCTTCACTTTTCGATATCCACAATCACCTACACGCTCTCGATTCATGCAAATTTTCTCTAATTTTGAAATCTAATGAAAAAAAAATTAGGGATGCATATAAACTTACAATACAAAGAAATACCTTTTCTCTTTTTCCAAAGAATTCTTCAATTTTAATGAATCTAGGTTGAGTGATCACTGAACTATTCTGCAATGAAAAAAACATATAAACTTATGCAAAAAAAAAATTGAGAAAATCCTACATTCTATATAGTTGCTATTGTTATTACAGTGAGAGAGATAACAAAGATAAAAGATGTTTCAACAAATTATTAATCGTTAAATCCCCAAGGAATAGTATCGGTGTATACATAATTCACAATTCTTTTATCATCAAAGGGATTTAACACGGCTGTACTCTGATTGACAGTAAATACCTCATGTTTTTTCGAAACAATCATATTTTGTATAACATCAACATTTGTTTTATACATTAAACAGTTATAATGATCTTCAAAAGTTATTTGTCGTAATGACTGCTTTTTTTGTAATTCCAAAATTTGAATCAAATTGTTCAATAAAATTTTGACTGTACTTATTTTCAACTAAATCGGCAATTTTCTTAAGTTTTTCATTTTTATCAGAATTTAGTTTGAAACAATACAGTTTGGAACGCAATCCAATAAATTAAGTCATGATATACCATTGTTTTCATACTTCATCAGTCCTATTACCTTTTTATTACAAAGAGGAATATTATAAACATTGTTAGGTTGATAGTCTGATGTATCAAACATATGGATATTATTCTTGATACATTTGTGAATATCATCAACATAAAATTGATATATTAAACTATCAGTATCAGTGTACAATAATTCAACATGGTTTTGAAATTTTTTTTGATGTAATTATAATGAAAATCATATAAAATAGTTTTTGAAATATCCAAAATTGTCATACCTGCGTATATGGGTTTATTGAAATACACTTTCAATCGTTTCATTTCAATTAGTATCATGTTTCCACCAAAAATTGTAACGTTATCACAATTTGGTTGGGAAATATAATAATTTGCCCCATACCTTCCTTTCCATTCAGTTACCAATTTCACATCTTTATATTTTCTCACGTTTTCTATAGTTTTTCCAAAAGGAGCATTATTCATTAATTTATAAAAATTCTTTTCAAAATCATTCGAACTCTGTTTCCTCAAATTGGTATTGAGATCTATATATTTCTTCAACCATTGTGATTGTTTAAATTTCAAACAACGATGAACTTTCTGATGTTTCAATTTGAGAACTTGTTGTAAATTTTTATAATGAATCACATACTTTTCTTTATCATATAGGGTAGTTAACAATTTTGGAATTTCGGAAATAGCTACGGGTGGAACTAAATGTTGAGGACAAAGAGGTAAATCTTTATGATAATTGAACAAACTTTTAGGATAATGAAGATCTACTTCCAAAATATAACCAAATTCACTAGTATCACTTATATTGAGAATGTTTTCCGCAGAAATGTTATCAACTGCTACCCACGTAAAATCTCCTGTTGGAAGAGGATAACACATTGCTGCACCATAAAGATTGTTAACATCAAAATACATTAAATAACATGATTCTTCTTCGGAATTATACTCATTCATATATTTATTGTTAGCTTTTCCATATCGGTTTGAACATTGTGATATTTCTCCTCTGATTCCTTTCTCAATAAACATAATCATATTTACATCGGTAATTATTTCCAATTTTACCTGTGTTATTTTTAAACAAGTGTCAAATGCCAAACCGGGAGTAGTGAAATAATGCAAACTATCCAAACCATACGTACTATAACAAGTTTTTCTAAAATTCTCAAAAATATCTGTCAATAACAAAACATCCGTTTTTAAGTATAATTCTGAATATTCTCTTAAATTTTGAATTTTGAAAACCCCCCAAACATTCTCGGCATGTTGATAATCGCTTAATTAAATTTCCGACTGACTTATTTTATTATAAAATTTGTCACGAGAAGGTAAAATGTTGTCTTGTAATTTCTCCCATGAATCTAAGTATTCATATGAAAAAACACCATTCCTCGTGACCAATTTGAATTTTTCAATTTCATTAAAATATATTTTTGTTACAATTTTTTGTTCATTATTCAAATAAGATGACAACTTTTCCAAACTGCTCGGCATGAATCGAAAAGAATCAAGAAACCTAAAACATGTATTGGATCCTTCAACATACTTTGTAAAGGAAATATATTTCTCCTTATTAACAGGTAGGAGAGACAAAATTCCTTTTATTTCCGTACTGAGGGGTTTAATAATAAAGTTACTGACATATCCACTGAGTTTATGGAAAATTACAGGAATCGTGTTTACATTTTTAAATTGTAAATTACAATTTGGATTTGCAGGACCTCGATATTTCCCAGTAAAATGACAGTGGTCTCTAACCTTTTCTGCACAAGATAAAATTGGTTTTTCACAAATGTGACAAATTACTGAAGTAACATATGTATATGACTCATGTGAAGACATAATAGGTACAATATTTGAAAATATTCCCTTCAGTTCAAAAGGAATATTTTTCAGTTGTTTCACAAACCAGATTTGACAATCTTGACCGGTATAAGAAGAAAATTTAGACAATGAGTCATCATAGGAACATTTTAAATAATAAGCGATACTGAAAGGTTCATGTTTTTGGTATTTTCTGGTATTGGAAATAGTATTATCGGTATGATTCATCAAATCTGCATCTATTACAAAAGGAACCTCAATTTTATGAGAAAAGTTTTTAAAAGATAATATTTCATCGCTCTTTTGGAAGAATAATTATTGTGTTGTTTACATTTTTATTTTTTAGATTTTCTTGATTTATAAAATGATTTAAACATCTTCCACAAAAGTATTTTTTATTCTTCACATTTCCTACCTGCTTATGTAACAATCGAGATAAATCCTTTATATATGTAAAATGGTAAATCGTATTTTCCTCATTCACTTTATTACAAATCATACGTAAATTGATAGTTGAAGAAAATTCAGTTTTACTAAGTGTCAGAGGCAAAACTTCCTTCTCATTTTGTATAATAAAAATATTTATTGACAAATTATTCAATGATTCAAATTTTGAAATATCTCTCAAAGAGATTGGAAAATTGATACCCTCATATTTTAAAACTACTGAAATGAGGGTAAGAAATATTTTTGTTTGCTGGAGCTGGAAAAAGTGCTGCTACAACTGACCATAGGAAACAATAAATATCATTATTTTCAATATTAATAACGCTTTTAGTGTTTTTCACAAATTTTGGCAACTTCAAGTAAGTACTGAATCCAACAGTTATTGGATTATAACAATTTATGTTAACTTTCTAGTACCAAATCTCCAATAGGGCATAACCACTGTCCCTTTCTTGAAAATTTTCAAGTTTTGTTGAAAGCTTATCACTCACAAACTCTTTATACCAATCTTTCAATTTTGTACTTGAATCGATAACATTATTTTTAGTTGTGAAATGTTTAATTGATGATTCATCAGATTGCGGCTTGATAAATAATCCAACAAAAGTTGTATTCACTTTTAAAAGAGAATTTCGAGTTTCCTTCTTAATCCTATTTGCAAATATACGAAATGCTTGTTTGAAAAAAAACATGAGGTTTCTTTATTTCCAAATTTATTATAGCCCCCGTTTTTATACGATTGTTGAAACAAGATTCAATATCTTCCCAAATCAATTTCCGATTGGCATTAATTTTGTTCAATTTCAATTTAAATTGTTGGAAGTAATGTTTCAAAATAGTCAAATTAGATTCAACAACTGCAGAATTATTTATACAATTTACTCTATTCCTTAGAGCTCTTCTCAATTTGAAAATATTTCTTTTTAAAAAACAAATTTGATTTGAATATTCATCTTTTGTCTTAATTATTCTACTCACCATTTCAATTGAAGCAACCATATCGATTGAAACACCATCAAGTGTATGAGAATTCGTTCCATTGTTTGTTCTTGCCATATTGGTAATACTCACTTATTCACGTTTATTTGCTTGTTTGCTTGCTCACTGGTAACGAATCCGAACTGAGTCTGTTGATCACACAGCTCAACGTTTTATAGATATTTGATAATGACGTTTATCATATTTTCATTCAAAATGTGCCGATTAATGTACTATTCCAGCAAACACGTTGCATAAAAATAGACACGAGGCATACAACAGCATGTAATATCATATTATGTTGTTATTGCATCATCTTTCATACTTCTTGAGAATGTAAGATAAACACGTGCATTATAATGTGATTTGATATCAATATAATGACATGTTGTTATTGCATCATCCTTGCAGTTTCATGCAAATTGAACTAATAAAAATGTATTGACGTAAGAGAGAAAATAATGTATAAAAGCACCGAGATGTGTGTTATTTCGCATCAAACGAAAATGGCAAATGTTCTGTGTTCGATCGTGGTGTTTTCTGAAGATACAGTCAATCTTGGGTTAAAGTGGTGCTGAAGCACTCTTTTCAGTAAGTTACTATTTTTTTATTATCAAAAACTCTTAGAACATTTTTTATACATTACTTGCTTGCTATTGTTATGTTCAATTATGGGTAATTTTACTAATTAATTTTTAATTTAATAATTAAAAAATCAATTTAATGTTAGTAGGTATGGGGGCACTTGGGCCCGCCAGACAGCGAGCCTTATCAGATGTAGTCAACCAGCACAGCGAGACATTCGCGCATGCGTGGGCATGGTGTGGCCAGTCCCAGACAGCGAGTCTTATCAGATGTCGTTATTGTCGCTGCTGGCCGGGTAGGTGGCTAGGGTTTGATGTCGCTTCTGCCCGGTAGGTGGCTAGGGTTTGGTGCCGCTTCTGCCCGGTAGGTGGCTGGGGTTTGGTGTCGCTTCTGTCCAGCTAGTTGGCTAGGACTTGATGTCGTTTCTGGCCGCTAGATGGCTAAGGTTTGGTATTAGAGTTGGCGCTAGTAGAAAGGTTCGAGCAGCGATAATCAACTTGTATACAAGGTCATAGAGAGGTCGCTCGCGGTAGGTGGCCTGTAAGCAAAGTGTGAGGTTTGGAACACGGGAGAGGTTGAGAGGTTTCAGCATGTATGTTCACGTTTGTGAATTATCAGTGGAAATATATCCTGCTGGAATTGTTACCGCAAATATTCAGTAGGATATTAATGTAAAGATACAGATAAAAACATTAAGGTTTCCATCAGAGCGCCTACAAGGTTGGTCAAGGTCACGACGCGTGCTAAATATACCAGTGCCGTGTTCTTTTCGCCTTAGTCGAATTCACCATGGGCAGACAGCCTTATCAGTTAGTCACTTACTCAAGGGCATGTGTTGTTTTTCAATTGAATCTATATTTTTCAGTAGTAGCGTGCTCCTATCGCTTATTTCCCTGTCTGTCCTTCTGCCTGTCTGTTCATTAGCCCGTCAGTAGATGTACTGGGCGCGTTCTGGCTCACGATATCCGGTTTCCACTTCCGGTCTAGCTGTCCATCCAGTGTGAGGTTATCCTTATCAGTTCAGGTCAGGTGATAAGGAAAGGATGTGTGAGATAAGGATATGTTGTTTGTAAAGAGTATAACAGGGTGCGTGCAAAAAGTGTGTCACATAAAAGAGTATACAGGATGTGTATAAAAAGTGTGTCACATGTACAGGGTCACGTGACTATCACATGACAGCTGTCATGGCGGACCTAAGGTACAGAATGCTTCGTTGAGATGTCGCTATCATGTGACAGCTGTCATCGAAGGTACAGACTGCTTCGTGGAGGTGACACCACCACGTGACAGCTGTCATGGTGGATCCAAGGTACAGAATGCTTCGTGGAGATGTCGCTATCATGTGACAGCTGTCATCGAAGGTACAGATTGCTTCGTGGAGGTGTCACCACCACGTGACAGCTGTCATGGCGGACCCAAGGTACAGACTGCTTCGTGGAGGTGGCGCCACCAGTTCGACACATGCGACTCGAAAGCGACTCGCAAGCGACTTGCAAGCGACTTGGAATCGTTTATGATGTGTGTGTGTGTGTGAGGAGAGGTGTATGAGATATGAAATATCAAATATTATTAATATTTTTATTTATTTTGGAAAAAGTACATTTTTTTTATTTTGGAAGTATGATGGTGAGGAGCCAATGTTGTAGATTATCGACATGGTGGACTGTACACATATATTTCCCTCCATCATTGCGATGATTTAGACAGCTCAGTCTGTTTGTAGGATCGAATTTCCCCGTTTGACATAGAGTGTTGTCGAAACTGCACACATCTACGGTTCGTGGAAAGATATCTAGCTCCACAAACTTTTTCGTGAGAAATTCGGCTTTTTGATGTCCTCGAACATATATAATGTCGGCTGCACACAGTAGAGTCAATCTTAGAATATTATCAATTTCTTCATATTCCACATCACCCGATGTATATTCAAAACCATGACAAAAATGTTCCACATACCAAACAGATTTTCGATCCTTCTCACTTAACATCGTAAGCGGTACGGCTGGCTTAAACAACGAATAATGTCGTTTGAATCCAATTTGTATAGACATTTCTTTGGGATGAAAGACATCATCGATGATGAATCCCTGAATATCAACCAATGCTATTCTCATGATGGCTCGTACTAAACTGATCGGACGACGTCGTCGTTAGACAGTATGTTTCAGACTAGGCTCTTCACTATTTCCGAGAGGGGGTAGTACTCCATCAAACAATCGTGAATGATGATGCAATATGCTTTCGTATTGGCTGGAAATCCCTTATCTGCCTCGATTTCCAATCGCACATCAACAGATTTCACTGCTTCCTCCTGTTTCGAACAATCGATTATGAAGAGAGCGCGTTTTTTGAAACTGGTGTAATCTAACATTGGTTGTTTCACAGCCGACGAGGAATTTGTATGGCTAGAGTAGAACTCGGTATAGTTATGGTGGGCGAGCGTGAAATCATCCTTGGCAAAGTCCAAGTTCATTCGCTCGTTGGAGTAATATTCGCCGTTTAGAGATAAGCGAATACTTGTTATATCCAGATGGTCAAATATTGTGGGGTTAGCCTTCACATTGTTCCGTTTGTCCGTTTGAAAGAATACTATGACATAGCGAGGTTTTTCAACTGCTGCACTAGTCTTCACCGCCCAAATTTCTCGTCGAGCCTCGCTTGTTATGGCAGGAAGCTCATGGCATTCCCACTTCCGGAATGGAATTAGGATGGCTGAATCACTCTTGATTGCTCGCAATAGCTTTTCTCTGATTATATCGTTGGGATAGATATACTTCACTTTCAATTCCATGCTATCAATCAGAAATTTAACGGTGGTCGTGGCGGTTTCAATGTTAACGCAATCGTTATCGTTTCGAGCACGTACCAGTCGAATAGTCTGCCCACCAAATGTAATCATCGGGTAATCGTTGAAAATGTTGAAAATATGCTTCAGCGGAATCAATAGACTGAATGATTTAGTTTCGTGCAGGACTACGCTCTCAAGGGGATACAACCAAATAGCGGTAGCCATATGCGTAGAAGCTGTAGGAGCGTAGCAGGTAAATGCTCGAACAGCGCTAACTATACCAGGATCTCGAACTGTTTCGATGTCCCTGTCGCTCTCAATGTATGAGCAAGAGTCGAAAAGGAAGGCTCCATAATTCGGCAACAATATAACATTACCTCCACCCTTCACTTCGATTTTTCCCTTGATCGCCAATAGAGTATCCTTCATAGAAAAAAATGCGTCCACTTGATTTATTCCAAACTCCACGATGTCGCTGTTATTGAAGGCTTTAACGAACGGTGTAATCGATCTATACTCGGCTTTCCGAATCGACTCGTCGAATTTCGGCTGCTGGTATAAATCGAAAATTGGAGAGATAACATTGTTATCACCATCATCATCTACACCACCGAACTTTCGCTTATTAGAGATTTTATTTAAGGCGAAACCCTAAAGATTGTAGAACTAATCGATTGGCTTTGGTGAGTAGTAGTAGATCTCGCACTTTGAACGTTTTGTTGAAGACTGATGAATATGAAGCGTGCGAGGTTCTTTTATTGCCAGCAGCACCAGCAACAACTAGACCCATATTCTGTTCTCAGACTTCTTGTAAATGTAGATGTAGAACACTTTCTTCACCACGAAAATTTATCGGATTCGAATGCTGATCCAGAGCGAGTACGGTGATGTTGGTAATTTCAGCGATATCTGACACTGGTAAATATAGAGGATTCCTCGGACGTTCCACAATTCTATAGCCGGGATCGTCGGTGATGGGAAAGTAGTAGATCGTATGCGCAGGTCTATCTCGGTAGAAGGCTCCTACGGTAATGTTTGATTCGAACCGGATGTTGCTTACTTTTATAATGTTGACAGGCAAATCGAACATGTGCACCACGCCCTTTTTCAAGACTTAACGCGAAAACCCCAATATTTTGCCTAGGCTATCTTCCTCAATAAACGAAATGTCGTGGTTCTGATGAAATATCTCACACTTTGATGTATTGTTATTGGGTTTCAGCGAGAAGACATCTTCTTTTACGTTCAATCTTTTCCGAATTAATTCTTCAATGTCGAATATTTCATAGTTGCCCGAAGGTATTTCTATTGTTTTCAAAGTCTTTCCATCGCCCTCCAAATAGTAAAATTTTTCGTTCTCGATATTCGGTATAGAGTTATAAGAAGTAAATCCCAACAAAGCCAAATAGTATCGCTTATCAGACTTCAACTCTATCGAATTCTGCGGTGTGAACGAGAATATATGGTTGGTGCTTGTTAGCGTGAATAACAGCGACATGATACTGATAAGAATTGATTGATACATTTCTATTTATATTTTAACATTAATAGATGGAATAAGTATGATCGCATAAAGTATGGATCGTCTTCGCACACTTCTTCAATCAACACCTGCTTCTCGTGCTGCGTTATTCCCTCAGTCTCCATAACCTTGGAAATCTGTTCAGATAAACATTGGGAACATAGTTTGCGTGGAGGTGGTAGACAATCACAATCTTCATCGATATGTTCCGTACACCGCATATGGCGGTAAAGGGATTTGAACATATATTTCGGAACCTCATTCTGATTGATAGACACCAAATCCAAATGTTTTAGAATGTATTCCATCGGTAGAAATAATAAGTCTCTTTTGGTCAGCTCGCTTGAAGGTTTTTCCATTGCCTTTATTAGATTATCATATACGTATCGGATGATTGATGACATTCCAGCTCTCGGAACATCAACAGAAAGTTGTTGCATAATCTTTGCGATAAATTTATCGTAGGGCTCCGACATGACTGCACACATCAGATGTTTACGTAGAACTGAGAAATTTCAAACATAAATCTCCCCAAATCACCTGATCATACTTTTGATAGGTGTCGTTATTATAGAAAATTCTAACACCACCACCACCCAGATACCGAACTAGTTCCTTTGGCGGTTTTAAATTTCCGAAAGAGTCAAAGTATTCCACTTAGTTCATTATTTTTCTAAAGGCCACCCAATGAGTGCCGTTGTTTTTAACCGAATCCAAATTCATAATGGTGCATTCTTGCCTCCAGGGGCGTTTCCTAGGTAAATTGTCTCGCATAAAGACACCTCGAAAATGAGGTATTTTCATTTTTTTCGCGAAACGCACCAAATCCACGTCGTACAACGGTCTATTGGGTAAATCTTCCGGAAGTTTTTTTGTTGTTTCTTCAAATACAGCCCAAATCCACCTTTCGCATTCTTCCGCAAGTATAATCCTTTACCTAATGACTCCATAGCTGCATGATGACGCTGATCCTCTTCAAGTTTCTTTTTGGCGTTTTGAGCATCAACTACTGTATTGGCGATGGCACTTGCACCACCCGCCACAGACCCTAAGGCCCCCAACGCCCCCAAAATAGGTAGTAATAACGGGAGGAATCCTCCAGATTTCGGTAGGGGTATTATGCGTGGTACTATAACGTGCGACTTGTTATTTGTATCTAAAGAGGATATAGGTAGCGATAATAACTTGTCGCCACGTACTAGAATTTGGAAAAATATTGAAGGGTTAAAACCTCAGGTCGTCGATCTAAGCCAAACTACCTTCAAGGTTTCTTGTAGCTGTCACCACTAGATGTATTAATTCAGCCCATCTAGGAAGCTGTTTGAAAAATAAAGGTAACCTTTCTCCGCCCTTACATGGGCCGACTCAATTTCCTGTTATAAGAATATAATTCCACTTTTCCAAGTAATCTCTTGAAGTCCCTTTTTGGGAGACGTATTTGTTGTTAGGTGATTAGGGCGTACCAGTTAAACACATCGAGCCATATTTATAATAATAATATATTGAACAATGGTTTAACAATATTTGATATAAATAAAATAAGAAAACAAAAAAAATTAAAAGAACGAACCAAAACAGCCGATTTTGATGATTGAAAACAAACAATGAAAAAAGAGAAAAAAAAACAGTTACAGGTTTGCCCCAAATGGGAACCTGGGAAAATCTAGGATTTTTCAAATTACATAAGCGGACGTGATCTGAAGGGGGTGAACACAACTGATAAAAGGGATGGTCAATTTCTCTATCAAAAACCTCAGGCAATTCGTTAAACACTCACCTTCACCGTCCAAGCCCCGCTCTAGCTACGATGCTTGCTTGGAGACCCCTCTAGGATTTTGTCGCACGGAAATTTATACACTCGAGTTCTCGGTTATCAAAATTTAGAATTTATTAGATGTTCTTGAATAAAATAAATATGACTAACACTTCCCGCCCAATCGCGACGCGTGCTTAATGTAAGCTCTGTCTTGCCTTTTTGAAGCTACCAAAAGTTACTGATAAAATAAAACAACGATTACGACTCAGCTTTCAAAAAAAAAAAGGAAAAAATAACAATATATTGACTCTTGATTTAATTTAAATTTGGTTTTACCCAAAGGATGTATTTACTGATTTAATGACAATTGAAATTATTTTCAGGCTAAGACAGAGCTCAACTAAGTTAAGTTTACTGGACGACTTCCTATCGAGAACTGACTTCCCTTTCGATAATCAATCTATCTTTCTGAAATCATTTGACCTAGGCTGACCCACGCTCTGAGTTTTTTTTTTGAAACGTCAGCTCCATTTTCACACTAGGAGACTAACTCCGCCTATATTCAATTTTACAGCCTATCAAAATAAAGAACCGGTATGATAGCGACGTTGACAGGCATTTCAAGTCCACGACACCTTTTCTGTCGATCCTAGCAGGTGTTTCACCTGCAGCAACTTATGCTAGCTTGGCGGCGGGTGCGAGGTCTGTGCTCCGGATGAGGCGCATCAGGTTACGAAATACCTTCGTCGCCACATACTATTCTGCTGTGTTATGATAGATCAATTTCCTTACGCGAATCAAATTAATTCCGTATTTAATAATTTTGGATAGGTCCTAATCATGGTGAAAATTTCGAATTGTTACATCACCCCTCTTTTCTAAGAAAGAGCGCGACCCTGAAAGGGCGCGATCCTTTCTCCGCCACTGGGTATTTAAAAATCCTTCAGATCAAATCCGCTTACGAAGCTATGAGACTGAAATGCGCACAGCGCTCTCATATCACATTACAATAACAACACAGTAGTTATACATTTGACTGAGGCGAAGGTAATGCCCTCGCTCAGTGCATTAAACATTCACACATACTATTAAAACGTGTGTACATGTGAAATTTCTTTCGTAAACTAGCAGAAATTGCTGTATCCCCAATTTACAAACAAAACACAAAACAAGTTAATATCTTCGCAGCTCTCCATTTTACCTGCGTAGAGGTATCATACCTAACCCATAATCACAAATTAAAAATAAAAACAAAAAAAAACGTGGTTGTGAATCTAGCCACATCAATATCCGATACAAAAAAAAATGTACGACGCCGTGGGGTTAACCCACGCAATCTTCCCCGCGACTGAAGGTCGCTCTATTTTGATGAGATTACCCTATTTTGTTGGGAACATACACTTCTCGTCAAAACGCAATTCATATGAATTAAAATAAACAGAATACGATAAATAAAATAAAAACAATGTTGATAAGCAATAATGAGAATATAACAATAAGTATATAGCTAAAATTGTCTGAGAGTTTCGGAATGTATCTTACTGACGTTACTCTTTGGCGACACGCACACGAGGCACAACTTTTCGGAAAACAGACTTGCCGTGGATCGTCCGAACTGAGATCCGGGTTTCGACCGCGTCCTCTCGAGTTCGGTCCAGTGTAGAGTGGGATATAGCGGAACAGCAGAAGTCGTAGGAACCGCGTCGACGTATGTTTTTGGTGATTCCAAGTTCGGGTCAGGCGCCGACGGGCGCTCTCCTTCGGTGGGGCGTCGGTGATAATGTTTGTTGAGGAAAAAGGAGCTGAGACTATTCCATACACACGCCAGTAGTGGCAGTCCCCATCCGAACACCTGGTACAGGTTCCATCCGTTCAGACCCACTCCTAAGTAGTTAAGTAAGGCCGGTTCTGAGTACAAACCATCCACTTCTACCCTCTTCGGCAATGTTCGTGAATGCTCGTGTGTCTTCGTGCAGCGACCGCACTTCTTGTAGCTTGACGCCAATGACCAGAGGCTTTTTCGGCTATGTTCGGTAATATTTCGACTATGTTCGGGTAATATTCATGTATACTCGGTTTGGTTGACCTTGAAGTTTCGTTTCTTGTAGCTTGACACCAATGACCAGAGGCTTAGGGTGTGCCGAAGAGGTGGTGAGAATAGCATTGTTAAGGGTTGAAAAAGGGTGTTGAAGCTAGTTTCGGCTATGTTCGGTAATACTCGTGTAAACTCGGTTTGGTTGACCTTGATTCAGCTATGTTCGATAATATTTCGACTATGTTCGGTAATACTCGGTTTGGTTGACCTTGAAGTTTCGGTCCGTTCGGTAATCTTATTCATATGAGGTTCGGCTAGGTTCGGCTTATTGCATAAAATTTTGTTTTTATTGCATCATCTTTTGTGATAAACAAGTTAATCTGCATTCTAATTTTAGATTATTGCATCATCTTTTTGAGGTAAACAAGGTAATCTGTGAATATTAACAAAACATGTTTGTTCAAACTTAATTTTTTCAGTCTTCACGGCGCCGTATTGCAATTACGCTTAGTTGCATCATTATTACTTGTTTATTAATTGATTATTAATAAATTAAAAATGCTATTTGTAGAGTATAAATACAGAATGCATTCTCAACTAAACCAAATAAGCAAAACAAGAATCATAGCTTCAATACCATCAACTATATAAGTTAAAACAACTGATCCTGTAGAATTTCCTTTATATATGGTCATAATGGAACAAATATTTGAATCAGAACAATTACATCAACTACGTAATATGGTTGCTGATTGTTTGGGGAAACATTTCTTTCTATATCAAGCACAACCTTTTATGGATGACGATTGGATAATTATGGAGAAAAGTTATAAACAAGCCGTAGAAGATGACATCATTGGAGAAGATTATTACCGATGGGTAAAATCTAATAACAATCATAATAAGAACATTTGGGGTTATTACAATTCCAGAAATAAGAGGAAGGCATGCTAAATAAGTTCTACTTGTTGGTTCATAGATGTATGTACATGTTTCAAATATCTTTGTTGTCTCCATTTTATTTTTCATAAATTGTTGAATAATTGAAAAGGAAATTCATTTTGCTCAAGGTAGAAGGATTGAATTTGAACTAGTATAAAGAAGTAAATTTGAAACAATGCCAACCCCAGTAAAATATAAGTGCAAAAAATGTGGTGGTGAAACAGACCATCCTAATCTAGAGTGTTTTCCTTGCGCACATAAAGATTATGTGAAGAGGATCTATGGTGAGAAACACCCGAAAAGACCTATTATACTTACCCAAAAGACTGAATAATTTGGAATAAGATATATTAATAACTTAAAGATGTTTTGAAATACTGTATTGTTAGGTTTTGAATAATAAAGAAATGTAAACATTCTATTGTATTTTTATTTCTGAAAAACTTTTAGTTACAGAATTAAATATAATATGTTTTTTAAGTTTTTCATATTTGAGAGTCCATTGCTTAAGTCGTTCTTTAACATGATGATTCTTGATACGTTTCCTCATGATTCCCATTTCTTCCTCAAATTGATTCAATCGTTGAAGTTGCTTTCCATAACTGAAGTTGTCTCTAGTCATATTACTACAAAAACAATTTTTTTATTATATTATTAAATAATTTGTATGAAACTTACTGTTTTAGTGTTGCGAGTAGGTTTTGATGATGATGATGTTTACAGAGTAGGTGGTGAAACCTGAATCTCGTTTAGATTTTAGTTTTCCAATCTTTTATACAAAGTGGACATCTTATTTTAGGAGGTACACTGGAAAATTTATAATGTTCCGTACATGGCACCATAAATTCATTCAATTCAGATTGAATGTGTTTTGGTATTTGATTCCATAAACTTCTTAATTTGTACGTCTTAAGGTTTTTAAGATATTCCAGTGAAAATTGCTCCATTTCGTTTTAGTGTGATTGATTAAAAACGTATAATACAACACTACAGTATCTTTGAAGTTAACTAAAACTTGTGAAGATTTCTATTTTCAATTTTGATAACCCCAAGGTTGTGTATCGGTGATTATATAATTTACAATTCTTTTATCATCAAAAGGAGAGAGTGAAATTTTTTTTTGTTCAATAGTATGAACTTGATGTTTTCTAGATCTGATTAATATTTGATCTTTTAGTAATTTAGAATTATTAAATAGACATTGATGATAATCATCAAAGGTGATTGTTCTAACTGAAGCTGCACTCACTCCTTTCGATTTTTTAATAAGATTTTCCTCTTTCCCACCCATTACTTTATAAACGTGTACATTTTAGATCTCAATCCAATAAATTCAGTCATTATTTTACCATTGTTTTCATCTTTCATTAGGCCTATAACTTTCTTATTTACCAGAGGTATTCCGAAAACGTTTGAAGGGTCATAGTCAGAAGTATCAAATTTTTCAATGTCACGTTTTATGTACTCGTAAATGTCAGATACTTGGAAGTGATAAATATGAGAGTCCGTATCTGTATACATTAATTTAGCAACATCACCAAATACTGGTTTAATATAATTGTAATGGAAATCATATAAAAAAGTTTTCGATAGATCTAAAACGGAAAATCCTGCATAAATTGGTTTGTTAAAAACAATATTTAACCGTTCCATTTCTATAATCACTAAATCTTCATCAAATATAGTACAACTATGAAAATTCGGTTGAGAAATATAATAACTTGCACCCCATCTACCCTCCCACCTTGATACTTATTTCACATTTTTATACTTCCTTACATTTTCCATAGTCTTTCCGAAAACACTATTATTCATTAGCTTAAAGAAATTTTTTTCAAAATCATATTCACTTTTTTTCCGCATTTCTGTATTCAAGTCTATATATTCTTTCAACCACGGTTTTTGTTTAAATTTCAATACTCTATGAACGTTTGTCAATCTCATACCTAATTTCAAATATTGCTGTAAATTTTCATAGTGTACAATATACTTCTTTTTTGGAAAAAGTGTAGTTAATAATTTAGGTTGTTCTGAAGACGATAAAGGGGGAATCATACGTTCTGGTGCTAGTGGTAAATCTTTATGAGTATCAAACAATTTCTTAGGATATTCCAAATCAACTTCAAGAATATAACCTGTATCAGGATCGTTTAGATTTATACTATAAGGATCATCTACCCACTCAAAATTTCCATAAGGTAGACTTTTACTCATCGCTGCACCATATAAATTATTAACATCGAAATACATTAGATAGGATTCAGGTGAATTTGAATCGAACGTATCTTGCATATACCGATTATTAGCTTTCGCATACCGATTCGAACATTGTGATACGCCACCCCTTATCCCTTTTTCAACAAACAAAATCATTCCAACGTCAGTCAGTAATTCTAATTGGACAGAGATAATTTTTAACATTGCATCAAAAGCTAGACCTGGAGCCGTATAATAATGAAGTGCATCTAATTGATATGTTTTGAGACAGGTATCTCGGAAATTTTCAAAAATGTCAGCCAAAAGTAATACGTCCGTTTTCAAATATAAATCAGAATATTCCCCCAAATTCTGACAATTAAATTTACTCCAAACATTTTCAGCGTGCTTGTAGTCATCTATAGAAACACCCCGATTATGTAAGATACTATAAAAATTTGATTCTGCTGGTAATTCTGAATAATTTAATTTTTCCCATGAATCTAGAAAATCATAAGGAAATATTCCTTTGCGTGATACCAATTCAAATTCCTCGTTATTTGTATAGAAACTTTTAGTGATTTTTTTTTGATCGTTTGTCAAATATGACGCTAATTTATCTAGACTACTCGGCATAAATCTAAACGAATCCAAGAATCTAAATTTCAATTTAGTATTCGCCACAGATTTTGTAAAAGAAATGTATTTTTCCTTATTAATTGGTAATAAAGATATACCACCTTTGAAACCTGTAGCTAAAGCTTTAATTAAAAAATGTGAGTCATAACCAGAGAGATTGTGAAAAATGATAGGTACAGTATAACTATCATTGTAATTTAGATTACAGGAGTTATGACTGGGTTCACTGTATTTTCCTGTCAAGTGACAGTGTTCCCGAACCTTAATATCAGAAGGCTGAAATTCTTTTGAACATATGTGACAACTAGAGGCATGAATATATGCAAGATTTTCCTCTACCGAAAGAGGTTTCATTGTAACGATATGTGAAAATATTGGATTGAGTTCACCAGATATTTTTTTTAGTTCTTGAACAAACCAACTTTGACAATCAGGTCCAGTATAAGAATCAAATGAGGATAGATTATCATCATATGAACATTTTAAATAATAAGCAACGCTAAAAGGTACATGTTTTTGAATATTGACTGTATTAGTTTGACTAACATCATTACATTTTTCTAAAATACATTCAAAATCAGCATAAATTACAAACTGTACTTTTTCTTTAAGTTTAAAATTTTTGAACTGAATTATACTTTTTTCTTTTTTAGGAGGTGTGATTCTAGTTTTATTCATAATTTTACAATCTTCCCAATGTTTTTCATGAATTTGTTTAGTTTGGAAATGATTTAAGCACCGTTCACAAAACCAAGTCTGATGTTCATGTGATGATATCTGTTTACTCAAAAGACGTGACATATTTTTGATTAGTGTAAAATGATGAATTGGACTATTTGTTCTTAAATGTTTATGACGATCGTCAGATGGTATGTCTGTAGGTAACATTAGTAGATTTATTTTAGTTTTCAAATCAAATTTTGATAGAATTATCGGTACAACCAAATTTCGTTTTCCCTCATTTTCTATCGTGTAAACGTTTATTGCTAAATTATTCATTTTTTCAAATTTAGGAATGTCTTCCAGTCGTATGGGAAATTCAATACCATCATAATTTAGAACTGTACTAAAATGAGGATATGAATATGTTATACTAGGATTATTATTTGTAGTTGGATGCAACGCAGCCACAACGGACCAGAGAAAACAAAATTCATCATTATTTTTTATATTCATAACAGCTTTCTTATTTGCTAAATCTTTTGGAACTGTTACGAATGTTGAAAATCCTCCATATATAGGGGAATATTTATTAATATTCAGTTTTAAATGTAAAATTTCATACAAAGCAAATCCCGAATCCTTCTCTTGAAAATCCTCTAATTTTTTTGAAATTTTATGTTCTACATTTTCCTCATACCAATCACGTAAATTCGTATTCCTATCTATAACATTGTTTTTTGTAACGAAATGTTTGATTTCAGTCTGACCGGTTTGAGTTTTAACAAAATTAGCTGAAAATATTACGTTTACCTTTAGTGTTGATATTTTCAATTGACTTTTAATTTGTGCTGAAAAACTTGAGTGCCTTTTCAAAAAATAATCGTGGTTCCTTAATTTTGAAATTAATTATAACACCAGTCCTTATTCGATTTTTAAAACATGATTCAACATTTTGCCAAATTAAATTCCTACTTCTTTTAGATTTATTAAATTTTGCTTTATATTGATATTCAAATTGTTCCTTAAAATATTTTAAATGTTCTAAATTTGACTCTAATTTATGATAATTTTTAAGGGATTTATTTTTAATTAACCTCTTGATGATAGCAATATATTTTTTTTTTAATTTATCCCATTTAATAAAATCTTCACTAGTTTTAATTAACTTACCAACTAGTTGAATTTTCCTAACTATTTTAGATACAACAATATCTGCGCTTTCGTTAGTACTCATTTTATTATTAGATGTTTACTCAAAATTCGTTTGGAATCAAATGAAACTAAAATGGAAATGTAATGCAATGATGCTAAATATATATAACCTTTTCACCTTTTCTCTGAATATTAGCAAAACATGTTTGTTTAAACTTGATTATTTCCCAGTCTTCATGGCGCTGTATTGCAGTAATGAATAGATAACCTTTTCACCTTATCTGCTATTTCTGAATATTAACAAAACATGTTTGTTCAAACTTGATTTTTTTCAGTCTTCACGGTGCCGTATTGCAATTACGCTTAGTTGCATCATTATTACTTGTTTATTAATTGATTATTAATAAATTAAAAATGTTATTTTAGAGTATAAATACAGAATGCATTCTCAATTAAACCAAACAAGAATCATGGCTTCCATACAATCAACAATACTAGTCAAGACAACTGACCCTGTGGAATTCCCACTATATATGGCGTATGTGGTAATGAAGGAAATATTTAAGTGAGTATTTTTCTTTTAATTATGTTTTCACATACTATTTATTTGTTCAATCATTACAGATATGGAGTTAAAAATATTATACAAAAGAAAAAATGTATCCAAATAACTTTAACATACTCACCGAAGAACGAAACTTTAAAAAATAAATTTGGGAATTTACCTATTAGATATATCAGAACTAATTTGGAGACAGAGGAAGAGATGGCAGTTTTTGAAATGGCATTCAAAAAATATAAATTCCAAACTATGGGGAATGAACAGAAAGATGTTTCAACACCACCACCTCTTCCTCCATTGGTGCCGATAGCGGGGCCATCAACAGAGAAAACAACCTCAACCACAGAGAAGATAAAAATTTTGGAGAATATTCTATTGAATCCGAATTCAAACATGAAAAGGAAGAGAAGAGTCTTGTATGATGATGATGATGATGATGATAATGATGATATTATATTACAATAATAATAATAATAAATAAAAACAAATATTACTTAATTTTTCATTTATTAGAAAAGCCATTGGTATAATAAGTTTACATGATCCTTAGCACAATTCAAACTATTATGTAAATGTAAATTACAATGAGAATTGCTATATTTTTTCTTAACTAAATGTAGGACATCTTAAACTATCTACGTCCACAATATTATTTACTAGCAAAAATTTCCTTAAAACATCTCTTTTAGAAGAACCTTTCACAAAAATAATATTATTGTGACAAATATTTTCCATCAAAAAATTTGTGATATTCTCATAGGGCAGATATTCAGGATATGAGCTGTCCCAATTTAGACCATGTATTTTATCGGTGGTATATTCAATGTGTCGCTGAATTTCCATGGAGAACCAATCCCTTTTATGTGGTAAATTAATTATAACATGTTTAATTTCACCATTTTTTGCATTCAAAATTGCTAGTTCTCTAATTATAAATTCACTATCTTTATATTGGAATCCTTGAATGTCTACAATATACATTTTCCTTACAATATTTTCACAACACTTGTAAGCGGGTTATATTTAACAAGTTCATCGTGTAGAATTAGACAATATGCAGCTGTTTTATCTGGAACGTTTTTACTGGTCTCAAATTCTATTCGTAAATCAACAGCACCACCTTTGAGTGACTCAGATTGACGACTGCAATCGATAACAGTGACGGGAGCTATTTCTAGATAATTTTTAGGTGATAGACAAGGTTCACTTTGATTTCTATAGTAATATGACTGTTGAAATTGCGCGTACATCTCATACAAAATTGCCCATTGATTAGTATCGAACTTAATATTTAAATTATCGTAAGGATAAACGTCAGAGTTTAAATAAGCTTTAACATTAGTCAAGTGACAATGATCAAAATTACTCATCTTTTTCCCTTTCAAATTTTGTCTATCAGTCTGAAATCCTAAAACGATAAAACGAGGCTTCTCAAGCTGATTAGTTGTTTTAACTGACCATGTATGACTCGTTGACTGTTGCAACATAGGCTGTTCGTGTAATTCCCAGCTTCGAAACGCAATATCTAGATCTCTATTACCATCGATGTATTTTAAAAGTTGTAATTTTTCTACATCAGCTACTGACACATGTGGAAGTCTCCATGAGATTTTACTCAATACAACTTTAGGTTTTTCCTCAACACCAGTATAGATTGCATTCAAATCATTATTACTTCGAATCAATATCAATTCCTGGCGCACGTTGATTATAATTTTTTTGTAATCTTCGGCGAAGCCTAGAAGCATCTTAAGCGGTATGCATACATTAAAATTTCCATGATCGTCTACGATTTTTAGATTTGTTACATTATTCCATCCTGCATTATAGAGTCGTGTGACTTCATTGTCGGTGTAAGAAATGTAACCTTTGAGGGTTGACGTTATACCAGGATTTCTAACGCGATCAATTACTGTACCTCCAATCTCATATCGAATTTCATCCAACAGGAATGCTATACCATTATTCACTAATTCTAGCGTCTTACTTGGTTTGTTGTCCTCTAAAATCAATTTACCTTCAATGTACAGAAAACTTTGTGATGGTAGTGTGTATATATCTTGAGTTTGAATTGGAATGCGAATTTCATTATTGTTATTCAGGGTGGTTGCAGCATACGGTAGATGGGTATGATATTCAGCGTTAATAATCGAATTATCAATGTAAACACGGTCCCCCACTTTTAAAGTATTAAAATTCATAACGTTTATCTGGTACACTTAGAGGAACACCTTAAGAAGACTATAATCTTTCTCACACTTATTCTAATTTGTAATTTCAAATTATACCAAAAGCCTCTTGTCATCTCCTCAATGCTGGTGATGATGTAACGTTAATCCTATGTATTGTAAAAATTGTTTATTTGCAGATGTTAACTCTTCAAGTTTTCTTTTTACACTGACTTTACTTTTCCAATTTTTTTGATGTTATAGTATTGTTATTAACTACAGATGTATCAGTAAGGGGTGATGGAGCTGAAACGTTATATGCGAACACCATTTTATTATTGTAATTTTTTCAAATGTAGTCTTACTGTGACAACTTCCTTTCTGAAATTGATCAATTTACCATTCTGATCTGTAATTTTGAGTTCAATATCACTAATATGTCGCGTATTAATTGGTAGATAGATAACACTGGGTGGACTTTCAACGATTTTAAAACCTGGTGGTGTAGTGGGGAAGAACATGTGTAGTATATGTACAAGCTTATCATTATTATAAGAATTTGTTACTAAATTACATTCAATACATATAGCATTGACTTGAGAAATATCTATGAGAAAGTCAGATTCATGTCTTCGCTTTTTAATCAATGTACGTTCAGCGAAACCTAATAATCCTGCAGTGCTATTAGGTTGATTGAAATAAATGTCGTTTGTACATTTTATTTCACATTTCATTGTATTATTATTGACTCGTAGGTAGATTCCAACATCTTGATTGTCTTCTTTATGTCTCGTTTGTAATTGATTTCGTATATATTTCTCAATGTCAGCAACTTCATATGTACCCTCTGGTAATTCGATCGGATCTTTAGCACCTTCGTAGTGAAACTTGTTATTAGAAGAATCAACGTTTGGGATCGAATTGTAAGTAACGAAATCGATCAGACCTAACACATATGTTTCGTTCTCGTCTAGCAATATAGGTGGATAGATTCTAACCGCAAGTACCGAATCACGTTGAGATAATGTAAATGTATGAGACATCTTTACAGACTGAAGTATATTGAATGAATAAGACACTAAAAATTACATCATAAATATTTATTGAATAAAAATAATAAACATGAGTGACCACAATTATAACTGTTATAAAGTTTGATAAATATCATGATTATATGATATATTACACACTCCATTTGAATTGAAATATGTTATTGCTTCTAGTGGTGGTCTAAGATTTCCATAGCTATCAAAATAAATTATATTTTGCTCATTTTTCCTATAACTAGTCCAGTGCGATCCAGATTTATCTTTATCATCTAAATTAATTATTCCCATCTCATTCTTATGTATTTTTACTGGTAAATTATTTCTCATAAATACATCTCTGAAATGTGGAATTTTCAATTTTTTAACATACTTCAACAGATCAATATTTGTGAGAGGACGTTTAGGTAATGTTATCGGTAGTTTGTTGAGGCTGGAGCCGGTCTTAATAAAAGTCCCAATCCCGTCTTGTACGGTCTCAGATACAGTCCCTTGCCCATTGCTATAGACTCCATCGTTTTGTTGTGTCGCTGAGACTCGTCTAATTGTTGTTTACCTAATTTAGTATCATTTACTGCCTTCGCTATTCCAGCAGCACCTACACCTAGTGCACCGAGTGCATTTAGTGCTGCAAATATTGGTATAAGTGGTAATATGCCACCAGTTTTAGGTACTTGTACTACAAGTGCAGGTCTTATTCGTTTTTTAAGTTTTTCAACTGATTTCATTGCAGCCAGAATAGCATCATTGAAATTTTTAGGGTTACGTTGAACAACCTTTTTCTTAATTTGTCCAATTACATTCTTCAAACTTATTAACTTTTTGTTTTTAACAATTTTTTTCCTTTGCATTTTTGAACGTGTTTTAGATTTTTTTGATTTTTGTTTATTTGATACCATTTTTTCTTTTCGTAACCAATTTGCGTGTTAGCTGTTTGAAAATCGTTTTTGTACTGAACATTTCAACACTCATTAATATGTTTTTATTTTTTTCACCGATCCATCACCAGCATCATCATCCAACTTACGTTTATTAATATTTGATTCAAGTTTCAGCTTTTTAGTAGTAGTGATATCAGCTTCATCGTCTTCATTAAAACGTATTTTCCTTTTTCTCGCGATGAGTTTAGGACGTTCAGTAATCCTCATTTTTCTAAAAGGAATTGTACTATCGTGATCTTCTTCTAATTTTCTTTTTAGTGGTGATGGTTTAATAATACTCATTATCGGAGTGTTTAATGTAATGTCTTCCGTTCCCACATTATCCAATTTCTGTTTTCTAACTTTATTACATATTTTTCTTTTTTCAAAAGCAATTGTACTATCATCTTCTTCTTCTAATTTTCTTTTTAGTGATGGTTGTATTATAGGGGTAATATCTTTCGTTTTCACATCATTCAATTTCCTAACTTTATTTTCTACAGTATATTTCCTAGTATGTGTTTTAGTTTTTGTTGATGTTTTGTACTGTCTTATATTGTTTGAGCTGATTTCAATATTTCTTAAAGAATTTTCTACTAACTTCTTAGTCTTTTCCATGGACTTAAAGCAATTATTAACAATTTGATTACAATTATTGTTGTATCCCATACCAAGTTTTACTTTAGCCTTCATCGTACCAGCTATCCCCAATGCAGCCATTTTTTCACCTAACGATGCATTGTTAGAATGAAATCTAGCAAGAGCTTTATCAGCTAGCATTTTATCAGCTTCATGACTACGTTTAATATCCTTTTCCTGAGAATATGCTATGTCATGTTGTTTACACGCTTCATCTAATTCATTTACCCCCTTATCGCCTCGAGCTAATCTTTTTTCAAGTTTTGTATTCGGACCGCAATATCTATATCCTGGTATATGCATTTCAAACGGTAAATTATTTATAACGCTATTCATAATATCCTCCCCCTCTACAATATTCGAATAAAATTTCATTTTTCTTATTTTCGTTTAGATTGTAACTTAATCAATTTTCAGCCTTGACTGATTATAAATGTTAACGGATGATAATTTTATAGTTACAATTGATTTATTGTTTGGAGAAGAGAGCAATGAAAGTGATAAAACAGCGAACAACTTTAAGTGTAAATAATCACGATTTAGTTCAAGATAAGAATAATAAAAAACATGGCTCACTTACCTTCCACGATAAGATGTATAATTGTAGGTCCGTCAAACTGTGGAAAAGCTAATGTGATGATCAGCTTGATCGAACATGAAAACGGATTGAAATTTGAAAATGTTTACTTATACTCAAGATCCTTACATCAACCTAAATATATATATTTGGAAAAATTATTAAGACCCATCAAAGGTATTGGTTTTTATCCGTTTAGCAGCAGTGAGGAAATACTAGAGCCATCTAAAGCAAAGCACAATTCACTATTTATATTTGATGATGTAGCATGGAATAATCAAAACGTGATACGAGATTATTTCAGTAGGGGAAGACACAATCATGTGGATTGTTTCTATCTTTGTCAAACTTATGCTAAAATCCCTAAGCACTTGATACGAGACAATGCGAATGCATTCGTTCTCTTCAAACAGGACGAGCTAAATTTAAAGCACATTTACAATGATCATGTGGGCACCGATATGACTTTTGAACAATTTCGAAATATGTGTGCTTTATGCTGGCAGAAACAGTACGGTTTTCTATCGATTTTTAAAGATAACAATATAGTCGATGGGAGGTACAGAAAAGGTTTCGATCATTTCATTCTTCTTCAATAAACCGCTTCTCTCATCCGCTCACAGATCAGACTGGTTCAAAGCAGTTCAAAGCGGTTAAGAAGCAGTACTTCACTCATCCACTCACAGATCAGACCAGTTCAAAGCAGTTCAAAGCAGTTAAAAAGCTGTTTTTAGATCTAAAGAAAAAGCGGTTAAAAAGATTGAATATTAACAAAACAATCAGATGAGAAACCAACTGTAACCACATCAGACCTATTCCTAATAAATAAAAATGAATATAAATGATAGACATTTGAAACGAAGACTCATACAAAAGCGTAAAGATGTTAAGAACAAATTGGATATATTGAAACATGGTGAGATCGTTCAAGCAAAAATGTTTTCACCTATAACTAAACATTTAAAAAATATTGAACATAAGTTAGATTCATCAACGAATAATAATAATAAAGTAAAAAATCAACATGAAGAAACTGAAGTTAGTGATGAAAATTTCATTAAATTTGATGATGATAATAAACATTTCAACAAAGCTAAAATGGAAATTGATTTTCAAGATGATGATGATGATGATGATGATGTGAACCATGGGAAAACTTCTGCTATTGATAATTTATCAGATATCATGTATCATGCAACACCAGTTCCTGTAAAGAAAATAAAGTTCACACATTCTACACAAAAGCAAAGAAATTGGTTTGAAAACGTGAGTGCAATAGTAGAACCAAGTAGTTTAAAGCAATCCATTGTAGAAGAACTCGATTCAAATGAACATGAAAATTCTGCAGACAAATCAGCCTTACTACTACATAAGACTCGCAAGGAAGAATTAGATGAAAAATCTTTTATTGATTATTTAGAGCAGTACTATTCGTTACCGAGAAAATACATACGAGATATGATTACTGATGATAGCAATGAGTTTGATCATAAATATGGTGTTAGACATAATCCTGCGACAGAAAAATTTTACATTGGAAACTCATCTTTAAAAATTAACGGTTCAGATGTAGTTGTAAAAGATAAGACGTATAAAGGTACACAGGGGCTGTATGAGTTGCTTTTTAAAAAGAATCCTCGACACTTTACTGCTGAAGATGAAAAATAGTATAGAGATATCATTTTGAAAACAAATGCCCATAGAAGATATTATCAATCATCGAAGCAAGTGGATGGTAGTAAATTGGATAAATATAAAAAAATTATTGCACCTATAATTGGACGTGGAATGTTTATGCAGGCTACTAACAATCCAATCGAATACGTACACTGGGATGATCCAAATGAACTTATTGAAAGATTACGTTTATTAGTTGCATCACAAGAAGCAGGTCATACAGGTCATGCAAATGAAATAAATTCTATCATAGAAGAGTTACGTGAAGCTAAAATTATCAAATGAGTAAATTCATAACTGAAGCCAAACGACAAGTTGTTGAAGAAATTCATAAACCTGCTCGCATTAATTTTAAACGTCGTAAAGTAATATTAAAATCCCTCATCGATTTATTTCAAGCCGATCTCGTCGAGATGTTACCGTATTCCATGGAAAACAATGGATTCAAATACATTCTAGTTGTAATTAATTGTTTCTCAAAATTTGTGTGGGCTTTTCCTCTTAGAAACAAGTCCGGTCCTGAAGTTACCAATGCTATGGAGAAGGTGTTCAAAATACAAAAGCCGAATAATTTACAAACCGATATGGGCACTGAGTTTTTTAATAAGAATTTTCAAAAGTTATTAAGCAAATATAGAGTGCATCATTATAATGTGTTTAGTGAAAAAAAAGCCTCAATCGTTGAACGGGTTAATAGAACCTTAAAAAACATCATGTGGAAGGAATTCAATTTACAGGGAAACTATAAATGGCTACACAAGTACAATACAACAATACACAGGACAATCAAAATGAGACCTGCAGATGTTAAGAGAAAACATGAAGAAACACTTTTAAAAACAGCATACAACAGAATAAAATTAGCTGATAAAATTCAGAAATTCAAAGTTGGTGATCACGTTCGCATTTCGAAAACTCGGGGTATTTTCGACAAAAAATACATTCCTAATTGGTCTACTGAAGTTTTTACAATCAAAACAGTTCAACTTACTAATCCAACCACGTATTTATTGCAAGATGTCAACAATCAAGACATTCAAGGTGGATTTTATGAATTACAATTGCAGAAAGTTAAATTTCCTGATGTTTATTTGGTAGAGAGAATTTTAAAACGTAAAAACAATAAAGTCTATGTTAAATGGTTAGGTTTTCCAAATAAATTTAATAGTTGGATAAGTTCTGATAATATTGCATAGTTATTTTATTATATTCCTTCATTATATATGTTAATTGACATTTACTAATGAATAATAATAGTAAAACTGTATTTATTTTTCTCATAATTGAAAACATATATCGTATAAATAATTTCCGATGGTAATTGTAATTTTTCAACATATTTCATCAAACTCGCACAACATACGTTTACGAATTTTTCTGCATCGTAAACGTTGGTTAGCACACTGCGAACACAACTGTTATATAATTGAGAAGACATTATCACTAGTTGATGGTATTGAAGCTATGATTCTTGTTTTGCTTATTTGGTTTAGTTGAGAATGCATTCTGTATTTATACTCTACAAATAGCATTTTTAATTCATTAATAATCAATTAATAAACAAGTAATAATGATGCAACTGTGAGTAATTGCAATACGGCGCCGTGAAGACTGAAAAAATCAAGTTTGAACAAACATGTTTTGTTAATATTCACAGATTACCTTGTTTACCTCAAAAAGATGATGCAATAATCTAAAATTAGAATGCAGATTAACTTGTTTATCACAAAAGATGATGCAATAAAAACAAAATTTTATGCAATAAGCCGAACCTAGCCGAACCTCATATGAATAAGATTACCGAACGGACCGAAACTTCAAGGTCAACCAAACCGAGTATTACCGAACATAGTCGAAATATTATCGAACATAGCTGAATCAAGGTCAACCAAACCGAGTTTACACGAGTATTACCGACCATAGCCGAAACTAGCTTCAACACCCTTTTTCAACACTTAACAATGCTATTCTCACCACCTCCTCGGCAAACCCTAAGCCTCTGGTCATTGGTGTCAAGCTACAAGAAACGAAACTTCAAGGTCAACCAAACCGAGTATACATGAATATTACCCGAACATAGTCGAAATATTACCGAACATAGCTTTAAAAGCCTCTGGTCATTGGCGTCAAGCTACAAGAAGTGCGGTCGCTGCACGAAGACACACGAGCATTCACGAACATTGTCGAAGAGGGTAGAAGTGGATGGTTTGTACTCAGAACCGGCCTTACTTAACTACTCTCCTATAATGTATTTAATCAGTCGTATAATGCAGTATATGCCCAAAAGCCCATTTAGGACGGTTCCAATACCTTCAAACCATCCCCATATATGTCGTAAGGTGGACTTGACTAGGCTTGTTACTTCGGCTTTATTGAACAGCTTCAGCATGTTGTATCCTTGATCTAGGGATTCCATTCCTGCAACTCGGCGTGTCAACAAAGTCTCTACGGCTTCACGTTCCATCCCGAAGAGTAGGTTTCTTTGACTCTTTCTCAGATCGTCCGGAGTATAAAGGCCTCCCGAGCTGATCAGTTGGATTGGTTTGAACTGTAATTTCTCTTCAGCTTCAATCCGAATGGTTAACGGAGTCAGACTCGTTAATGGCAATGGGGTCAGGCCAAACCAATTTCCATTTATCTCATAGAGGGGAGGCATGAGACTATTGCACTCAATCTGTTCTGCTGTATTTTTGATTATATGCGATAATGGTGCAATGAATTTACTTTTGTTGTTGACTGTTATAGGGAGCTCGTTAAAACAGTGCTCGGTTCTTCGCACTGATGCTGGTCGAGGTTTACATTGGACTAGATAGATGACTTCTCCTAACACTCGTCCTAGGTATCCTGGTTCTTTCTTAAAGGTCCATCCCATATATTCTCCTGAGTGGAGTACATTCGTTAGTTGGTTCTGCCAAATCTCTCGTTTCAACAGGCATCTTCTGTGAATAGCGTCGGCGTACATTCTCGCCATATTTAATTTAGATGATTGTTCTATATAAAGAAATTTACTATTCCCATATACTAATAAATCTACATTATGGGCATCTAAAGTTCCGCTCACTGCGAATGGTTGTAACGTAGTAATATTCCGGACCAATAACCTAGGATGTTCAGTTTGCCAAACCTCCATACCACAACTCTCAGTCGGCTGGATTAAGGCCAATGCAAAAAGTTTGTCGGCGCGTTCCACCACAGCATAGGAGTCACCTTTCTGGCTTCGTACAACGTGAGCTTCCCCTTCATATAGGGAGGTGATACTAGCACGGCAATTCCCTTGTAATTCCAATTCCCAAGTTGTTTCCCCATAGGTAGAATCTATGCAATAACCCTTCAAATAAGCGCAGACGATGCCTCCGGCCAATGATATTTCGTTTGATTCCAACTTGATCGTGGCTGAGTAATCCTTCAAGACAACTTTGATACTTGCTAGGACCACAACGGAGGTCCACGTTTGACCATCTTCAGAGAAGCTACTTGGCGTTGGTCGTTCCATTCAATACCAATTTACTAGGACCTGGAATTTTGCTCGTTCTTCGGTGTACTCCCTGGTCGGCTCGGGACAACTGGCCACACTTCTCAACGAAATCATAGTGGTATTTAGCGAGTCCCCTTTGCAGTCGTATACAATTAGACTGTAATTTTCCATTGGAAACATAAGCGATAACAACGCTATCATCAGAGGAAACATCTCAACGGCCTGTTGTTGCCCCAGAACAAAACAAAATACCAATCAAATGATTGTAATGACTATGAAACGGAGTTAGCCGAAAGCTTACTGTGGTAAGTTCAACAGAAAGCCCAATATCGAAGATCATCATTATCGGGTAAAATCGTAAACAAAAAGCAGTGAGATAATAAATCATAATAAAATTTTTGATTGTTAGTCACCAGCTTACAGAAATAAAAGCACATTGGATCGTTTAAGCTACTGTATATCCCAGACTCACTTGGAAGACTAGTGGTCTGATTCACCCAGACTATAGAAAGTCTGATTTCTCAATTCGGAATGGCTATCCAACAAAAAAAAGAAAACTAATCAGAGTTTCGGATAGCGTACGCCATGGGCAATTATCAACGGAACTGATTTCCAGGGACGCCGCCGCCTTTGTGAAGTCAGCGCATTGCTGCTTCATGCTAAGTCCGCATCAAACAAAGGGGGGCGTTAGTTAAAAATAAGAGGAAAAAAAACAACCCTGATTCTTTGTCAACGATGATTTCCACATTGTAGTGAGATTCGTCCTTGGTGGAAGTACGTCTAGCTGCCATCCTTTTGTCCTATGTAAAGATGCACTATATACTTACTGGTTTTCTTCTGAAATGATTCGCAGATTCCTTTCTCAATAAGTTTGGTCTTAAATTTAAGTCAATTCTCGCAGGACCAGGGTCCTAGAGTTTCTATAGTTTGAGTTACAGGGATATCATTTAAATCTCATTCGTGGCGACCACTTCAGTGGTAACTTTCCCGATCACGTAATAATAATTTTATTCCCTAGTAGAAAGTGCAAAACCCACAAGCACGTTGTACTTTAGTTCCTGACCTGTTATGTATAAGATATGTGAACGTAAAGGTTGTCAGCTGACATACGTAGTGTGTTGACAAGCGCATTCCTTTACTTTTTGAACTTTAAATATATTACTCTACTAGATAGGGAACGACCTTAAAGTATCCGATAACGGCCTTGTGTATAATGCATCCCGGAACTGTACTATTAGTCTTATTCTGCAATAATGCACGTATAATCTCGACGTACACTTTCTAGTAAGCCTACTATCAATTAACCATTAGCGGATTAATTGAACTCGCCTACACTACCCACAATACATAACTCTCACTCTCTGGATATCCCGTGGTTGAGACCAGTTTGGCCTACTCCTATCGTTATTTCAGCGGAGACTGCTTCCCTCAAATAAAAGTAAAAATATAATAACCCATAATATATTCCGCAAATCGAATTTTCCCCAAAAAAAGAAAATAAAAAAGAAACAAAAAATTAAACTACCAGGATCGCGTGAAACCCTCTCTTTACTTTGCGGCTAGGATGTGAAATTGCTACCTATTAATATTCTATTGTTCACCAGGTTTATATATAGTTAATCGAGTTGAGTAATTTTCACCTACTCAGCAGACCAAGGTAACCCTGGGCACGGTGTTGTGTGTAATGCATCCCGGAACTGTACTATTAGTCTTATTCTGCAATAATGCACGTATAATCTCGTCGTACACTTTCTAGTAAGCCTACTATCAATTAACCATTAGCGGATTAATTGAACTCGCCTACACTACCCACATTACATAACTCTCACTCTCTGGATATCCCGTGGTTGAGACCAGTTTGGCCTACTCCTATCATTATTTCAGCGGAGACTGCTTCCCTCAAATAAAAGTAAAAATATAATAACCCATAACATATTCCGCAAATCGAATTTTCCCCAAAAAAAGAAAAAAAAAGAAACAAAAAATTAAACTACCAGGATCGCGTGAAACCCTCTCTTTACTTTGCGGCTGGGATGTGAAATTGCTACCTATTAATATTCTATTGTTCACCAGGTTTATATATAGTTAATCGAGTTGAGTAATTTTCACCTACTCAGCAGACATAGGTAACCCTGGGCACGGTGACGTCTTTCCTACCCCTCTCTATAACCAGCATGTAGACTACTCTGTAAGGGTGGCTTCATTAATTCTTTCCGCGGTTTCTCACTCATGTATACCGGGCGTACGTCCCTTTTTCGCCGATGTGGATCTAGCGACACATTCACACTCTCATTCATTTCCTCATATACACACCCTTCTCTTGGAGTCGTCACGCTGGGGGTTTATACCTCGCTACGACTCTCTTGACCTAGGAACCATAATATTCTCGTTCTAGCAAAACACCCACCTCCCAAAAGAAATGTATTCACGACTTCTCATATACTCTCGGTTTCAGGACCACCGAAAGTCCTACACATAACTCTCAATAGTCGTTCCCGCCCAATTCGACATGGGTCTCAATCATCGACTATTTCCCCTATCTGCTCGCAGTATTTGCGAACTAGTATCTCATTCATCACTTCCCGGCGGTATCTACTCATCAACTCGCAATGTGCCTTAACGGCCTCTCAATCCAGCCTGGATTTCTCAAGATTCATGTCCAACCTGGCCTATCCGTCCACAGCGGAATTCCCCTAGGCTACCTTCACAGTCCACTTTGGACTTGATTAACTCATACGAAAAAAAATTTTCCTGACCTACTCTCCCGCTCAATCCTCCTGGTCCGCGATTCTCCGATCAGAGCTCCAGAGGAGCCTTCAGATCTCTTGCTTCTCCCGGAACATCCGCGTGCTGACCGCCCTCTCGAGTATGACTGGAGGGACCTCGTGAACCTTCCCCGGCTCCATCCCTGCGGAAGATCTACTCCTTAAGTTTTGAGATTCTTATTTCCTGACAGAATTTTCACATCGTCCTGCGTCATACTCAATGTCCTTAGCACCTCAGGGTCACCCTGGCACTCGAGACGGTTCCTTGTGGTCGCAAGGAGACCGCCTCGCTAAATCCTCTACTCCGAGACAATTCTAGGGTAACAAGAAAAAGGTCTCGATCAAAACGCGAACGATTCCAAAGCGAATCGTTGGCTCAAACTTCCCGGCTCGAAGGCCCGTTTATCTTCGTTCCATGTACGCTTGATAGAATGAAGGTGGACGCCGCACGCGCTTAGGTTTCCGCAGAGCGATGGGTGTATCCATTCGATTTCGGCTGTCCCGTACTCTCGTGGGACGAGCCATTTCCGGTGCCGGCCTTATATCTGGCAACAGAGGCAATTTATATATATATTCTTGTAGCTCGGCGTCGGTCTACACCTGCGGGTCGTTTTTAGGCGTTGTCAGTTGGTTGATTGCCAGTTGGGCTTCTTCGTCGGAGTCCACATCCTCCGGGTCCTCATCTACATTACCCCAGCACGGCTTCAGCCTGTTGATGTGAACTACGACATCTTTCCGGCTACCTATAGGCCTGATTCGGTAATTTACCTGTCCGATTTGTTCCAATACCCGGAAGGGACCCTTCCATTTATTTGCCAATTTCTTACTGACCCCCGGGGCCACTGCCTCGGCACGCAAGTATACTAGGTCTCCCAATTGACAATTCCGCGGTTTCAGGTTTTTGTTATACTGGCGTTCTCTAGTGTCGGTAGCTCGTTCCAAATTCCCCTTCACGTGCGGGAAAACCACATTTATTCGCCCTAATAGTTCAGCCGCATAGTTTATGTCATTATCGTACCTAACACAACCCCGTTCTAACTCCGTGGGAAATATAGGATCTCTCCCGTAAAGTAAGAAGTGGGGGCTGTAGCCAGTGGATGAATGTATTTGTGAATTATACGCAAATGATACGTAGGGAATCCAATTCTCCCAATCCCTCTGGTCTTTTCCTACATAGTGAGATAAAATGTCTTTTATCACTCTATGAGCTCTTTCCAATCCTCCATTTGATTGCGGATGAAATGGAGATGTACGACACTGCCTAATTCCCAACTTCTCGCACACTTCTTTCATAACCGCTGACATGAAGTTTGCACCCTGATCGGTTATCAAGACCGCTGGCGCAGAGTGTCGTAAAACTATACGTTCTACGAAGGCGCGTGCTACAGTGTTCGCTGACTGATCGGGAATAGGCACTATCTCTATGTATTTAGAGAAGTGATCTTGGAACGTTAACAGATATTTTTTGTTATTTTCAGATCTTATGAGCGGGCCTACAATATCCATTGCCGTTCGTTCGAACGGTTCATTTACTGGGGGAAATCTTCCCAGCGGGGCCTTCCGCAAATGTTGAGACGTTTTCCGGAGGTTGCAGACATGACACTTCTTGACATAATTGAATATGTCCAGTCTCATCCGCGGCCAGAATAGCCTTTGTTTCATCAACTTCCAAGTACGAAATCGCCCGGGGTAACCTATATACGCAACATCATGATAATCGTGCAACGCTCTATTTACCCAATTTCGCGGTATGACCAAACGCTCGCAGCCGTCGGCCTCCATTCTATACAACACTCCATCTTTGTTAATTATAAAATCGCTGCCTTCCTCATTGGATACTATCGTATCCATTATTTTGACGCAACCCTCGTCGCTCTTTTGCGCCTCCGCAATCTCTGCCCAATTCCATGCGGGCTCTAGATCTACCTGTGGAGCTAATACTTTTGCCTTTAGATTTAACGCATAAACCCTTATCTTTATCGGCGTGTGACTGAACATCCACGCTAATATCCCGCGCACCGTTTCCCAACTCAACCCGTCTAGGCCCGACGCTATTTTGGGCATAGCTAACCGCATAATTCCCTGCTCTAAACATTTTTGCCGCAACCTCCACAAGGTTTGAAACACAGTTTGGTACGTTGGTTTACGGAGCTCAATTCCTTTGTCACCAAATGAAAAGTAGGGCGCCCCTGTACCTCCATGCTGGCCACCTCACCTACCTTCTTATTCAGCTTTTTAAGCTTGAAGATATTTCCATATTTTTCTCGAAATTGGAGGGCAACTCCTTGGGACATTTTGAAGTCCGCTGCCGAAAGTGGGCTAGCGCGAATTGCTCTGGGGCCTTCAATACAACCCCTTCCGTAACCTCTATTTTAGTGTTTCGCACGGTTCCGCTGGCTATGTCTTTCAGGCATCTTTCCAGCTCCTTACCCCAATCTGGGCCGTCGTAAGCTCGGCTCAGAGCGTCCACGTTTCCGTGATTTTTTTCCTGGTCTATGTATTACTTCGAAGTCATATTCTGATAGCAAAATTGACCACCTCCCTAAGCGGGATGTTGGATCCTTCAAAGATAGTAACCACTTCAGAGAAATGTGATCCGTAATCAATTTAAACTCTTTTCCGTAGAGGAAACAACGATATTGTTTGACGCCGATGACTACTGCTAGGCATTCTAGCTCTGTTACTGTATACCTGGTTTCGGCATCAAGGAGTTTCCTACTTGCGAAAGCGATCGGCCTTTCCAGTCCGTCCACCTTTTGACTAAGGACGGCAGCAATTCCCGTTCCCGACGCGTCGGTCGATAATATGAACGGTTCGTTGAAGTTTGGGTGGATGAGCACGCTGTTCGAGGTCAGCGCCTCTTTCAAACAATTTACTGCTGCTAGCACTTCGGAAGTTATCACGAAGTCCACCCCCTTTTTAGTCAGTTCGGTAAGTGGGGCTGCTAATTTAGAAAAATTTGGAATGAATTTCCGATACCACCCTACTAGTCCAAGAAAACTTCGAACTTCCTTCACCTTAGTAGGGACCGGAAATTCTTTGATTGCTTTGACTTTATCTTCCAGCGGCCGCACCCCTTCTTTCGAAATTTCATGGCCTAAATATGTTACCTTTGGTTTTAGCATGTGACATTTACTCGGTTTCAGCTTAATATTAACTTCGGACAAACGATCAAAGATAAGCGCTAAGCGTAAATGTTCAGTCACATTATCCGCACTGAAAGCTATAATATCATCGAGATATACACTACAAATTAAATTGTTCAGTCTCGCCATGGCATTCTTAATAAAACGCGCAAATGTGCTCGGGCTATTTGAGAGACCAAATGGCATGCGCAAAAATTCATAATGGCCGTCCATCGTGCTGAAAGCTGTCTTCTCAATATCCGACTTATCCATTTCAATCTGATGATAAGCGGACGCAACGTCGAACACGCTAAACAGGCTCGCTTCACCAAATTGTTCTAGTAATTCCCCAATCAGCGGTAAGGGGTAGTAATCCCTTTTTGTTACAGCGTTAAGCGCCGTGTAGTCAATACATAGCCTGATTTTGATGTTTCCATCAGGCTGTTTCCTGCGCACCATGACAACGGGGGCAGACCAAGGACTGTTAGACTCTCCGATAATTTTCTCGTTCAACAATCGGTCGATTTCTGACCTTAGTTCTGACCTGGTGTGAAAAGGCATTCGATACGGCGCCTTGGTAATAGGTGGAATATCCAGAATGCGATGCTTAACCTGATTTGTACTGGAGAGCAGTTCGTTCTCTCCGCAGAATATGTGGTCGTACCTTCGAAGGAAGGCACGAACTAGAGCCTGGGTTTCTGCTGATGAATGGGATAAATCAACTGCATCGGAATTTCCGGGTTCCTTGTCCTCCCATCCTGGACGACACCACATTTGTACAGGCTGAGCCCGACAGCTAGGCTCCGATGGTTTATTTAACACTTCCACCCCAGTTATCAAGGTTCCCACTAGGGTACCAGCCCTGAGTTGTACAGGGTCTCTATTGAGGTTGATTAGGCGTATCCTCACCTGGCTCGTAAACGGAACTACAGTATAAGCCAACATAACCCCGGATTCGATTTCCCGGTCAGCTGGCTCTATCATACTTAGTTCGCCTGTTGGTTTGCGGCCTGTTACTCGGCCCATGCATTCCACTTCACTCCGAGGTGGTATCGTTTCGTGTTCGGATAGGTTAACCTTGCATACAAATGATTCCTTTAACCCTAAGGCCCCGCGTACATCATTCGGTTTCTCAAAATCGCGATTCTGTTTCATATAGCGTGCCCTACATTTCGATCCTTGGTTATTATGGAGTCGGCGTTGTTTGATGTTTTTATTAATCGGTGGTTTATGGCGGAGATTTTGCGACGGTTGAATTTCCGATGTTTCCAGGTCGCAAGGAGTCGAGGTCGATGGTTTCAAATGAGGGGCTACTAGTGTCGCGTTTCTCTCAGAGTAGGGTTCGTCCATCACCAGGGGCAAATTGATTCCCCTTATCATAACAGTATGATAACCATAATCTAGTACCGCTTCGCATCGTTTCAGGAAATCTCTTCCTAATATGCCATCAGCGTGCATCGGAAGATACTCTACTACGACTAGATCCAAAGCTTCGTTACGCCGGTACTTACTGTATTCCATCTCGCAATTTATTAAGCCCTGAGATCGCATCTCTTTGCCTGAGATTCCGACTAATAGGATATCACCCGGCAGTATTACTGTCCTATCTGGTACCCTTGCGGCTCTGATAAGCGATAGGGCTGACCCTGTATCAATACAGAAACTTCGTAAATGCCCATTTAATCGCACTTCCAAATTAGTCGGGCTAGCCATATACTCTAATCCATCTAAGCAAGGCACTACCCACTTCTTTGAGTCGAGCGGGCCCTTGACGATCTTAACCGGAGTCTGGGCCGGCCGTGGGGATTTGCTAGGCCTCGCGCTTTCCGCTCAACTATTGTCCATTCCGATAACTCCTCAATTACCTCCCCGACCTTGTTCTCTGGAGTGTGAGAACAAGGTCGCGTTAGTTTAACGCCGGCTTCTATGTTGTCGAGGTCAGTGGCGTCCTGTTCGGAACTTTCGAAGGCCTGTTCCTTCCTCCACCATTTCGATTCCAGGTTTGACCCCTCGGGCAATTACGACGTATGTGCCCTGATTCGCCACACCCATAGCAGTTGAACGGCTGGAATTTCTTGCTATTCGGACAGTCCGGTCTTATATGGCCGTCTTTCCCGCACCCATAGCAACGTGGTGGCTCCCTTTGCGCGTATAAACTTATCGCGGGCCCTATCTTGGCCTTCATACATTTTTCGTTCAATTCACACTGCTGGGTCAATTCGCCGGCCCTACCTAAAGTTAGGTTCGGCTCTCTCATTAGCACCGCCCCTACCTCTCTCATTAATTCTCGCCGGAGCCCCGTCCGAAATTGTGTCAATATCACTGACTCCATTTTCTTCTCCAGGCCGGGGATTTCCTCGGCCATGGCATTCAGCATATCTTCTTCCAGGGCCTTCGCCACGAAATGCTGTATCCTGGATAGGAATTCAGCTACTGACTCGTCGAGTCTTTGACTACATTTGGCCAGCTTAGCCATGTACTCTCCAGGGATAGTTTTGGGCGCAAATCGCAATAGGTATACCGGCACTTGGGGCAGACTTTCCAGAGGCTTAGCCTCCGCCCACTTCCGATCTGAGCAGACGGCTTGAGACATTAGCGCATGCGCGGGTAGGCGGTCGGGATATGGTCTCTGACCCCTGTATTATCGGCCTCGTGGCTAGGGTGTGGTGTCGCCTCTAGGTGACCTTCTGATCGCTAGGTGTCGCCTCAGCTTACATGTAAATACCCATTTCGAAACGGCCCTTCAAGGTCATCACGCATGCGTGGTCGATGGGCTAGGTAGTGTATGGCTCTGAACAATCTGAAGTCTGTGAACTAGTCATCTATGGTTCTTCCCTAACTATAGCCTAGACAACCTGAAGTCTGTGAACTAGGCATCTGTGTACTCACATTCTACTGGATGGTTTTCTACACACCGAGATTCGAACCCGCTCTAAAGTTAACCGCGGAGGACTTGGAACAATTTAATGTAGAACACTTCTACTAAAATGAAATATTTTTCTACACACGGGAGTCGAACCCGAGACATGAAATCCAAAGCCGATTCCTTAACCGCTCAGCTATGGAGGACTTGAGAACAAGTGATTTTAATGTTGTAGATATAACCGCGGGGTATCCGTGACTCGCAAGCGAGGTGAAAGCGTGTTGACCGTGAGTCATACGAAACAGTCGACGAAATTCCACGAGCAAGGTTAAATCTATTTACATATAGTTACAATATATCTATTTCACATTAGCGGGGTATCCGGCCTGAGTGTGAGGTTAGGGAGAGTTTCAATGTAAAGCTACATATAACCACGAGAGCAAATAGTTGAGAGGTTTCAGTCTGTGAATATTCACGAAAAATAAACTACAATCTTAATAATAATAAAATAATATTAATAAACCTTATCATTATATATTAACAAGTAGTAATCGCAGTTGAACGGACGGATAAATCATATCTGTTTGAAACACTACGCTAACGTTTTACGATGCGTGCTAGAATATTTATATGACTTGGATAAGCAATACTTGTTAATATTTACCAGGCTCGGACTGCCTCCGATATACTGGACTACTTCTACGATCAAGAACCAAGATGGCGGCCATAGGGGGGTCGGTGATAAGGAATGGATGTGTGTGATAAAGTGTGAGATAAGGATATGTTGTTTGTAAAGAGTATACAGGGTGCGTACAAAAAGTGTGTCACATGTACAGGGTCACGTGACTATCACGAGGCAGCTGCCATCGAGTATACAGGGTGTGTACAAACAGTGTGTCACATGTACAGGGGTCATGTGACTATCACATGACAGCTGTCATGGCGGACCTAAGGTACAGCTGTCATGGCGACCATAAGATTCAACTGTCATGGCGGCCCTAAGGTACAGCTGTCATGGCGACCATAAGATCCAACTGTCATGGCGACCATAAGGTACAGCTGTCATGGCGACCATAAGGTTCAACTGTCATGGCGACCATAGGGTACAGCTGTCATGGCGACCATAAGATCCAACTGTCATGGCGACCATAAGGTCCAACTGTCATGGCGACCATAAGGTTCAACTGTCATGGCGACCATAAGGTCCAACTGTCATGATTGCGTTGTAGAGGTGTCGCCACCACGTGACAGCTGTCATGGTGGACCTATGGTACAGATTGCTTCGTAGAGGTGTCGCCACCAAGTGACAGCTGTCATGGCGAACCTAAGGTACAGATTGCTTCGTAGAGATGTCGCAACCACATGACAGCTGTCATGGTGGACCTAAGGTACAGATTGCTTTGTAGAGGTGTCGCCACCATATGACAGCTGTCATGACGAACCTAAGGTACAGATTGCTTCGTGGAGGTGTCGCCACCACGTGACAGCTGTCATGGTGGACCTAAGGTACAGATTGCTTCGTAGAGGTGTCACCACCAAGTGACAGCTGTCATGACGAACCTAAGGTACAGATTGCTTCGTGGAGGTGCGAAGCACCTCTACGAAGCATTCTGTACCTTTGGTTCAAAAGGTTTAGACTGATACGTGGAGATGGCGCCACCAGTTCGACTCGACCGACTCATGCGGCTCGCAAGCGACTTCGATAAATGAAAGGTCGGAGATCATCGGCTACAACGTTTCGTGCGACTTCGCAGACTCGTTCTAGTTTGCGGGTGTTAATATCGATGAGGACAGTATAGCTCAAGATGAAGTGTGTGGCGGTCGACATTCAGAGCTTCCAAATCTCATACCATGGTTCAACTAGGTGTCCGTGGAGGCTCTGCCATCTTTGAATGAACTAGTGTGACGGCACATGCCACATGTGTTTTTCATCGGCTTAAGCATCAGAGTGAAGGGGTCTACACCGGAAGTCGTTATTTTATTGCTTATTTTGAATCTACATGATGAGCTGAACAAGATTTTCATCGACTCGATGAATTTTATGATTTACATGGGGAAAAATCTAATATCGGGCATATAAACAGGAAAAACTGTAAATTTTGTTGCAACTATAGCTTCATGGGTATCAAATGAAAGGTCTTGATGTGTAGAATGTGAATTTTCAACATTTTCGTGAAAAATGCCATATCGTACATGTAGATGAGGAAAAACCTCTGAATATAGCTTTATGGAGGGTGTCACGTGTGTTACATCGATGAGGTGGTCAACGAGGTGTCTCTCACGCAGGTCTTCAGTGTGGTGTCATGGCATACCGTAGTCATAGAAACCATAGAGCTACAAAGCACAACCAGTCACAACCATAGAGCTAAAGGTTATAGAGCTAACCTGAGTCGCAGACTGGAAGAGGTGTCATGGTGTCTGTCATGTGGGTCTTCAACGAGGTGTCTTGGTGTCTACCGTGTGAACTGTCATGGAGGATCTTTCATAGCGTGTGTTTCCATATTTTTGATATGAGGAAAATCAATATGATGCATACAAATTGGGGTGGGGAGAACATCAAGCTATAGCTTCATGTGTATCAAAATACACAATGATTTTGACGAGTGAGTGGTGTTTTATTGAATTGAAGATCCGGCGACCATCGTTCACGAACGATGATGACGTCACTGCTCCAAGCCAATGACAGTAACTGATTCAATCCGGCGACCATAGTTTACGAACGATGATGGGTAGATGTGAATAATTATAATGATTGTAATGCATTCATGCACATGTTTTATCGCGTGATTCAACACGTGCTTCAACATTCAGACACGTGTTTCAGACACGTGCTTCAATATCCAGACACGTGCTTCAACATTCAGACACGTGCTTCAGTATCCAGACACGTGCTTCAACATTCAGACACGTGTTTCAGACACGTGTTAAGCACGTGACATAATGGATACCTGCTAGCAGTCTGTGAACAACTATGAACGCTGAATAATTACAGCACTGCCACCCTGTTTGAGAAATAAAATGCCAAAAATAATAATGATAACATTTATTGGGAAGAATACATTTTGATAGTACATCATTTGTAATTAAAATAATAACATTATGATTCATGACCTGGCTCTTCACACTAAACTCCGAACTGATCCTGTAATCGGGGAATACTCCATTATACGGTCGTTAATTATGATGCAATAAGCCCTGGTGTTTTTGGGGAAATTCAGGAAACTTTCCATCTCTAGTTTGACGTCAACTGTTGCTGACTTTATAGCATCGTTCTGTTTTGAACAATCAATAACAAAAATTGCTCTATTCTTCCAACATGGGCTCGCTTATTATTTTATTTGAAAATGATTTCTGGAAATCATAGTACATCTGGTATGCTTCCATGTATTGCTGGTCGGTGAAATTCAATTTCATTGCTTCATAGGGATAACACTCTGAATTCAAGTATAATTTTACATTTAGCAAGTTTATATTATCGAAATATGCACTGTGCTTCACAGGATTATTTTTTCAATCAGTTTGGAAAGCTAGAATCACATATCTGGGGCGTTCCAAATTCATTGATGTTTTAACAGCCCAAATGTCGCGAGTGCTCTCCTTCATCAACGGATTTTCATGCAGATCCCAACTACGGAATGGAATCAAAATAGGCTTCTCAGCACTCAAATTCTCCAACATTTGAAATTTAACTTGATCACTTGGAAACACATGTCGCACTTTTAATGCTATCGTCTTCACATTTATTTTAGCCCTCTTCGTGCCTGTGCTATTAGTATAGCAATTGTTATCGGTTCGAGACCTTATCAAGCGCAACTTATGTTTTCCACTCAAAACTTTGTTATAGTCAATGAATAGGCCTAGTAGAAAATTCAGCGGTATCCATAAATTGATTTTATTATTGTAGACTGAACTCAATGCATCCTTAAATGACCATCCAGAAATAGCTAGAGGTATAGATTCATGTTTGGCATATGTTAGATAAGCTCTGATGGTGCTGACAATACCAGGATCACGTACTTTGTCTATCTCTTTTCCATTCAATTCATAACTGATATATTCGAAGAGAAACGCTCCGAAATTATTCGTTAGTTTACATTCACCATCACCACTTGCTTCTGGCTGGAATTCTGCCTCGATGAATAAAGCAGACGATGCCAAATCTACCAACACGTCTTGTTGATTGATTAATATCTCAACTTCATCGCTGTTGCCAAAAGATGTTGTGTGTGGATAGTAGGTGTGAGTTTCTTCTCGGATGATGTCTTCAATGAAGTTTGGCTCGTTGAATATTTGAAGTTTTTCTGACATTGTAACCAAGGAATTTCAAAAAATTTATATTCTCCAATGATAATGCTGCAGTAGCAACCTTCTCCTTCGAGCTCGTTGTAGATAATGACTGATGACCACTATGGGGATGTCTTTTATTGCTGAAATCTAAACCCATGTTCTCAAGTGATGTGTACTGCAACAACAACCTTCCCAGATGAAGTCTTTCTATATAATGAATGATGATGAGTATCGGATTATTATTTATTGTTGGAAGCCATAATCTCTTGCGGACTTTTTCAACTCCAACCGTATAATAATTTCTTCTCCACGAAAATTTACCCGTTTCCAATTCTGATCCAAAATATTCAGAGTGATGTTATCGAAGGAAGTCTTGTTGATGACCGGTAGATAAATAAGATTTTTCGGCTCTATATCAATGGAAAACCCAGGGGGTACAAGAGGTGAAAACTCATATATCGTATGAGCTAACTTATTATTATAATATGCTCCAGCGGTTAAGTTACACTCCACTCTAATAGATTGAACTTTGATTATGTTTATAGGGCGATCAGATACGTGTAGTTCACGAGATGTCAATTTCTTTTTGCTGAACCCCAACAGTTCGCTTATACTATCTTGAGGAATAAAATTCACTTTAAAATCACTCTCCAGCTCTGTGTGTAGAGTGTTGTTGTTAGATTTTATTGATAATTTCCGGTCACGTTCTTCTTGCTTCACTCCTATCCCACAAACTGTACTTTGTATGAAATTCTCGATGTCTGTCAGCTCGTAGGACCCCGTAGGTATAGTAACTACTTTTTCCTCACCCTTCACATCTTCATAATAAAATTTATTAAAACCTTCTTCAATGTTTGGGATGCTATTGAACGTATGCAAACCAACAAGTGCGATGGAATAATATGAATGAGGATCTAGTTCTATAGGAGGGTGAAAATCTACAGATAAGCGGGAGCTCTTACCCGTGATAGTGAACGTCTGAGACATGATTGATAAAAACTTTATCAACAATCTATTTATATACTAATAAAATGCAATGTTGGTCGACCACAGTTGAAGAGTTAGAGAGGAATTCCAAACATAACTGACCACAGTTATAAGTGTTATATTACATGAAATATCGCGTTGACGGCAGACTTTATCGAGTGGATTGATACCTAGATCTCCTCTTCTCATCCGTTCTTCTAATTTTGCACCTGGGATTGATAACCAGGAATATGAAGTTCAAACAGAAGCTTGTTTATAAGCGTATTGAAAACACCTTCTTCCTCGTACGCTTCCATACAGACTGATGAGAATTCAAGATTGCAGTGTTATTTAAAGAGGGGAAGAAGAAAGACCAAAGATCTCAAAATAATATTTTTTATTGATTTTCTCAATACAAAAAATGTTAGTATAACCTCAAAATAGATTTTAAATATCTCAATCTTGACTCTTGATTCATCGTCCTAGTCGTATTGCATATTCCTACCCCTTCCACCTATATTGAAGGTCCTTTATGTATAATCGATGCTGGTAAAAATTCTTTCTTCTCTGCTTATGAAACTCATGCATAACTTGTTCTCTACTCATCTTATCAATGAGGAAATCTAGTGTAGAATTAATTTTTTGGGTATATTCACAGGATTTGGGGTTATACGTTTCACAGAGTTCTGCTTTGTTGTTGTTGTAGATGATGAGGGTCTCTTCTTAGAAAGCTCCACAGATGTCATCCGTCGTTCTAACGCCTCCACTTTACTAGTAATGTCATTCAGACGCATGTTCACACTGTTAAATGTGTTATTGATCTCTTTCAATTCATTTCTGTTTTCCCTCACACTATCACTGATTGTTTGATACTCTGATTTTATATAGGCCTCCATTCCGTTATATTTATTCTGAATGTCCGTCAGATGTTTATCAATGTTGAGAATAACCTTCTCATTCGTTAATTTATGTTCATCCAGATCCTTGTTGATATATTTGATCAAATTATCAACCCTAACATTGAGGCTGGTTTCCGTTCTCAGATTCAGTTTGTGTGTTAATTTATCAACATATACTTTATTTGCAACATCTCCATCATCATTCGGTGATTTTACGTTGCACAATCTACGATTTTCCATATCATAACTTCCATCGCCCGTTAGGAATAATCCTTGTCCGTGAACTTGTTTGAAATTATTATTAAATATATTTGTATCATATATCCACATGGAAGAGGAGGCTCTGCCAAACTTATCCATTGAAACCATCTTTATAACTGTGAAGAATTCGTCTTACACCTGGTTTTTGTTCAATTACACCAGCCTCCATCAATTCTTCTATTATAGAGACTATCTCGTTGTGATGGTTATTGTTACCAGCGTACGAGGATGCAACAAGAAGTCTCAGTCTATCCACAATCTCGTTAACGTCATCCCAATAAACATATTCGATAGGTTTCTCGTTATATTCAAGCATATCATTTTTGATATATGCACTCCCAGTGTATGTTTTGGACCTTGGTCTTTTCATGGAATTAATCAAAGGTTTCAGTACATTTTTGTATTTTACAATGTTTCTTATTCGATCAGCTGGATCGTTATTACGTCTATGGGCACTAGTCATTTCCATCATTTGACTATAATTTTCCCCATCTTCTACAGTGTAAGTATCCGGTAGAACATCTCTGTAAAATATTAAATTATACAGTCCTGTGGTACCCTTGAACGGAGTACCCTTGATAATTATATTACTCTCACTATCAATTTCTATAGGTTGATTACCCATGAACCATTTGTCTAAAGTTGAATTATATTGCAAGCCCATTCTATCATCGTATTTCTTGACATCATCATCCAATAGGAATCCCTCCAAGTAATAACGTGCTAATGTGGGATATTGTTGCAGAAACTCCTCTGTAGCCTCTGCATTATCTTTCTTATGTTTTCTGAATTCTTCACGAATCTGATCGATATTAGGTTCGGGGATAAACACATCCTCCTCAGTATCTTGGGGGTTATATACGAATTCTTCTCCTTCAGTTACAATATTTGGGGTTGGTATGTTCTCCATTTGTGTTGCTGTAAAAACACTACTTTTAGGTTTAACCAACGAATTTTGTTTGATTATTTCAGCATTTTTCGCAATTTCCTCTAGGGGTTTAGATACATTCCTGAACATATTATCTAGAATCTCATCATTTTCAGCTTTACCCAATTTTACAGCCATATATTTTTTCCTCACAACGTTTGCTAACTCCCAAATTTTTCTCTTCAATTGTTGCTTTTCTTCTAACATGTTACTCACACCCACATCCGTGCTGAACGGTTTGTCTATTCCAAATGAAAGTATATATGCATGTTAGATGTATATATAACTATCAAAACCTTTGCGATAACGTCCTTTGTTCATGTCACAGTCTTTGTTTATCATAAGGAATCCATATTTATCTTTCCAACATGCGCTACATATTTCTTTGAATTTCTCTAGCGACATGTCGGTACTTACATGATCGGTAAATATATGTTTCAAATTGAGTTCATCCTGTTTGAAAATAATCAAGCAATTGGCATTGTCGCGCAATCCATGTTTTGGACATTTGGCAAAAGACTGGCAAAGATAGAAACTATCAATTGAGTTGTGTCTCCCTCTTGAAAAATAAGCACGAATTTTCTCCTGTTTCTCAAACATCACGTCATCAAATATCATTATCGAATTAGGCCTCGCTTCTGTGGGGTCTATGACCTCATCACTTTCGGTACAAGGGAAATATCCAAGCCCCTCAATTTTCTTCAATGTCTCCTTTAGTAACTGGTATTTTGGTTGGTGTAAAGACTTTGAGTATATGTACACGTTCTCAAATTTCAGGCCGTTTGCATCTTACAATAGAGATAGCATTACATTTGTTTTCCCACAATCACTCGGACCACAGATTATTGTTCGTAGAGTATTAGGCAGCAAAGAGCTGTGACGTTGTGATTGTTCTACATTCTCAATGCTTGACCCTAAATTCATAATATTCAACGAGTCTTTTTGCTTAACAATCTTCATCATGCCTGAAGGCGAATCGAAATCATAATGAAACATATGTTAATAAGCATTTGATTATATACTAGTTGATGATGTTATATTGTGTATGTTCGAGCACCCGGTTAAACACTTCTACACTCCTGTCAAAAGTAAGTATCAAACACGTGTCTGGATACTGAAGCACGTGTCTGAAACACGTGTCTGAATGTTGAAGCACGTGTCTGGATACTGAAGCACGTGTCTGAAACACGTGTCTGAATGTTGAAGCACGTGTCTGGATATTGAAGCATGTGTCTGAAACACGTGTCTGAATGTTGAAGCACGTGTCTGGATATTGAAGCACGTGTCTGAAACACGTGTCTGAATGTTGAAGCACGTGTTGAATCACGCGATAAAACATGTGCATGAATGCATTACAATCATTATAATTATTCACATCTACCCATCATCGTTCGTAAACTATGGTCGCCGGATTGAATCAGTTACTGTCATTGGCTTGGAGCAGTGACGTCATCATGGTTCGTGAACGATGGTCGCCGGATCTTCAATTCAATAAAACACCACTCACTCGTCAAAATCATTGTGTATTTTGATGCACATGAAGCTATAGCTTGATGTTCTCCCCACCCCAATTTGTATGCATCATATTGATTTTCCTCATATCAAAAATATGGAAACACACGCTATGAAAGATCCTCCATGACAGTTCACACGGTAGACACCAAGACACCTCGTTGAAGACCCACATGACAGACACCATGACACCTCTTCCAGTCTGCGACTCAGGTTAGCTCTATAACCTTTAGCTCTATGGTTGTGACTGGTTGTGCTCTGTAGCTCTATGGTTTCTATGACTACGGTATGCCATGACACCACACTGAAGACCTGCGTGAGAGACACCTCGTTGACCACCTCATCGATGTAACACACGTGACACCCTCCATAAAGCTATATTCAGAGGTTTTTCCTCATCTACATGTACGATATGGCATTTTTCACGAAAATGTTGAAAATTCACATTCTACACATCAAGACCTTTCATTTGATACCCATGAAGCTATAGTTGCAACAAAATTTACAGTTTTTCCTGTTTATATGCCCGATATTAGATTTTTCCCCATGTAAATCATAAAATTCATCGAGTCGATGAAAATCTTGTTCAGCTCATCATGTAGATTCAAAATAAGCAATAAAATAACGACTTCCGGTGTAGACCCCTTCACTCTGATGCTTAAGCCGATGAAAAACACATGTGGCATGTGCCGTCACACTAGTTCATTCAAAGATGGCAGAGCCTCCACGGACACCTAGTTGAACCATGGTATGAGATTTGGAAGCTCTGAATGTCGACCGCCACACACTCCATCTTGAGCTATACTGTCCTCATCGATATTAACACCCGCAAACTAGAACGAGTCTGCGAAGTCGCACGAAACGTTGTAGCCGATGATCTCCGACCTTTCATTTATCGAAGTCGCTTGCGAGCCGCATGAATCGGTCGAGTCGAACTGGTGGCGCCATCTCCACGTATCAGTCTATACCTTTTGAACCAAAGGTACAGAATGCTTCGTAGAGGTGCTTCGCACCTCCACGAAGCAATCTGTACCTTAGGTTCGTCATGACAGCTGTCACTTGGTGGTGACACCTCTACGAAGCAATCTGTACCTTAGGTCCACCATGACAGCTGTCACGTGGTGGCGACACCTCCACGAAGCAATCTGTACCTTAGGTTCGTCATGACAGCTGTCATATGGTGGCGACACCTCTACAAAGCAATCTGTACCTTAGGTCCACCATGACAGCTGTCATGTGGTTGCGACATCTCTACGAAGCAATCTGTACCTTAGGTTCGCCATGACAGCTGTCACTTGGTGGCGACACCTCTACGAAGCAATCTGTACCATAGGTCCACCATGACAGCTGTCACGTGGTGGCGACACCTCTACAACGCAATCATGACAGTTGGACCTTATGGTCGCCATGACAGTTGAACCTTATGGTCGCCATGACAGTTGGACCTTATGGTCGCCATGACAGTTGGATCTTATGGTCGCCATGACAGCTGTACTCTATGGTCGCCATGACAGTTGAACCTTATGGTCGCCATGACAGCTGTACCTTATGGTCGCCATGACAGTTGGATCTTATGGTCGCCATGACAGCTGTACCTTAGGGCCGCCATGACAGTTGGATCTTATGGTCGCCATGACAGCTGTACCTTAGGTCCGCCATGACAGCTGTCATGTGATAGTCACATGACCCCTGTACATGTGACACACTTTTTGTACACACCCTGTATACTCGATGGCAGCTGCCTCGTGATAGTCACGTGACCCTGTACATGTGACACACTTTTTGTACGCACCCTGTATACTCTTTACAAACAACATATCCTTATCTCACACCTTATCACACACATCCATTCCTTATCACCGACCCCCCTATGGCCGCCATCTTGGTTCTTGATCGTAGAAGTAGTCCAGTATATCGGAGGCAGTCCGAGCCTGGTAAATATTAACAAGTATTGCTTATCCAAGTCATATAAATATTCTAGCACGCATCGTAAAACGTTAGCGTAGTGTTTCAAACAGATATGATTTATCCGTCCGTTCAACTGCGATTACTGCTTGTTAATATATAATGATAAGGTTTATTAATATTATTTTATTCTTATTAAGATTGTAGTTTATTTTTCGTGAATATTCACAGACTGAAACCTCTCAACTATTTGCTCTCGTGGTTATATGTAGCTTTACATTGAAACTCTCCCTAACCTCACACTCAGGCCGGATACCACGCTAATGTGAAATAGATATATTGTAACTATATGTAAATAGATTTAACCTTGCTCGTGGAATTTCGTCGACTGTTTCGTATGACTCACGGTCAACACGCTTTCACCTCGCTTGCGAGTCACGGATACCCCGCGGTTATATCTACAACATTAAAATCACTTGTACTCAAGTCCTCCATAGCTGAGTGGTTAAGGAATCGGCTTTGGATTTCATGTCTCGGGTTCGACTCCCGTGTGTAGAAAAATATTTCATTTTAGTAGAAGTGTTCTACATTAAATTGTTTCAAGTCCTCCGCGGTTAACTTTAGAGCGGGTTCGAATCTCGGTGTGTAGAAAACCATCCAGTAGAATGTGAGTACACAGATGCCTAGTTCACAGACTTCAGGTTGTCTAGGCTATAGTTAGGGAAGAACCATAGATGACTAGTTTACAGACTTCAGATTGTTCAGAGCCATACACTACCTACCCCATCGACCACGCATGCGTGATGACCTTGAAGGGCCGTTTCGAAATGGGTATTTACATGTAAGCTGAGGCGACACCTAGCGATCAGAAGGTCACCTAGAGGCGACACCACACCCTAGCCACGAGGCCGATAATACAGGGGTCAGAGACCATATCCCGACCGCCTACCCGCGCATGCGCTAATGTCCCAAGCCGTCTGCTCAGATCGGAAGTGGGCGGAGGCTAAGCCTCTGGAAAGTCTGCCCCAAGTGCCGGTATACCTACTAATCGCGCTATCATCGTATCTTCAAAATCTTCGTAGTCCATACTTGCCATCTGAGTTTTGGCCTTGTAAAACACACGGGCTTCCCCCGTTAATCGATATCTTATTATTTTGAGCGATTTATCTTTGGACCATCCATCCAACTCGGCCCGTTCTTCGACGCGCTCAAAGTAATCTTTGACATCCTCCTTTCCTGAGAACGAAGCGACAGTTCCGGCCAACATGCCTAGAAACATGTTCGACCCAGTTGCCCCGGACTGATTGACGTTTTGTGCGGCTTCCATTATATCAGAGGGGGTCAGTACTATAGATAAGTCCTACCTTAACACAGATCTATTCCCTTCTGAAACTTAGCGTAAATACTAACAAAAAAAAAATGAAAAGGGAATCCTAATGCTCGATGATTTTAAGCTTTCAGTTACTTATAATGTTTCTACCTGTATACCTATCGGCTCTCCTGCACCCTGCTTCGTTTACAAGTGTTAGCCCCACCTCCTATTCTGAAATTCTGACGTACAAAAAAAAAAATCTTCGCTAAGTTCGAATTTCTGGTCCTAGAACAGCTAGCTCCGAATTCTCAGCCTGGGACGTTTGCCCAATACAATATCAAACAACAAATATTTCCTGTTAAGCAGAAAACCACTAAGCAAAAATGAAGCTCCTAATTAATTGAAGAGTTCACCCTGTCTAGATCATTTGTTTCACAATGGCAATTTGTAAATATGCAATTCATGAAATTACTACCATACGGATATTATGCTGCTCTCGTCAAATTCCTTAAATATCACCTTACAGCTCATACGTATCCGCAATTATGTTAATTTTTACACTTGGATAATACAATTTAATTCTTATAACCTCTTAATACAGCGTGAATTCTTTAATGCGGAATATAAAGAGTGTTGTTTTACCCCTGAATTCGCATCCCTTTAGCTGCCACCAATTTGTAACGTGCGACTTGTGATTTGTATCTAAAGAGGATACAGGTAGCGATAATAACTTGTCGCCACGTACTAGAATTTGGAAAAATATTGAAGGGTTAAAACCTCAGGTCGTCGATCTAAGCCAAACTACCTTCAAGGTTTCTTGTAGCTGCCACCACTAGATGTATTAATTCAGCCCATCTAGGAAGCTGTTTGAAAAATAAAGGTAACCTTTCTCCGCCCTTACGTGGGCCGACTCAATTTCCTGTTATAAGAATATAATTGCACTTTTCCAAGTAATCTCTTGAAGCCCTTTCTGGGAGACGTATTTGTTGTTAGGTGATTAGGGCGTACCAGTTAAACACATCGAGCCATATTTATAATAATAATATATTGAATAATGGTTTAACAATATTCGATATAGATAAAATAAGAAAACAAAAAAAATTAAAAGAACGAACCAAAATATGAAATTTAACAGCCGATTTTGATGTTTGAAAACAAACAATGAAAAAAGAAAAAAAAACAGTTACTGGTTTGCCCCAAATGGGAACCTGGGAAAATCTAGGATTTTTCAAATTACATAAGCGGACGTGATCTGAAGGGGGTGAACACAACTGATAAAAGGGATGGTCAATTTCTCTATCAAAAACCTCAGGCAATTCGTTAAACACTCACCTTCACCGTCCAAGCCCCGCTCTAGCTACGATGCTTGCTTGGAGACCCCTCTAGGATTTTGTCGCACGGAAATTTATACACTCGAGTTCTCGGTTATCAAAATTTAGAATTTATTAGATGTTCTTGAATAAAATAAATATGATTTTAACACTTCCCGCCCAATCGCGACGCGTGCTTAATGTAAGATCTGTCTTGCCTTTTTGAAGCTACCAAAAGTTACTGATAAAATAAAACAACGATTTACGACTCAGCTTTCAAAAAAAAAAAAGGAAAAAATAACAATATATTAACTCTTGATTTAATTTAAATTTGGTTTTACCCAAAGGATATATTTACTGATTTAATGACAATTGAAATTATTTTCAGGCTAAGACAGAGCTTAACTAAGTTATGTTTACTGGACGACTTCCTATCGAGAACTGACATCCCTTCCGATAATCAATCTATCTTTTTGAAATCATTTGACCTAGGCTGACCCACGCTCTGAGTTTTTTTTTTGAAACATCAGCTCAATTTTCACACTAGGAGACTAACTCCGCCTATATTCAATTTTACAGCCTATCAAAATAAAGAACCGGTATGATAGCGACGTTGACAGGCATGTCAAGTCCACGACACCTTTTCTGTCGATCCTAGCAGGTGTTTCACCTGCAGCAACTTATGCTAGCTTGGCGGCAGGTGCGAGGTCTGTGCTCCGGATGAGGCGCATCAGGTTACGAAATACCTTCGTCGCCACATACTATTCTGCTGTGTTATGATAGATCAATTTCCTTATGCGAATTAAATTAATTCCGTATTTGATAATTTTGGATAGAGCCTAATCATGGTGAAAATTTCGAATTGTTACAGTACTTTAACACGCTTCTTACCTCCGACTCGCTTAATCGCTATTCGTGCAGCTTTCAATGCATTCATAGCAGACTTTCGCAACGATGCAGACGGCTCCATAGACTTTGAAATATGTCCCACTATATCTTTCCGAAAGCAACATCCTCCACGACGACCAGCACGTTTCCTAAGACCCATTCCTAGTTTACGTTTAACTTTCATTCCTCCGCTAACCAATAGACTAGCTAGTCTTACGCCAGCCTTAGCGTCCTTAGATTTAACACGCTGCCAAGCTGCGTCCTCTAATATGTTATCGGCTTTATGACGATCTTCTAGAGATTTGTGCTGGGAATAAGCTATGTCGTGCTCGCGACAGGCCGAATCCAACTGATTAACACCTTTATCGCCACGCGCAAGTCGCTTCTCTAGCTTAGTACCCGGTCCACAGAATTGATATGATGGAATATGTACTTCGAACGGGAGACTGTTTATGAGCGAATTCAACAAACCTTCACCCTGATAGATCAACATTGATACTGAGCTCGCGATCTTCGAACGTTTCTATTTATATATATACAAACATCTGAATTAAACTACCTCACAATATGAAGACCGTTCAACAAGAGCAGACACTGCCCATAGAAAATTTAGACATAGGGCAGACGAATACTAATCGTGTAAGCAAACATGGTAAATTGTTACCAGACTCTTTTCGCGCGATAATTTGTGGACCTAGTGGGTATATTCAATCCGAATGGGGCAAAGTTCAAAAACGTCTACGTATACTCAAAGTCGTTGTATCAACCCAAGTATCAACTGTTGCAGGAAGTTTTAGATCGTGTTAAAGGTGTTGGCTATTTTCCCTATAAAGACAACGAGGAAATAATAACTCCGAACGAGGCTAGAGCTAATTTCATATTTCTTTTTGATGACATCGCGTGCGAAGGCTAGCAAAAAATTCGTGAATACTATTCCATGTGTAGACATAAGAATATCGATGCGGCATATCTGTGTCAAACGTACTCGAAAACACCGAAACAATTGATCCGTGACAATTGTAATTTGATCGTTCTTTTTAAGCAGGACGAGATCAATTTGAAGCATGTATTTGATGAGCACGTATCGCCAGACATCGATTTCAATCAGTTCAAGAAGATGTGTGCCATGTGCTGGATGGATAATTTTGGAACTTTGGTTATTGCTAAGGATTTCGATTTGAACGATGGCAGATACTGCAAAGGTTTCGATGTATATATAAAAAACGTGAATTGTTGAATTTAGTTCAAATACAAGATGGATGTCGAACAGTTAGCACGTAAGCGAAAAATCTTCGAATTGAGTAAGTCTATAACAAAGAAATATCTGGCCTTGAAACTAGGTAAATCTGAAGAAGACGAATCAATAGAACAACTGTTCAAACCTATCGCCACACCATTGAAAGCGATCGTTAAAAAAATTAAACATCCTGCTGCTGCTGCGCAGTCGATGAAAAAAGAAATAAAATTAGAACCTAAAGATGATGTTGATGAAGAAGAAGAGCAGAGGGAGGTGGAGGAGGATGACGACGCGTTCGCTGATGCTATGAGCGAGATTGAACCTTCACTTGCACATTATCCTCCACAAGTGCGTAAATACGTTCAAGAACATTGGGAAAACAACAAGAAAATCGATAAAGTATATGGACTCGTTTATGATGCGAGCTCTGCCGGTTGGATTCTCGGTTTTAAAAAGATAATATTTGGTGAGAATATCGAAACCGTAGGATATAGCGCAAAGGGAACACCTGGATTATACGAGCTCATATTCTACAAAACACCCAGAAAATTCACGAATAACGATCGAGCAGCATACAAAGAAATTTTGAGGTTAACAAATGCACATAAAAATATTAATGGTCGTTTGAAGGGTACCAATGCGCCAAAGTACATGTCCATAATTAAACCTATGTTTCGACCAACTTCGTTGTCGTCGTCGGAGGCGGCTTCGACAGCAGCAAGCGGTAGCGGTTTACATTTAACATACAACAAGAAGCCTATGGAATATATTTTTTGGGATGATCCAAACGAGCTGGTGGACCGACTAAAACTACTGATGGCATCACAACAAGCTGGAAATACTTCGCACGATAATGAAATTGTCGCTATAATAAATGAACTAAGAGAGGCGAATATCATATATTAGTATTGGTTACTTCCACCAACCAATCATTTATATAATGAGTCTTGATAAGTTCGGTAGACGATCTGCGTTGTCGGGCGATAGCATCGTCGATGTTTTCAAACGCAGATCTATGTTTATGAACATTTTAAGACACACGCCCGAATGTGATGTGGATATGGAAAATTTTAAAATTTGTAATGTGAAAATACCCATCTCCGCCAATGATGTTACGAATAAAGTATATGTAGATAACGCCATCACTAAAGTGGATACGAATATAAACGAAGAATTGAATATTCTCCCTACCGAAATACAGTCGTACAAAAATCAAAGTTATGTTCACTCTGCAGCTATAAAACAGAGTATACAGGGTGAAAATAAAAAATTCATAGACTCTCTGATTGATTCTACAACACAAAATAGAATTGAAATTGAAAAACTTGTAGATGGTATGATAGCATCGTCCAAAGCTGCTGAAGCGAATGAGGTAAATCTTGAAAAATTATTGGAGAAAATACGTGAAGACTATAAAACACTCTTTAGTAACGATCAAGAAAACACTTCAAAATATGACAACCTATTCGAAAGTATACAGGTCATCAATAGTAAACTGATATCTATAGAATTAGACTATAAAACGCGTAATACTAATGATCAGGCCATGATCGCACGTATACAGACCATCGAAAGCAATCTAGCACAAATTGAACAAGCGATTATCATCACCAGTTTGGAGACGGCTGCGGAGACGATAACAAAAAACGCAAAAGGTGAAGCCCCACCATATCATCATCATCCTTATAAAAAAGCTCCTACCACCTCCCCACCACCACAAAAGTTATTAGCCCCGTCAACGACGATCGATTTAAAAAAATGATGAAGGGTAAAGCGCAGGTGGTTGATGAGCTTCATAAGCCTGTTAGAAAGAATTTTAAACGTCGCAGAACAATCATAAAAGGGTTGGATGACTTGTGGCAAATGGATCTTGCCGAAATGTGTAATTATGCGCGTGAAAATCGAGGGTTCAAATACATTTTGGTGGTGATCGATTGCTTCTCGAAATTTCTATGGATACGCCCACTGAAAACGAAATCGGCCGAAGGGGTTCGGAAAGCTGTCAATTCTATATTGCTAGAAGGACCCACACCACATCGTACGCCTAGGAACCTACAAAGCGATCAAGGTAAAGAATTCTTCAACAGACACTTTGATGAGCTAATGAAAAAACACAAAATCAACCATTATAATACGTATTCTGTGAAGAAAGCCGCCATTGCTGAACGTGTCATTCGAACGTTGAAAGAAGCGATCTACAAGCAATTCAGTCTGAGTGGGAAATACAAATGGGTGGATATACTCCAAGAAATCACAGAAAAATATAATCAACGTAAACATGGAACTATAAAAATGGCTCCGTTTAAGGTTACGAAACAGAATGAAAGTCGCATATTGAAGCAATCTTACTCGCACATTGAGTTGGCTCTGCCCCACAAATACCACGTGGGGGATTTTGTGCTAATAAGTAAAGCTAAACATATTTTTGAGAAGGGATTTACGCCCAATTGGAGTGCGGAATTATTTAGAATCATCAAAGTTAAAATTACCAACCCAGTCACATATCTACTAGAAGATATGACCAACGCACCAATCAGCGGTTGTTTCTACGAGGAAGAATTGCAGAAAACCAAACAGTCAGATGTTTATTTGATTGAGAAGGTGCTCCGAAAAAAGGGTGACAAAATGTATGTGAAATGGTACGGTATAAAAGAGAAAAGTTGGATTGAAAATTCTGATGTTGTATAATGTGCTGCTGCGCATGCCTTCCTAATAAAATATTTGAGTGGTGAGTCAAGTGAAAGTCAAATAATCGAATCAGTCTGCGTGAAAATGTCTTCGCACTTATACAACAGTTTTGTTCATAATGTGACTTTTATAGGATCGCACTTCTGCCTTACCGAAGTGAAATAATGGATCTACGAGGTATTCCTAGAGGACCTTCTAATAAAACTTTCTTTTTCGATTCACTAGAACGCAACCAACACCACAAATTTCCTCCTCCTCCCCCCACACTTCAAGTTTTATGCTTCGATCTTCTCATCCAAACTTCCAATCTAATCAAAGAAATATGCTGCTAATGACCTGCGCATGTGCGTCGTGTAAATATTTGGTGTGGGGTTAGGTTCTAGTGATTCGATCAATCCAGAACAGTTTTAATAAAATGTTGTCCCAGGATAGTGTTGGTGTAGTGGAAGATAGCAGCAGAGCAGCAGCTGCTGTTCCGAGTTGGATCGGATTTTAGAAGAGTTTGAGATGAAGGCAAAATATGAGCCATTCCTATTGATGAATACAACGTACCCGTTGGTGGGGGCAAGTTATGAAATCAAATGTGGATTGAGTCCTGTACGGACCTTCTCATCAACAATCTCACTCATTCATCGTTCTCAAAATTGTAAACTCAGCCTTAGCCTGTTGGAATGGATCGATTTCATCGATATTCTTCGAGTGAAAATCATCGAACTCTTCGCTAGTTTACAATCAGATTTCGATGGTGCACCCATATTATCCGATGAATACTTTCAAATAGTTCAACTTGTGTACTTCAATAATATTAAATTACTTCAAGTTACAAAGCATAATATCCATGTGTGGTTGTGCGAGGAAGATGTTCGAGAAATAATTCGAATCAACGATGAAGTGCTATTGCATCGAGTGTCTTTCCTGGATCATTTTGAATTTTCCACATACTATCATAATGTTATTGATATGATTAAAAGTACGAGAGATCAGCACCAGCAGCAGCAGCCCGATGAAATGGCCCTCTTGTATTGTTTTATCGGTATTTCACCCGACTGTTTATTGACCAATACACTCAGAGAAATGTTATTTTTCTATAAAAATAAAGTTATATATGATTTCGAACAATAAAAAATTGATGCTATTATTTTTTGGTTTTATTAAAACACCCAAACTTCCTCATAAAATATTTTATTAGGAAAAAAAAATACGTATATCCAAAATACATATATAATATAATAATAATAATAATTACTTACAATAATCTTAACCTATAATTTAAAAACAAAATACATATATCTTAAAACTATAATTAAAAAAAAAAAAACACAAAAATCTTAATTCTAACCTAAAGAATAGTGACCATAAAGTAGGGTGCTTGTTTTATCCCCCAATATTACCCTTTTTCTGCTCAATGGTGTATAACTTAAGGTCAAAAGAGCGGATAGATCTCTGGACGCGATACATCTCTATGTTCTCTTCCAGACATCTAACGTAGTCCTCGAATGTTATCGTATTTCGTAAGACATACTCGCGCACCCCTTTGGCTTTCTTTGTGACGTCATCATCGCGATTTTGATTTTGAACAGTGAAGCTGTACATTTTTGCCCGCAAACCAACGAACTTATCCATAAGGAGCCCTTTGTTCTCGTCCTTCATTAAGCCTACTACTTTCTTATTAACCTGGGGAATCTTAAAGAGGTTGTCAGGAGCATAATCACTCGTATCAAATTTCCCGATATTTCTATTTATAATTGACTCATAAATGTCATCGTTTGTGATAATATGGTAAATCAAACTGTCAGTATCAGTGTAACATAATCGCATCAATCCAGGGTCTTTATATAATTTCAACATGAAGCCATAATGAAAATCGTAAACGCAGGTTTTGGAGATGTCCAAAATAGACATCCCCACATAGATTGGTTTGTTGAATAAAACTTCTAATTTATTCTGTTCTATGGCTACCAAATTCTCCTCAAATATCTTGCTGCTATTGAAATTAGGTTGGGAAATATAATAGCGAGCCCCATATGGCCCATACCATTTATTAACTAATCTCACTAGTCTATGCTTTCGTACATTCTCCATAGATTTACCGAAAATTGCGTTGATCAGCAGCTTGAAGAGAGCTATTTCAAACGCATTCTTAGAAGCTGCTCTCAATCTAGTGTTGAGATCTATGTATGCTTTAAGTCACGGAGCTTGCTTAAATTCTAACATTCTATGGACTTTTTTCGGCACCATCCCCAGCGCCAAACATTGTTTTAAATTTCGATAGTGAATGATATATTTAGATTTATTGTGTAGACTTGTTAGTAATTTAGGTAATTTGCTGTCGGGTGGTGCTGCGTGAGTGGGGCAAAGAGAGAGATCTTTATGTAGATCATGTAGTTCAGTTGGGTAATCTAAATCGACTTCCAATATGTAACCAATTGGACTTTCGTCTGAGACGTTTCTTACGTCTACATCATCGAGATTTTCAACCCACTTGAACCCATCATAGGGCAAATATTGTATCATAGCCCATCCGTACAAATTACAAACGTCAAAATACATGAGGTAACTTGTCTCTTTTTCGGGGTCGTGATTATTCATGTATTTATTATTGACCTTTGCAAATCGATTACTGCATTGGCTCACACCTCCACGAATTCCCTTCTCCACAAATAAGACCATATCGATGTCTTTCAAATATTGTAAAGACACATTCGTATATTCCAACATACAGTCCCACGTGAAGGAGGGAACCGTCAAATAGTGAGCCGGATCTAAAGCAAAAAGATCTATACATTTGCTGCGAAAATTCTCAAATACATCGGCCAATAATAAAACATCTGTCTTCAAATATAAATCCGAATAATCACCTAAATTTCTACAATTAAAACTAGTCCAAATTGTTTGAGCATGCCTATAATCATCCTCACTTATCGATTCGTCGCGTAGTTTATTAAAAAATTTCTCTATTGGAGGAAGATTTTCCTCGTTCAATTTACCCCATTCATCTAAGTGTTCATAGGGAAATACTCCCTTACGAGTTGATAATTTAAATTTTTCATCGGATAAGTGCACAAACTCGCTCTTCAGAATACTCAAGTCACTCACATTCAAATAAGAAACTAATTTGTCCAAGTTTGAATCTAAAAACCTACATGAATCGATGAAACGAAATTTAATCACGGAATTTTTCGTACTTCTAGTGAAACTTATATACTTCTCTTCATTGATTGGGAGTACTTGAATATTTTGTTTGGACGATTTGGCTATATCTCGAATCAGCAAAAACATATCGTACCCACTGAGGTTATGAGCCACAACAGGCCCTTACGAATCGATATTTATAATTTAGAAGAGGGAGATGTTCGTGTTAGAGATCATTGTCATTTCACGGGCAAATATCGAGGATTAGCCCATCAAGATTGTAGATGGGCTAATCCTCGATATTTGCCCGTGAAATGACAATGATCTCTAACACGAACATCTCCCTCTTCGAACTGTCTCTCGCAAATATGACATTTCGTTTCCTTCATTATATCAAGGAAACTAATACCATTCAAGTCCATAGGTACAATAGATTTAAGTTTTAGATCGATAAATTCCCCAATTTTATCTAGTTCATCTGTCAACCATTTGGCCGAGTCTAATCCTCTATAACTATCAAATCGTGATAGGGAATTGTTAAATTGGCATTTTAAATAATACCCAACACTATACACCTCGTGTAGCTGGGTTTTGTTCGTATATGAACTTACATTAGATTGAGAGCAGTTCTGAATTGGTAATAGGAGAGCTTCAAAGTCAAAATAAATAATGAATGGTATGGGTAGTTTGTTTGAGTGATTCTTAAATTTTAAATAATCATCCTGGGGGAATGTAATTTTACACATATTACTTTTACCACAATCCTCAATATGATTTTTATACTTATTCTCGCTCTTGAAATTATTTAAACATCGCTCACACAAGTAAGTTTTATGGCGTGTGTAAATTTGAGAATTTACAAGTCTTGATAAATTTTTAATTAGACAATAGTGAAATTTAACGGTGGGTCAATGAAATTTGGGTATTTCGCAGGTTCTACATCTCGATAATATTTATCTTGGATTAATAGTAAATTAAAATGCCTCTCTAATTTATTTTTAGTTAAATATGCAGGGAGAACCTCCAATTTCTCCACATGTTCTCCCTGCTGCTGCTCATTACCCCCACCCCCACATAATTCCAAAACGAATACATGAATTGAAATATCGTTATTTTTCTCGAAAGTTGGAATTTGTGATATAGGAAGGGGAAATGTTAGATTTTTTAAATTTAAAACATTACTAAAATGTGGATATGAAGAAACACGATCTGAATTCTTAGCTGCAGGGTGTAGTCCTGCTGTTACTGCTCACGCAAGACAATATTCATCGTAATTTTTAATATTAATAATAGCATGCTTTCGAAGTATCTCTTATGGGGGAACGATATACGAAGAGCCTGATGGTTTCGTGCTTATTTATATTCACCCCCAAACTGATAACCTCCCTAAGACTCCACCCCGAGTCCACGTTCGAAAAAATCATCCAGCTTTACTTGGAGTTTATCAATTACATTCTCCTTGAACCACTCCAATAAATTTGTAAACACATATATTGGAGCGGATTTGGTGTGGAAATATTTATACTCTGTTTGGATAAGCTCGTCGATCGCATTAAGTCGCATTTATTCCCCACAAAATGTAGTGTTTACCTTAATGAAATTGTATGTCTGTAAAATTTTGGTGATTCTAGGACTGAAAAGATGAAAAGCGTCATATAAAAAATTTATCGGGTCTAAATGTGAAATGTTCGTTATAAAGCCAGTTCGAATTCGTTGGGAAAATGCGCATTTACCTTCCTCCCAACGGATTCGCTCACTACGGTTCTTATTAGTTGTAGGGGGTTTATTTCGGATCTCTTATAAAATTTTAAATCTTTTCAAATGCCCAATATTATTGAAGTTGGTTCTTACATGGTAAATTCAAGGTGTCTTTGGTTAAATGCCTGGAAAAAGTCCTAATGTACTTAGTACAGAAACCTATCCACTTTGTTATTTCCTGAGGGGATAATTTCGATTTTAATAAATCCCGTTGAGCCTCATTGATCATTTTCACAATCTCCCCACTGATTTTAGCGATTGAAACCATAGTTGAAAATAAAACAAGCAGCCTACCTTAGACGTTCGATCTGTTATTCTTTATTTTGCTATATTCTGTTGCTGCTGCTGGTCCACTTCACAAAATTCTAATTTTGAGCAGGTTTTCCCGGTCTTCAGGAGCTTCTCCCCTCTATATATTAACCCAAAACAAGGATGAGTATTGTTTTTATCGAGAATATATGCTATCGGACTCGTCAATCGTTTAGGTAGAAACACCGAACAGACTTCCAGTTCGAGTAATATGGCCTCTCCGTATCTTGTATTTACGATTTTCCCTTTTTGATTATATACGTAACACCCAATACTAGCTCGGACACTTTTCGAGTTATTTTTCTCTCTAAAAGAGAAATACTATTTATTTCTTTCAGACTACTTGTTGCCATTTTAACTATAACAAGAGAAACGCTTTTATGGAATAAACGATTTCATTCTTATATTGAAGTAATAGTATTCATTAAAATATTAAGAAAGGATTATACGTGAGAAATAATAAATTTGTCCATCAAATTGTATAAAAGAAGATTAATAAATACTTTCAAAAAGTTAAAGTTCCACTAGTACATTTTTAAGAAAAATAAATATTCCTACATAGAAATTAGCCCTACATAATAAAATAATGTTTAAGTTAATTAATAAAATAAACTCACCTCGATTTTAGCACTCACAAAAAACACGTCTGGTTGGTTATAACTCTGATTTAATAATGAATTTGATAATGGCTTGAGATGTACGCATATCCACGTTTTATGGAAACTTCTTATCAGTTGGTGGCGCCGTCGAGTCGGTCAATAACAACTTTATCGCTTTCTTTTTAGGAACTTCTTATCAATTGACGTCATGTATACCGTTAATGATCAGTCAATAACAACTTTATCAATTTCTTTTAATAGGAACTTCTTATCAGTCGACGTCATGTATAGCGTTCATGCTTGGTCGATAACAACTTTATCAATTTCTGCGAATTAGTTTAATTTTAGTTTATCGCATATTCAATGATTAAATATCATGTATAAAACCTATGGCACTTCATAGGAGGAAAATAGTATTATTCTCAAAGTGGTACTACGTGAAGTGAAGTGTGAGTTTTTTGAAATTTAAAAATGCCTAATGCATATCAGAGACACGTTGAACAATTAACAAACCGGAAGGATATTTATGCGGAATGGCAGATGGTGAACTGGCTGAATGCAAAGTAAGTTTTTACCCATTTTAATACATACCATAATTGTGAAAGCATCTTATTTTCCTTAGTGATTATTATGCGGAGGAAATTAGGGAGGAGATGAAATATATAGGGTTTCTCCGAAGATTGGAAAATCTTGATCCAAACGGAGAAAGCTATGAGTTAGCGGATTCTTCCCCCGAGTCAGAGGAAGAACTTATAGACTTAACGTATGTATTTTAGGAATTGCAAATCAATTTTGAAATACTAATTCAATATTTCCATCAATAGATGTTTGGAGACACTCGCCCACCCCCCTCTGTCAGCACCCGCACTCTGTGAGGATTTCATGTATGTGTGATTTTTGTATGTTGAGAATTATTTAGATTTTTGATTTTTATTATCATTAATTTACGATAGATTAAATGAAATGGATGCACCACAACCACCCATACCGTCACCAGCACTGCCGCAAGCACCTGGCATCGATCTAGTGTAAGTAATTATCTTTTAACTTGTTAATTATGTACTAATTTTTTTTTTCTCATCTCTCTCTTATAGATTTGAAAAAATCTGTATCCACGGATTGCGCGCCTCTCTGGTGGAGCTGATGTTTGAAGTATGTTTTGACTTATGTCTATGTTTTATTATTTAATGAGTAACACTTGTTTTATTTAACAATTATAGATGGTGCAGCTGCGTGCTCAAGAAGGGTGTCGAAATACTATAGAGCTCCTCGACGAGGAATGCTTCCTGGTTGTGGAGACTGGTGATGATTTGCATCATCATCTTAGAAAAAAAGTGAGTGAATCAAAACACACACACACACGCACACACGCACACACGCACACACGCACACACGCACACACGCACACACGCACACACGCACACACGCACACACACACACACACACACACACACACACACACACACACACACGCGCACGCACGCACGCACGCACGCACACACACACACACGCACGCACGCACGCACGCACGCACGCACGCACAACTAAAGTTATTTTCTTTCTTTTCATAGATCGTTGAAATGAGTCGCGGCATCGTATTTTTATTAGAGTTAATTTAATATAATATGTTTTTAGATTTTTAAGCGTTTACATATTTATATTTTAAGTTTTATATTTCAAAAATCCGATTCACTCGACGTGGTACGTTTGTATATACGACCCCATTCAATATTGTGGTTAGGATTATGAAATTTGATTTCAAACCATCCCCTCCACTTATACTCAAATTACCTAGTTGGCTTAAAGTTAACTTTTTATCTTCGTAAAATTTTATGTCTTTATCCAGTGCTACTAATTTCACATGGAATTCACGCAGCTTACGTGCATATTAATACTAATCAGTTTGGTGTTGGTGGTGGTGGTGGAGAGCCTCCTACACACCTACCCATTTTTTGAAACCCTCGTAATATATCTAGATGAGCATCTTCCTTTGTAACATATTCAAACATTTTCCAACTGTTTACACTGCAACACATAGAATTATCGCTAGCAGTGTGATGAAGGCAGATATATCTACAGTTTCCTCGAACAAATTTTGGACAGCGGTATTTCAAATTCAACACTTTCACCTGGCGATCTAACCCCAATTTTTTGAGAATTTTCACTATGAATTTGGCTTTGCCCTCACCACTAACGTATATGATGCTATCGGGATCAATATTTTCCTTGAAAATTTCTTCCACCAGAATATGGTCCTGATATCCTGAGTTGTATGGAATTCCGTGGTACGTTTCACAAAACATTATTTGCTTCATTTGATTTTCTGAGAGTTCACTTAGCGGTGTGGGTGGCTTGAATAGAAAATATTTTTCTAACTTTTTTTCACAATCCAACAAAGCAAGTTCCTCAACTATCATTGTATGGTGGGATATTTGAAAGCTCTGAATGTCGACCACCACACACTTCATCTTGAGCTAAACTGCTCCCTCCGACATTAACATCAACAATACAAACTAGAACAAGCCGGGTGTGTCGGACGAATTGAACTGGTGGCGCCACCTCCAAGAAGCAGTCTGTACCTTCGACCTCCCATGAAAGCAGGCTGTGTCTTTTGGACCAAAGGTACAGACTGCAGTCTGTACCTTGGGTCCGCCATGACAGCTGTCACGTGGTGGTGACTCCTCCACGAAGCAATCTGTACCTTCGATGACAGCTGTCCTGTGGTGGTGACACCTCTACGAAGCAATCTGTACCTTGAGCTCACCATGACAGCTGTCACGTGGTGGCGACATCTCTACGAAGCAATCTGTACCTTCCATGACAGCTGTCATGTGGTGGCGACACCTCTACAACGCAATCTGTACCTTAGGTCCGCCATGACAGCTGTCATGTGATAGTCACGTGACCCTGTACATGTGACACACTTTTTATACACACCCTGTATACTCTTTCATGTGACACACTTTTTGCACGCACCCTGTATACTCTTTACAAACAACATATCCTTATCTCACACATCCTTTCCTTATCACCTGACCTGAAGGATAACCTCACACTGGATGGACTGCTAGACCGGAAGTGGAAACCGGATATTGTGAGCCAGAACGCGCCCAGTACATCTACTCCCGACTGCCTGTTTTATATCAATCTGCTTGTATGTATGTCTACAGGTATTTTCACCTGTCTGCCCTGCCAGGCATAAAGGGCACTATATGTCTGTCCGCTTTTCTGATCAAACCCTGTCAAACTATTCCGAAAACGTAATTTATAGGATTATAATTTCGCCATCATTTTTATAAGCAATGTCTGACATATATACATTGTTTTCCACACCACCCATAGGAGGTACAATGCTAGGTGCGCTTTTTTTCAAGTGGTTTCGCCTTCAGCCCTATTCCACTATAGATATGTTTGAATCATCCTTTCCTCACCCTGGGGACTATTGGGTCTTTTTTTCTCTTTTTGCCTCTTTTTTGTTATTTCAAAATATTGGATCTTTTTTTATGTTTGTTGCCTCTTTTGTAATTTTTAAATATTGGATCTTTTTTTTTGTATTGCCTCTTTTTTATACTTATTCCCCTAGGATGGCAAAATTTATGATTCAAGGCATACCTATTACAACAACTAGCTCAAAATGAATGAAAAACGTTTCAGTATGTGTAATATCCTCTCATGCTAATGTATTTTTTTTTAAAACAATTCTATATATTGTAAAAGATATTTCTATATATATATATATACAGAATCAAAATATATTGAGTGTATCTACAGCTATGTTTAAACCCTTTTCACTACTTTATTCTTTTATATCCGTATGGATAAGATGTATGTCCGTTAGGAAAGAAGCGCTTCAGAGATACAGGTTTGTACTCTTTCTTGACATCGACTGAGATAACTTCGTGTTCTTTCGTGCGTCGAATTTGACGGGAGGTTATATATACAGGCTCGGACTTTTCCAGTATCATTTTGACGATGGAATCGAAATTCACCACCTTAGATGCAGAAAGGGATATACCCTTAACCTTACAAGTGTTTATATACTCTGCAGCAGCTGTGGACCACACCCTGTATGCGTAGTTTTTGGGGCCTCCTGAGGCAAAAGCCTCAATATATGAGCCGAGCCCATAGGCTTCTAACTCATCGGTCATTTCCCCCCAAAAACGATCATGTGGGTGATTCCCACTCACCCTCTCTCGAAACGTAAATGATCGAGTCAATGTCAAAATTCAAAACTCTTTTCTCCAGTTTTTCCAAATAGCCGTACAATTTCAAGCGAGCTTGGGCTGTTACGAAGGCAGCTATAACCACATTTACTGTGGAAAGTGGTGAAGAAACCTCCTCTCGCTTTTCGTAATTTACTATGAGGGTCTCCTCATTAACAGGCACTATTGTGTTAACGACAAACGAAGGTGGAGTGAGCAGGTTGAATAACTCTGACCGCTGATTGATAATTTTGGTTTTGGGCTGGTTTTCTCTCTGACCAAACTTGCCCCAAAACGAATTTAGCATCAACTTAGCTAAACAACCTAGTCCAGGGTTACTTACAATGTTGAAAAATTCCAGTACAATATCTTCACGTAGAAGGTACTCTTCGATGTAACGATCTTCTCCAGCCTGACTACAACAATTACCAGGCCAGCCCGAGGACTCCTGTTTTATTTTAATGAATTTATTCATCATGCCGGTGAATAAGCCTGTGACATTTTCACCATACTGTGTGGTGTCATAAGCCCAAATTTCATGGACCTTCTGTATGATGTAACCCTTTTCTAATGCTTTTATGACCTCGTCTAATGTCCATGTGCCAGTTAACGATCTTTCAGCCTTATTATGATTACAGGGCTGTTTGTTCATTTTCTCACCGCACAGCTGACATAGAACGAATATTAGTTTGTCGTTCATTTTCATGGACAATACCGGTAGATAAAGATCTCTCGGCGGCAGAATTGAGCATTTCATCAAACCAGATGTTTCATTAAATCAAATGTGCTACACTTCTCGGCTACATACACCTTGGGATGCCCTATAGGAAATTTCCCATATTTACACACCCATTGATATAACGAACAGACATCCAGGTATTTTATTTTTTCGCCATCGCGACATTAATAGTATTCAACTGTGTTGCCTGTTCGGCCCCCAAAGAAGGCCTCTCTGGGGTTGAGGGGCAACACGGCTAGAAGGGGATGGTTTTCCGTAAATGTTTTAATTTCTGGCGAAATCATCGTTTTGCGGAAGTCACACTCCCACATCTGAATTACCTCATGGGCAAATGACCGAATTCTGTCTGTTTAAGCGAGTGTGGATTCATAGCGTGCGTTGAACGTTTCTGAGGGGTTATCACTCAAAGGTTGTTCTTTGAAACATCATGGGCAGCCGTGTTAGTAGCACCCTTGAAACTCGAAGACCTGATTGGTTTCCGGGCACCACCCGTCAACTTTTACACCTGCAACGACAGCCTCGCGATGTTTTGCAGCGTGTTGAATATCAATGCCTCTCTGCTTTTCCTCCCACAACAGCCATTGTACCGCTATTTTGGATTGATTATCTTCAGCTCGATACCCGTTCTTTGGGATAATTCCAATAGTGTTTGGCTTGAGGAAATTTCGACGGAATACTTTATTAAATGTGCTGGCTATAGTGCATGCTTCGGTGAATGGACAGACATTAGTTTCCATCAACATCTGTTGACGAAATTTCAGGCAGGAACGGGCCAAAATCTGCACATCTGATATGCAGTAGGCCACGATCTCCTTCTGAAAATTAAAAATATAATCTTCACTCGCCTGAGTCGCATGCCATTTCATTGATTTCTCGGTCTTCAGGCTTCAGATTATCCGGGTCGTAAAAATCCAGTGCGGGCATAGGGCCTACATAATTTTGATTGGCCAATCGATTGAACAAATGCGGAAATTATCCCTTTTTCAATTCGGAAAATCCGAAAGCCTTAGGTAATTTTGATAGAGCCATGGGAAAATAATTCAAAGAATCTAAAAATTCCACATTTCCCACTACCATAGAAATTAATTTAGTGCCACGCATAATTAACTCGGGTTATAAATTGGTTTTTGTCAAAATGTAATTTAGAATAGACTGGTGGTCGAAACCACTGCCATTATGAGCTGAAACAACAATGTTTTTGGAAATTTTCCGTTGATTAAAAATGTATTCCATTAGGCGCTCAACGGGGTTCTTTTGTATTATTTGAAATCTTACACAGCATCTCGAACAAATACGCGTGTCATCCCCCATTTCATACACACATTGCAGCACTGTCTAAAAACACATAGATTTGACTCGTGCAATAGAGCGCCATCAGGTAAAACTTTTTCCTGGCGTGTCTCTAGATCGTAAAATAGGAATAGCAGATCATCACACTTAGGCTTGTCGGTGTCAGGTTGAATGAAACATAAATGTTCAGAGGGCACATGTTTGTTACAGATTTTGCAGAAAATCTCTCCCCAGAAATGCTCACGATCAGCCCTGATTGTTTTCAGACGTAATGAACACAGCTTGACACTCTCGCAGACAGTGTATTTTCCAGCAGACCCCTGTTTTTCATGATTTTCAAAGCATAAGGGGCCCTTGAAATACCGTAAACAGTCTGGACATTTCTGCTTCTTTGCCTCAGGACAGGAGGGAGCCTGCTGGCACCCTGAGCATGTACCACCACATCTGTGTCTACTCTTAGAATTGTAAGGGATGTGACACTCCTCGCAGAAAAAAGCAGCTGTGGTGGAGATAATAACATTGTAATGGCCTTCGTTGAAAAGCAAATTCAATGAGGGTCCACGACCATCACCTTTGAAAATGACGTCACGCCCTTTAATACCATACTGGTACACGACGATTTAAATTAAAATTTCGTCTACTATAACCTCGCTAGCCGCCTTGGAATCTACCCACCTGATCGGTAGGTCTCAAACCTTCTGTTCCTCGCTGAATAATACCCGTCAGGGCATCTTTTATCCAGCTCACAGGTTCTCCAGAATGGGGTAACTCGCGAATTTTGAATTCAAGAATACGGCCCTGGCCCTGTAATCCGAAGCGCTTTATTTTCCTCACGCTATCTTTAATTATTAAAAACTTCCCCATTGCGGTTGAAAGCGTTATTAAAAACAGCTGAAGCACTCAAATATATATGATAGGAACTAGTAGTGAAAACAACTGATAATGCAGTTCAAAAATGATAATTGAAGCACTCGAATATATATGATAGGAATATCTAATTACTTAGCTGTAAAAACAACTGATAATAGAACCAAAATTATACAGAGCAAGATAAGAGAAAGGATACTCACATACAAGCACGTCTGCACAATTGAGGTGTTACGATGATAAAGAGTTAGGAAGCGACACGTGCCCCTATTCATTGGTGACAGCGGTCGGTAGGGAGATGATCTGATTGGTTACCTCCAAGGTTATCATTTCGCAACATACGATCGGGAGATGATTTGATTGGTTACCTCCAAGGTCAATAGTTTTCATGTCGAAACATGAAATAGATAAGAGCGGTACAAAGTGCACTAACTGAATTAGATAAGAGTAATTTTCTTTTCAAATCAACATTAAGTTACCTACAAGGTCAAAAGTTTTCATGTCGAAGCATGAAATAGATAAGAACGGTACAAAGTGCACTGAGTTAGATAAGAGTAATTTTCATTTCAAACCAGCATTCTAATAACTTATATTTTATTTTCAGTTACCGCGGCTTGGCAGCTAAAATCAGGTAACTTACATTTTATTATATGTATTAGGATTACAATCTGTGCTCACCACCTATGTAATATACATGTTTGAGTTTCTGATATTCGATCTAATACATACGAATTCCTGACTCAAGACCCCCCTTTTCTTTAAGATATACAGCCTTTGGTGTAGAATCTTGACAGTGCAGGCCTAGCTCTTCAATGAAAAATAGCAGGCTCGATCTCGATTATATTCAGAAGTTCCAATGCATCTATATTATCTTGTATCACCTTCTGTGTGGTTTCATGAGACCAGAGGGAGGAATTCATAAATCTGAATGAGCCGATGAATCTCAATTGAATGGGCGTATCATTGACATGCTTCGTAAAACTTATGTAATTCTCCTCGGTTATTGGGGGCAAATCGATTCTACCCATCCATTCGCGAGGCCATTAGACGTTCATTTTCGACTCGAGAGTCCCCGCTATAAATTTATAAGCCCAATATATTGGTATCCGGATAGATCAAATTTCAATCAAATTAGAAACTAAATGATTAACATATTTATTCATTTCAATTTATTCCAATGCAGTTCCACAGCAGTTTAGTAGATAGTTGCATAAATTTTTGTTTCTAGACCTGAAGCGATATTCAGAATATACGAGGAGCCCGAATTGATTACTTCATGTTTATTTATATTGATGCCCAAGCTGACTAACCCCATAAAAAGAATATTTATTAGAAAATAATTTATAAAAAAGTACTTGAACACTGTCAATACCTGCTCTTCTTTGATGATTCGAAATTCCCCGGTGCAAATATATTGGTATACGGCTAGATAGTAGCATAACTTTTTTGTTTCTAGACCTGAAGCGTGAACTGATGGTCGAAACCGACCCTGTTATGTACCAAAACAATAATTTTTTGAATATTTTTTCGTTGATTCATTATGTATTTCATCAGCCTCTCAACGGGGTTCTTTTGCAGTACTTGCAACCGAACACCGCATTATGGGTCCCTACATAATTTTGTTTCTAGACCTGAAGCGACATTCAGAATATAGGACGACCCTGAATTCATGGTTTCGTGTTTTTTTATATTTACCCCAAACTTATAACCTCCCTAAGGCTCCACCCCGCGATGAATCCGATTGTGATACCCTTACGAATAGATGGTCACATAAATTTTGTTTCTGGGTCTGAAGCTATATTAACCATTACTATCATTACTATCAGTATTATTCACTTCTTCCTTGATGTAAATAATAGAAAATTTATTGTTATATCGCAGAGCTTACTCGTGCACAGCTAAGATAGACGACATATTATTATATTAAGTACCTATTGTGATGCCCTTACGAATTAGATAGCTGTATAAATTTTCGTTTCTAGACCTGAAGCGATATTCACCCAATAATCACTAATCTATGTCCATTATATTGGAAATTGCATAATGCCCCCCCAGGAAAGCTTAGCAAAAGTTCCAGGTATTAAGTACCGTTTATCACCACCGTTTGGGGACAAAGCAATCTTCTCCTGGCTTATGGAGAACACTTCATGTTTTTCCGCTTTAATCAGATGTTGAGTAACCGACACATTTTTCCACTTTTCGAGGCACTCAATGTAGTCATCGAAATCAATCCTATTCCTGACAACTGAGAATTTTTTACCTCCTTGGCCTTTTTGTCACACCGTTGTTCCGAATAATTCCGGCAATTTCGGATTCTTCATATTAGGCTGCTTTAAGATCTTGCAGTTTTCTAGTGTGCGAAAAATCCTGAATTCATAGTCTCATGCTTATTTATATTTATTTCTAAACTAATCACTTCTGTTGTGATGACCTGTTGGGCGGTTGAGGCACTCTGGGTATGATAGCTGTTTAGGTTTATATTGCACCCTTCATGTGTCTACACCCTGCCCCTACGAATAGATAGCCATATAAGTTTTGTTTCTAGGCCTGGAGCGATATTGAATGGGTGTATCATCGACATGCTTGGTGACACTGATATATTTTTCCTTAGTTATCGGGAGTAGATCGATTTTACCCTCCATTCGCGAGGCTACATCTTCGATGATGAAGTTTGCATCATATTTACTTAAATTGTGGAAAACTACAGGAACAACATGAGGGCCCTTATAGTTAAATTCTGACCCAATATTCAGAATATATGAAGATCTTCAACTGTTCATCTCGTGTTTGTTGATGTTGATTTATAAACTTATCACACCTGTTGTGATAACCTACAGGGTAGGATGAAGGCTCTCTGGGGTAATGGCTGTCTTTCTCAGATGTTGATCTTTTCGACTACTCCTTCTCCAACTTAGATGTGGAGCGACATTCAGGCCTATCCCCTATAGCCATCAGCAATCCTTTTTTCATATACTTCTAATGATATCATTCTCAGTAGCTAAAAACCCGAGCTGTTTGACTATCCTTTTCAGAGCAGCCTCCCTATGGATATCAACAACAGTTCTTTTTCATGCCCCCTAATAGTATTACACTCAGAAGCTAACGGCCCGAGATGTTTCTCACACCTTGAGCAACATTCAGAAGTTCCACTCCTGTTGTTATGCCCCGACGAGCGGATATCATCCTCAGTATCTAACAAGCTGAGCTGCTTGACTATCTTTTTCAGAATATCTCGGATATAGCGAGCAGACGTCAAGATATTTAATTTTTCCCCCTCACGACGTGTATAGTATTCTACCGTGTTCCTCGTCTCACCCCAAAGAAGGTCTCTCTAGGGGTTAGGGGAGAACGGAGTGGAGGGGTGGTTTTCTGTAAAAGTTTTAACTTCAGGAGAAATCAAAGTTCTATGGAACTCACACTCCCATATTGCAGTTTGAGCCTGACCTCCACCATGCACTTCGTTCATTATTGTGATGACTTGTGGGAGTGATAGCAATTTGTTTCCTCCTCTACAGAACAACTTTCACAAACACCCGATCATATACTCATAATGGAGGGCGTAAATGGTTGTCTTCGATAAATCCAATATAGACATCCCCACATATATCGGCTTATTCAACCATACTTCCAGCCTGCTGAGTTCAACAGCCCCCAAATTCTCGTTGAAAATGGTGGAACTCTTGAACTCTGGTTTCGATATATATGATTCAGAGCCATGCCAACCCCGCCATCCACCAAACAGATTGTTCATTATTGTGATGACTTGTGGGAATGATAGGATCCAGCCTGTCCTCTACCTTATGCCTTGTTCTTTCACGGCCAACACTGAAGATCTCAACTCTTCTACCGATTGTATCAGTTGATTATTTTTTTTGTTTTCAGTAGTTCCACACAGGTTATTTTTTTGTTTTCAGCAGTTCCACACCTTGTAAGCATAGTTTTGGGTCCTCCTCTACAGAACAACCCTCCTCAAGCGGTTGAATCAATTACTTATGATGGAAGGTATAGATGGTTGTCTGCGGGCGATTTTGTGTACTACCCTCCGCTAAGCGTCTCGCTCATTAGTGTTGACTTCCCGGTTGGTTGGGCCCTCTGGGTGATAATAATAGCCTGACAGGATCCTATTCTCTACCTTAAGCCTCGTTCCTAATTTTCGCGGGATGATATGCTGAGAGGGTGAGTCCCCGTGTAGTCTAGTGTTGGTTCTAAAGTATCCAAACTGTTATGTTCATTATTTGAGATGTAGGGCCTATCTTCTTCTCAGTACATGACAGCTACCTGTTTCCACCATCTCGAAGGTCTCTGGTTCATCATCACGTTTGTTTTTTAGACACACACCCACACCCTAACCTTTCGCAATCCGTGTATTTAGCCGGTGATCCTTGCTTTTTTTAAAAATAACATATGATATTTTTTTGTGGGTCACCTTTCTTTTCGCAGACCTCTCGTTACAGAAATGGTATTTCGAAATATTCAGTACCGAATTTGATATTTATATTATACGTGTTTGAGTGTGAATCTGATTCTTTATAATCGAAAGAGACTAAGACACATATCGATTAAAGAACAAATAGCCTCTCCGCTAGTGCTACAATGACAACCAGTAGCCTCTCATGCCGCCAGTCTATGACAAGAAGCCTCTAACACTTCCAGAAATCTCGTCAACGACAAGAAGCCAGTAGATGAGCTCCACGAGTTCTCGACCAGGATATCCGGTCTCCACTTCCGGTCTAGCTGTCGATGTGCATCCGGTGCATGAGCTCGTCCTTATCAGTTTTTAAAGGATGTAGGTGATAAGGATTTTATTTTATTTGTAAAGAGTATACAGGGTGTGTTCAAAAAGTGTGTCACATGTACAGAGTCACGTGACTAACACATGGCAGCATGGCGGCCCTAAGGTCCAACTGTCATGGCGACCATAAGGTCCAGCTGTCATGGCGTCCATAAGAACCAGCTGTCATGGCGACCATAAGAACCAGCTGTCATGGCGTCCATAAGAACCAGCTGTCATGGTGTCCATAAGGACCAGCTGTCATGGCGACCATAAGGTCCAGCTGTCATGGCGACCATGAGGACCAGCTGTCATGGCGACCATAAGGACCAGCTGTCATGGCGACCATAAGGACCAGCTGTCATGGCGACCATAAGGACCAGCTGTCATGGTGGGTATAAGGACCAGCTGTCATGGCGACCATAAGGACCAGCTGTCATGGCAGCCATAAGGACCAGCTGTCATGGCGGACCTAAGGTACAGATTGCTTCGTAGAGATGTCGCCATCAAGTGACAGCTGTCATGGCGGACCTAAGGTACAGACTGCTTCGTGGAGGGGGCTCCGCCACCTCTAGGAAGCAATAAGGACCAGCTGTCATGGCGGGCATAAGGACCAGCTGTCATGGCGACCATAAGGACCAGCTGTCATGGCAATCATAAGGTACAGGTTGCTTCGTGTAGGTGTCACAACCAAGTGACAGCTGTCATGGTGACCATAAGGTCCAGCTGTCATGGCGACCATAAGGTCCAGCTGTCATGGCGAGCATGAGGTACAGCTGTCATGGCTACCATAAGGTCCAGCTGTCATGGCGACCATAAGGTACAGCTGTCATGGCGAACCCAAGGTACAGACTGCTTCGTGGAGGGGGCTCCGCCACCTCTAGGAAGCAATCTGTACCTTTGGTCCAAAGGTACAGGCTGCTTCATGGAGATGTCACCACCACGTGACAGCTGTCATCGAAGGTACAGAATGCTTCGTGGAGATGTCGTCACCACGTGACAGCTGTCATGGCGACCCTTGGGTACAGGCTGCTTCATGGAGATGTCGTCACCACATGAAAGCTGTCATGGCGGACCAACGGTACAGGTTGCTTCGTGTAGGTGTCACCACCACGTGACAGCTGTCATGGTGAGCTAAAGGTACAGGCTGCTTCATGGAGATGTCGCCACCACATGACAGCTGTCATGGTGAACCAAAGGTACAGGTTGCTTCGTGTAGGTGTCACCAACACGTGACAGCTGTCATGGTGAGCTAAAGGTACAGGCTGCTTCGTGTAGGTGTCACGTGACAGATGTCATGGCGGACCGAGGGTACAGGCTGCTTCGTGTAGGTGTCACCACCACGTGACAAAGACTGCTTTGTGGAGGTGTCGCCACCAGTTCGACTCGTCCGACTCATGCGACTCGTACGATTTTGAAATCACATGATCTGTCACGCGGTGAGATATGGTGTCTGTCACTTCGACGGAGTGTCTGTCACAAGGTGTCATGGTGGCTATCACGTACCATAGAGCTGAAGGTTACAGAGCTAACCCAACTCAAAACCATAGAGCATCATGGTGGTTGAAAGAGTTGTCATGATGTCTGTCACGTGAGGTCTTCATCGAGGTGTCATGTCGCGTCTAGGAGGGTGTGACGTGGTGGATCGATGAAGCATCTGTCACGCGAACTGTCAAGACGGATCTATGAATGTGAACCATAGATTTATAGGTATCAAATGAAAAGTCTTGATATGCAGAATGTTAATTTTATTGAATTGAAGATCCTACGATCATAGTTTACCAACGGTGATGACGTCACGGGAGGCATTCATTGTTTCAATCCGGCGACCATAGTTTACGAACGATGATGACGTCACTGCTTCGAACCGATGGCAGTAACTGATTCAATCCGGCGACCATAGTTCACGAACTATGATGGGCTAATGAGGAATAAAATGTGAATAATCATAATGATTGTATTACATTCATACACATGTTTTTTTCGCATGATTCAACACATGCTTCAACATTCAGACAAGTGTTTCAACATTCAGACACGTGTTTCAACATTCAGACACGTGTTTCAACATTCAGACACGTGTTTCAACATTCAGACACGTGTTCCAACATTCAGACACGTGTTTCAGCATTCAGACACGTGTTTCAGACACGTGTTTCAACATTCAGACACGTGTTTCAACATTCAGACACGTGTTCCAGCATTCATACCTATTTAACATGTATTTGATACCTGATTTTGACGAAACCGTAGAAGCACCTAACCGCATGATCAGACATACACAATATAACATCATCATCTAGTATATAAACAAATGCTTATTAACATATGTTCCAGTATGATTTCGATTCGCCTTCAGGCATGATGAAGATTGTTGAGCAAAAAGACTCGTTGAGTATTATGAACTTAGGCTCAAGCAATGAGAATGTAGAACAACCACAACGTCACAGCTCTTTGCTGCCTAATACTCTACGAACAATAATCTGTGGTCCAAGTAATTGTGGGAAAACAAATGTGATGTTATCTCTATTGTTAGATGCAAACGGTCTGAAATTTGAAAACGTGTTCATATATTCAAACTCTTTACACCAACCAAAATACCAGTTACTAAAGGAGACATTGAAGAAAATTGAGGGGCTTGGATATTTTCCTTGTACCGAAAGTGATGAGGTCATAGACCCCACAGAAGCGAGGCCTAATTCAATCATAATATTCGATGACGTGATGTTTGAGAAACAGCAGAAAATTCGTGCTTATTTTTCAAGAGGGAGACACAACTCAATTGATAGTTTCTATCTTTGCCAGTCTTTTGCTAAATGTCCAAAACATGGATTGCGCGACAATGCCAATTGCTTGATTATTTTCAAACAGGATGAGCTCAATTTGAAACATATATTCACCGATCATGTAAGTACCGACATGTCACTCGAAAAATTCAAAGAGATATGTAGCGTATGTTGGAAAGATAAATATGGATTCCTTATGATAAACAAAGACTGTGATATGAACAAAGGACGTTATCGCAAAGGTTTTGATAGTTATATATACATCTAACATGTATATATACTTTCATTTGAAATAGACAACCCGCTCAGCATGGACGTGGGTGTGAGTAACACGCTTAAAGAAAAACAACAATTGAAGAAAAAAATTTGGGAGTTAGCAAACGTTGTGAGGAAAAAATATATGGCTGTGAAATTGGGTAAAGCTGAAAATGATGAGATTCTAGATAATATGTTCAGGAATGTATCTAAACCTCTGGAGGAAATTGTGAAAAATGCTGAAATAATCGAACAAAATTCGTTGGTTAAACCTGAAAGTATTGTTTCTACAGCAACACAAATGGAGAACATACCAATCCCAAATATTGTAACTGAAGGGGAAGAGTTCGTATATAACCCCCAAAATACTGAGGAGGATGTGTTTACCCTCGAACCTACTATCGATCAGATTCGTGAAGAATTCAGAAAACATAAGAAAGATAATGCAGAGGCTACAGAGGAGTTTCTGCAACAATACCCCACATTAGCACGTTATTACTTGGAAGGATTCCTATTGGATGATGATGTCAAGAAATACGATGATAGAATGGGATTGCAATATAATTCAACTTTAGACAAATGGTTCATGGGTAATCAACCTATAGAAATTGATAGTGAGAGTAATATAATTATCAAGGGTACTCCGTTCAAGGGTACCACAGGACTGTATAATTTGATATTTTACAGAGATGTTCTACCGGATACTTACACTGTAGAAGATGGGAAAAATTATAGTCAAATGATGGAAATGGCTAGTGCCCATAGACGTAGAGAGAGAGCCCCTCTTCCATGTGGATATATGATACAAATGTATTTAATAATAATTTCAAACAAGTTCACGGACAAGGATTATTCCTAACGAGCGATGGAAGTTATGATATGGAAAATCGTAGATTGTGCAACGTAAAATCACCGAATGATGATGGAGATGTTGCAAATAAAGTATATGTTGATAAATTAACACACAAACTGAATCTGAAAACGGAAACCAGTCTTAAAGATACCTTCAATGTTAGGGTTGATAATTTGATCAAAGATATCAACAAGGATCTGGATGAACATAACTTAACGAATGACAAGGTTATTCTCAACATTGATAAACATCTGATGGACATTCAGAATAAATATAATGGAATGGGGATCTATATAAAATCAGAGTATAAAACAATCAGTGATAGTGTGAGGGAAAACAGAAATGAATTGAAAGAGATCAATAACACATTTAACAGTGTGAACATGCGTCTAAATGACATTACTAGTAAAGTGGAGGCGTTAGAACGACGGATGACATCTGTGGAATCTTCTAAGAAGAGACCCTCATCATCCACAACAACAAAGCAGGGCTCTGTGAAACGTATATCTCCAAATCCTGTGAATATACCCAAAAAATTAATTCTACACTAGATTTCCACATTGATAAGATGAGTAGAGAACAAGTTGTGCATGAGCTTCATAAGCCGAGTAGGAAGAATTTCAAACGACGCAGAACTATCATAAAAGGTTTGGATGATTTGTGGCAAATGGATCTGGCAGAAATGGGTAATTACGCTCGTGAAAATAGAGGATTCAAATACATTTTGATTATGATCGATTGTTTCTCGAAATTTCTATGGACACGCCCGCTGAAAACGAAATCAGCCGAAGAAGTTTGGAAAGCGGTCAGTTCTATATTGCTAGAAGGACATCGTAAGCCTAGGAATCTGCAAAGCGATCAGGGAAAAGAATTCTTCAATAAACACTTTAACGATCTAATGAAGAAATATAATATCAATCATTATAATACGTATAGTGTGAAAAAAGCAGCCATTGCTGAACGTGTCATTCGAACGTTAAAGGAATCGCTCTACAAACATTTCAGTCTCAGCGGGGAATACAAATGGCTTGATATACTTGAAGAAACCACAGAAAAATATAATAAACGTAAACATAGTACTATAAATATGGCTCCAATAAAAGTGACGGAACAGATTGAGAGCGAGATATTGAAGCGATCCTACTCACACATCAAGTTAGCTCTGCCTCACAAATACAACGTTGGAGATGCGGTACGAATAAGTAAGGCTAAACATATTTTTGAGAAGGGATTTACGCCCAATTGGAGTACGGAATTATTTAAAATCATCAAAGTAAAAATTACCAACCCGGTCACATATCTACTAGAAGATATGACCAACGCACCAATCAGCGGCTGTTTCTACGAGGAAGAATTACAGAAAACAAAACAACCCGATGTGTATTTAGTCGAAAAAATATTACGAAAGAGGAGGGGTCAACAGTATGTGGAATGGTTGGGTCTAGATAATAATCACAACAGTTGGATCAATAATTCGGATCTCGTTCAATGAATCCATCATTGACCATTTGGAGATTATTAGGAACAAACAAATAGCTGGAATATTATTGACTCGAGGGTATGATTATTATAATAGAACAAAAATTCCGTGAATATGAGGGTGAATCAAGAGTGAAGATTATAATATTTGAAACATATATTGTTAAGATTATACTCAAGTCTTTTGTATTGAGAAAATTTTGAAATTAATAAAAAATATTATTTTGAGATCTTTGGTCTTTCTCCCTCCCCTCGTTAAATAACGGTGCAATCTTGAATTTTCATCAGTCTGTATGGAAGCGTACGTAGGAGAAGGTGTTCTCAATACGCTTATAAACAAGCTCCCGTTTGAACTTCATATTCCTGGTTATCAATTCTGTGGTCCCGGTACAAAATTAGAAGAACGGTTGAGAAGAGGAGATTCAGGTATCAATCCACTCGATAAAGCTTGCCGCCAACACGATATTTCATATCTGCGAAACGCTAGTTTGTAAGGACGTCACGAGGCGGATAAAATATTAGAGAACGCTGCTTGGCAGCGTGTCAAATCTAAAGACACAAAATTTGGAGAAAGGATTGCCGCTTTCGGTGTAAATAAAATTATGAAGGTAAAGAGGAAATTGGGAATGGGTATGAGAAAGAAGGTTGGGTTCGGAAGTGCAATTGTCGATGGGGTGAGAAAAGTTATGAAGAATAAGTTTGACTCATCCAATCTGAAGAAAACATCCCAAACAGCGTTGAAAGTTGCACGAAAACAATTCAAAAAAGAGGGTGGTCGGAAAAATGTTCGGTTACCAAGAGTAATTCCTATTCCAAAGACTGGAGGATTTCTACCATTTTTAATACCTCTGTTTGCCGGCTTATCAGCTGCTGGAGCATTGGCGGGGGGTGGTGCAGGCATCGCTAAGGCCGTCAACGACAGCAAAGCAGCTCGGAAAACCTTGGAGGAAACGGAAAGACATAATAAAACAATGGAAGCTATAGCTTTGGGGAAACAAGGATCTGGTCTATATTTGAAAAAGTATCGCAAAGGTCTTGGTCTATATTTAAATAGACATCCAAAAAACTGTCAGTAAACCTACCCAGAAGACCTCTGACCGATCTCGATCTACGAAAACTAGCAAAAGCTCTGAAAATTCCCCATTTTAGAGGAGTATTTATGCGTGATGAACTGCCATCCAACGGACCATGGAAAAACGAGCGTGGAATAGTTAATTTAGATAGCTCGGACAATGGAGGCACTCACTGGGTTGGGTTTAATAAAGTCGGCGATAATTTTCAACAATATAACACTTATAATTGTGGTCAGTTATGTTTAGATTTCCTCTCTAACTCTTCAGTTGTGCTCGACTAACCCTGCATTTATTAGTATATAAATAGATTGTTGGTAGAGTTTGCATCAATCATGTCTCAGACGTTCACTATCACGGGTAAGAGCTCCCGCTTATCTGTAGATTTCCACCCACCTATAGAACTAGATCCTCAGTCATATTATTCTATCGCACTTGTTGGCTCGCATACGTACAATAGCATTCCGAACATTGAAGAAGGTTTTAATAAGTTTTATTATGAAAATGTGAAGGGTGAGGAAGAAGTAGTAACTATACCTACGGGGTCCTACGAGTTGACAGACATCGAGGATTTCATACAAAGTGCAGTTTGTGGGATAGGAGTGAAGCAAGAAGAACGTGACCGGAAATTATCAATAAAATCTAACAACAACACTCTACACACAGAGCTGAAGAGTGATTTTGAAGTGAATTTTATTCCTAAAGATAGTATAAGCGAACTGTTGGGATTCAGCAAAAAGAAATTGACATCTCGCGAACTACACGTATCTGATCGACCTATAAACATAATCAAAGTTCAAACAATACGTGTTGAGTGTAACTTAACCGCAGGAGCATATTATAACAATAAGATAGCTCATACGATATATGAGTTCTCACCTCTTGTACCACCTGGGTTTTCCATTGATATAGAGCCGAAGAATCTTATTTATCTACCGGTCATCAGCAAGACGTCCTTCGATAACATCACGCTGAATATTTTAGATCAGAATTGGAAACCGGTGAATTTTCGTGGAGAAGAAATTATTATACGATTGGAATTGAAAAAGATCGTTAGGGATTATACCTCACAACAATAAATAATAATCCAATACTCACCACCACTCATTATATGAAAGGAATTCAACTGAGAAGGTTGCAGTAGCCATCACTTGAGAACATGGGTTTGGATTTCAGCAATAAAAGACATCTCCATAGTGGTCATCAGTCATTATCTACAACGAGCTCGAGGGAGAAGGTTGCTTCTGCATCACTATCATTGGAAAATATCAATTTTTTGAAGTCCCTTGGTTACAATGTGGGAAAAACTTCAAATATTCAACGACCCAAACTTCAATGAAGACATCATCGGAGAAGAAACTCATACCTACTATCCCCACACAACATCTTTTGGCAACAGCGATGAAATTGAGATATTAATCAATCAACAAGATGTGTTGGTAGATTTGGCCTCGTCTGCTTCATTCATCGAGGCAGAATTCCAGCCAGAAGCAAGTGGTGATGGTGAATGTAAACTAACGAATAATTTCGGAGCGTTTCTCTCCGAATATATCAGTTATGAATTGAATGGAAAAGAGATAGACAAAGTACGTGATCCTGGTATTGTCAGCACCATCAGAGCTTATCTAACATATGCCAAACATGAATCTATACCTCTAGCTATTTCTGGATGGTCATTTAAGGATGTATCGAGTTCAGTCTACAATAATAAAATCAATTTATGGATACCGTTGAATTTTCTACTAGGCCTATTCATTGACTATAACAAAGTTTTGAGTGGAAAACATAAGCTGCGCTTGATAAGGTCTCGAACCGATAACGATTGCTATACTAATAGCACAGGCATGAAAACGGCTAAAATAAATGTGAAGACGATAGCATTAAAAGTGCGACATGTGTTTCCAAGTGATCAAGTTAAATTTCAAACGTTGGGGAATTTGAGTGCTGAGAAGCCTATTTTGATTTCATTCCGTAGTTGGGATCTGCATGAAAATCCGTTGATGAAGGAGAGCACTCGCGACATTTGCGCTGTTAAAACTTCAATGAATTTGGAACGACCCAGATATGTGATTCTAGCTTTCCAAACTGATCGAAAAAATAATCCTGTTAAGCACAGTGCATATTTCGATAATATAAACTTGCTAAATGTTAAATTATACTTGAATTCAGAGTGTTATCCATATGAAGCAATGAAATTGAATTTCACCGAACAGCAATACGTGGAAGCATACCAGATGTACTATGATTTCCAGAAATCATTTTCAAATAAAATAATAAGCGAACCCATGTTAGATTATATAGCATTCAAGAATAGAGCAATTTTTGTGATTGACTGTTCAAAACAAAACGATGCTATAAAGTCATCAACAGTTGACGTCAAACTAGAGATGGAAAGTTTCCTGAATTTCCCCAAAAACACCAGGGCTTATTGCATCATCATTAACGATCGTATAATGGAGTATTCTCCGATTACAGGATCAGTTCGGAATTTGGTGTGAAGAACCAGGTGATGAATCATGATGTTATAATTTATGTTCTAAATGATGTACTATCAAAATGTATCTTTCCCAATAAATGTTATTATTATTATTATATTTGATATTTTATTTCTCAAACGGTAGGTGGTGATGTAAACATCCGACGATCATAATTTGTAAACTATGGTAGTCGGTTGTTGGAAATGAAACAAATTGAAACAACTAGTGACGTTATCAGTCAGTTATCAACGTTTGCAATGATATCGAAACGGAGAGTTACCCCCCACCCTCACTATTCACGTTCACGTTCTCACGTATGTAAGAGAGAATCATTTCAGAGAATGTTCAGTTATAAAAATGAACTTAGCAGCGTGCGTTCGTGATTCAAATGTGGCTACATGGTCCACCAACAATTTTATTAAGTTAACAGTTAATGATGTGTGTCTAAAATTTGGGATCGATATAAGAAACGATAAAAGAAACTATTTATTTTGGAATATTCAACTAAACCAACGCGTTCTGATGAATGAAGATCTATTGGATTGGTTAGGTTATCGCGGCAAAAAATATCATGCTAAAAAGGGTGTTATAACAAGATTGTTGAGGAAAAACCCGCATATACACCATTTAGAAATTTGTGATAAGACTGATGCACGAAAGAAATATTATGTTCTAGATGCTATTGATTTCGAATCATTATTGATGCAAATGCGAACTCCTAAAGTCATCGAGTTACGTGAACTGTTTTCGTTAATGAAATTTATTATGATGAAATATTGTGAGTACGAGAAATTCTATGAACAACAAGAACGTCAAAGAGCTGAGGAACGTGAATGTCTTGCGAAAGAACGATCTCAACGCTCATCTCAACAAATTCAAATGAATGTTATCACCTTACGGAATAACATTGCACCAAATATTGTTCCACCTCCTATAAATTTTGGAAAGAGACGAAATTTAGGTAATTACTTTGTTTTTTATAATAAAATTTATATAATATATATTATTCAGGATTATATCGAACATCGAATGATATGAGACCAGAATGGTACCTAATGCGTCAACAGGAGGATGGTTGGCGTGATGCCGACAGAAAATTACAAAATCGGGTAATGCGATTAATACGTAAATGGTCTAACATATCTCATGCTATCGATATTGGTAACGAAGTGGAACAGAATTTCCGCCGCGATTTGAAATGGTATGCAAGAGGAAATATCATTCATGCCGCAGAAGAAGAGGGGGGTGAACAATTGATTAGTGATATCAACATCGAGTCATTGATAGAATGTGTTATCAATCACAAAAATAAATCTTATGAACTAGCAAATGATAATGTCAATATATTATTATAATTATCATTCCTTTTGTTTTATTAAAACACTTATATCTTCATACAATCATTTATTTACATGGTAAATAGCCTTCTTTACATATTTAACAAACATTTTCAACATTAGTACTGATAAAGAAGATAAAATTGCATACAAAATTGCGAAAATTTTAGAAATTTCTTCGTCTAGTGAGGATGATGTACGTGTGGATGGTGTTGATATTGTCTTTTGTATGACATGTGGTAAACATGATGATTGTTGGAGCAATTGCCATTCAGCCATATCTCCCTCACTCCGATCAAAGAATAAAAGTTTAAGTTTATAATGTATGGTGGTACGATTATCTTGAGGAATGTTGAATGCGAATACCTCTAATTGATTATCGTTGATTTTTCTAAAATTCATCGGAATCCATTCGGTACGGTTACACCCCCCACCACCATCGGTTGCAACATCCTTCAGACAAATATAAATGCGCTCAACGTGTTGGGGAACGTTAGCGTATAGAATACCATTCAGAATTGTGGTTAGAATCACGAAATTTGTTTTTAACATCCCCACTCCCATCATTATCTTCACTTTTTGCACTTGTAAATGTATTCAACAGTCTTATAACTTTTATTTTATCTTCGTAAAAATTCAAGTCTCTTCTTAGTTCATGAACTTTCTCCACAAATTTTCTAAGTATACGTGTGTATTCTTCAAAAGATATATGCATAATGACACATTTACAAACTTACTGGATATCTTTATCATAACCTCCAACTATTCACATTTACACATAGAGTATCATTATTATTACTCGCATTTCATTCCTCATCTGACCATCATAGTTCGTGAACGATGATGACGTCATCAACGTTCGTAAACTATGGTCGTCAGGTTGAATCAGTTACTGTCATTGGCTTGAAGCAGTGACGTCATCATCGTTCGTGAACTATGGTCGCCGGATTGAATCAGTTACTGTCATCGGTTCGAAGCAGTGACGTCATCATCGTTCGTAAACTATGGTCGCCGGATTGAAACAATGAATGCCTCCCGTGACGTCATCACCGTTGGTAAACTATGATCGTAGGATCTTCAATTCAATAAAATTAACATTCTGCATATCAAGACTTTTCATTTGATACCTATAAAGCTATGGTTGACATTCATAGATCCGTCTTGACAGTTCGCGTGACAGATGCTTCATGGATCCACCACGTCACACCCTCCTAGAAGCGACATGACACCTCGATGAAGACCTCACGTGACAGACATCATGACAACTCTTTCAACCACCATGATGCTCTATGGTTTTGAGTTGGGTTAGCTCTGTAACCTTCAGCTCTATGGTACGTGATAGCCACCATGACACCTTGTCACAGACACTCCGTCGAAGTGACAGACACCATATCTCACCGCGTGACAGATCATGTGATTTCAAAATCGTACGAGTCGCATGAGTCGGACGAGTCGAACTGGTGGCGACACCTCCACAAAGCAGTCTTTGTCACGTGGTGGTGACACCTACACGAAGCAGCCTGTACCTTCGGTCCGCCATGACATCTGTCACGTGACACCTACACGAAGCAGCCTGTACCTTTAGCTCACCATGACAGCTGTCACGTGTTGGTGACACCTACACGAAGCAACCTGTACCTTTGGTTCACCATGACAGCTGTCATGTGGTGGCGACATCTCCATGAAGCAGCCTGTACCTTTAGCTCACCATGACAGCTGTCACGTGGTGGTGACACCTACACGAAGCAACCTGTACCGTTGGTCCGCCATGACAGCTGTCATGTGGTGGCGACATCTCCATGAAGCAGCCTGTACCCAAGGGTCGCCATGACAGCTGTCACGTGGTGGCGACATCTCCACGAAGCATTCTGTACCTTCGATGACAGCTGTCACGTGGTGGTGACATCTCCATGAAGCAGCCTGTACCTTTGGACCAAAGGTACAGATTGCTTCCTAGAGGTGGCGGAGCCCCCTCCACGAAGCAGTCTGTACCTTGGGTTCGCCATGACAGCTGTACCTTATGGTCGCCATGACAGCTGGACCTTATGGTAGCCATGACAGCTGTACCTCATGCTCGCCATGACAGCTGGACCTTATGGTCGCCATGACAGCTGGACCTCATGGTCACCATGACAGCTGTCACTTTGTGGTGACACCTACACGAAGCAACCTGTACCTTATGATTGCCATGACAGCTGGTCCTTATGGTCGCCATGACAGCTGGTCCTTATGCCCGCCATGACAGCTGGTCCTTATTGCTTCCTAGAGGTGGCGGAGCCCCCTCCACGAAGCAGTCTGTACCTTAGGTCCGCCATGACAGCTGTCACTTGATGGCGACATCTCTACGAAGCAATCTGTACCTTAGGTCCGCCATGACAGCTGGTCCTTATGGCTGCCATGACAGCTGGTCCTTATGGTCGCCATGACAGCTGGTCCTTATGGTCGCCATGACAGCTGGTCCTTACGGTCGCCATGACAGCTGGACCTTATGGTCGCCATGACAGCTGGTCCTTATGGACACCATGACAGCTGGTCCTTATGGTCGCCATGACAGCTGGTTCTTATGGACGCCATGACAGCTGGTTCTTATGGTCGCCATGACAGCTGGTTCTTATGGACGCCATGACAGCTGGACCTCATGGTCGCCATGACAGTTGGACCTTAGGGCCGCCATGCTGCCATGTGTTAGTCACGTGACTCTGTACATGTGACACACTTTTTGAACACACCCTGTATACTCTTTACAAATAAAATAAAATCCTTATCACCTACATCCTTTCAAAACTGATAAGGACGAGCTCATGCACCGGATGCACATCGACAGCTAGACCGGAAGTGGAGACCGGATATCCTGGTCGAGAACTCGTGGAGTTCATCTACTGAAGCCTCTAACGCTTCCAGAAATCTCATTGGGCCAAGAAGTCTCTAACGCTCCCAGAAGTCACTTCTACCTCATCAACACATCTATCACCCATGTTGTCAAATTAAGAAGTCTCTAACACTTCTACCTCGCCAACACTTCTATCACCCAAGCTGACAAATCTCGCTACGTTTCGACCATCAGAAGCCTCTCACGCTTCCCCAGAACACACCTGCAGTCTACATCAGCAGCCTCTAACGCTCGCAAAAACGGTCTCTCTACAGAAAATGTGTCTATCTCTTGATCGATTTATACATAATACAATGTAGGTTACTGAGATTTTTCTCATGTTTTTCTTTCTTTTACAATTGGGGTATATCAACAGGATTGGAACTACTGAATATCAAAAGGGGGCTCGAATCAGGCTGCTATCCATCCCGTCCGTGACAGAGCCCCCTCACCCCGCTCCTATCAGGCAGCTATCAACCTTGAAAGCCCCTGGACCACCCCAACCTACCTCGAAGGGGGCTCTCATTATGCAGCTATCCACCCCGTCCGTGGCAGAGCCCCCTACCCCGCTCCAGGGAGACATAGGCAGCTATCACTCCCTAGAGCCCCCTTCGTCGATCCAGGGGAAACAGGCTGTCCCGCAAGACATCACAATAATGAACGAGCCGTTTGGTGAAGGCCAGGCCCGTGGATCAGCCCACCCTACCTCGAGGGCATGAGGTAGTCGTATATTCTAAAATATCGCTTCAGGCTTAGAAACAAAAATTTATGCAGCTGTTCAAATAAATATGTATATATTTTTGTTTTATTACCTGTTTGAATATATTCCTCGAAAAAGTGATTCAGCAACCAATACATTAGCTTTACAGTGTATATTTCAGGTTATTATGCTGTAACCAACTCCCGCCAAATTTTGGTGGAAGATTAGTTGTCCCCTAAGGTTACGGTACGGTCATGTACCTTAGCAGACCTGCCTGGGTTTCTTACAAGTAAGAAGGTCAGAGTTCTTCTAGTTTAGTTTTGTGGTTGGTATTTGAGAAATGCTCTTCCTACAGAAGAATAATGTCTTTGCCTTGAATAAAATGATGACAAACCTTTGTAGCTATTTATTAACAGAAATAAATCATTAACTATTTACAATATTATATACAATTATCAACAATCAAAATATCTATACAGAGTTTTCACTGGAAATGACAACATTTATAAGACAGTGATATTCGGTCATCCCTATATGATATACGCTATTCGATTATTAAATACAAATGATTCCGCGAAAGTTTTTTTATCAGGCTCACTAACAGCTGGTATCTCGATTAGGTCAATATACCCTAACACGACGTAAGAAATGTGAATATCAGATTGTACACGTCTTCCTGAATTCGACTCGGAAATCTGTTTACTTGAGAAGACACCAGGCACCCGTGTACTACTGTGTCTCTCCTTATGACAATTTATTACGCCTCGGTTTATATTTTGGTTTAATAGAAATACGGAATCAGTGTTCGGAAGAACAAATTACTATTAAATTGTTCACGGGGAATCTCTAACTTGAAATAGAACTCAATCTCTTTACGGAAATTCTTAATTGTTAACTAAACTGGTATTCATCATTGCATTCATATGAAACGACTGTCAACACTGAATCGTCTCGTAGAATTTGATTGAAAATTAAAACAAAAATTGATTCTTCACAGAAAATATTATTAAATTATGAACGGAACAGCTCTTCTCAATATATTCAGGAAAAATAATCGTCAACACTTGACTGTTTTCTAGAATTATCGAAAATGAACTCAGATTCAAATAGTGGCGGAAAATAATGAATAATTATGAACAGTACAGCGCTTCCCAATATATTCAGGAAAACAATCGTCAACACTTTATTGTTCTCTAGAATTATTGAAATGAACTCAGATTCAAATAGTGACGTAAAATAATAAATAATTATGAACAGTACGGCGCTTCCCAATATATTCAGGAAAACAATCGTCGACACTTTATTGTTTTCTAGAATTATTGAAATAAACTCAGATTCAAATAGTGGCGGAAAATAATGAATAATTATGAACAGTACGGCGCTTCCCAATATATTCAGGAAAACAATCGTCAACACTTTATTGTTTTTTAGAATTATTGAAGTAAACTCAGATTCAAATAGTGACGGAAAATAATAATTATGAAAAGTACGGCGCTTCCTAATATATTCAGGAAAAACAATCGTCAACACTGGACTGTTTTCTAGAATTATTGGAATGTAAATTCAGCAATTGAATCTTTAATGAAAAATTATTAGTTAGCAAAGTAGAGAATATACTTACTCTCCATTTATCGGATTGAATGGAGAAACTCTACTTTCGGTATATCGGGTTTACTGCTTCAGCTACGGCGGTCTCCTAGCAAGTCATTTTTAGATGGGAGACCGGCCTCCTTTCATACTCTGAAGTTGACACGTCATGTCATTGAGAATGTCGCCGGAACGCGGACTCGCTTATCAGGAGCTACACTCTGCTGTCGTGCCTTTATACACATAGTGTAACAAAGTTTGATTCCTTTATTTCGGTAGAGGCGACTTACTTGTGCAATAATATTAATTAGTAACGACGCTTCGTTACACACCTCCCTTTCTTCGGAAAAATTTTAATTTTGTTAAAATCTTCCATCCAAATACTCCTGGTAAGTTGGCGTCTCTGTGCTGTCCCAGGGCAGCTTAACGCGGACTACTACTTTACCAGAAGGATCCCTAACCCGATAATAGCGGAATTTCTTTTGGCGCGGACGTTTACAAATATTCTTAACGCTAGTCTTAATACTACTTATCCTAATTATGCCACTAATGGTGTCTCTGTCACTCTGGGGCACTGGGTTATTTACACTGGGAATAGAAGTCTCTGCCTTCGGGGAGGGGCTGATGTTGAAGAGAAGACGGCCGGGGGTTGGAGACATCTCGCTGGGCAACGGGGAATAATACAATTGGAGATTCGGGCTCGTGTCCGGTGTATGACCGAATAGCTCCAGATAATTCCGACCCAGCTGAAGAGCGGCCTCGGCATCGTCTATGGGAGTACGGGGAACCTCAGGGGTACGAATCTGTGGGCTGGACGTCATACCTGAGGGGATAAGAAAAATTAGTTCTGAGTTATAGTCTTCAAATCCTTGACATGGACTCGAAGAGGTGGACGCCCTCTTCCATTGTCAAGGAGGACTACTACCGGAGACAGGATCTTCTTCACACGGTATGGTCCTGCGAACTTGGGAGCCTATCCTTCAAAATGCAAACCCCATTTTCGCACCTGGTCCATGAGCTTAGATCGATCTCTGTTGTCAGGGGGGGATGGAGGGATTTGAGAAAATCCTCCTCTCGACGTGAGATCTCTTTCTCCATCTGCTGTTCTGGAATGAGTTCGGTAGTACTCCACCAATCGCTTTCTCATGTCATCTACTGTTCCCATCACGCTGAGTCCAACTTTGAACAGTTCTACTTCCAGTTCCTCCTCCCTTTCTGTGTCGATCCAAGATACTCTACTATCCCCTACGGATCTAGAAACACCTTCTTCCACACTCATTTTACAAGGCAAAGACACAAAAATAAAATTTCCAGATTTTTTTTTTCAAGTTTTGTTCGGTTTTTTTTTTCTTTCAAAGTCCCCTTTTAGGGCAACTTACGGTCCCTGCTCGGGCGCCATTTTGTAACCAACTTCCGCCCAAATGACTAATTTTGGTGGAAGATTAGTTGTCCCCTAAGGTTACGGTACGGTCATGTACCTTAGCAGACCTGCCTGGGTTTCTTACAAGTAAGAAGGTCAGAGTTCTTCTAGTTTAGTTTTGTGGTTGGTATTTGAGAAATGCTTTTCCTACAGAAGAATAATGTCTTTGCCCTGAATAAAATGATGACAAACCTTTGTAGCTATTTATTAACAGAAATAAATCATTAACTATTTACAATATTATATACAATTATCAACAATCAAAATATCTATACAGAGTTTTCACTGGAAATGACAACATTTATAAGACAGTAATATTCGGTCATCCATTGTCAAGGAGGACTACTATCTTCTCCACACCGTATGGTCCTGCGAACTTGGGAGCCAGTTTTGCCGCGAATCCTTGCACCCCTGACGACAGTGGATGTTCCCTCTTCATGACCTCATCTCCTACTCGCGGTATCCAATCCTTACGTCTCAAATTATAGTGATGGCTCTGGACATTATAGGCCCTATTCATTTTATGTTTCACAAAACTCATCACGTCTTGTAAGCCAGTCAAATACTCTGCATATACGGCGGGTTCGAAATTTTCTTTGCAAGCGTCGGGTTGTACTTGAGCTTCTCGAAACAGCGTGCGTGGTTGTTCCAGCTCTCTTCCATAATTTAAGAAGGCCGGGGTGAAACCAGTGGAGTCATGACGGGTGGTATTGAGGGCAAACATCAATTCGGGTAGACTCACATCCCATTTTCGGTGATCGACTTCGCACATTTGAGCGACCATAGTTTTAATAACTTTATTAACCCTCTCTACGGGATTCGCTTGCGGTGTATACGGAGGGGTCAGTTTGTGCCGTATGCCAATTTCCGTTAGAAAACTTCTGGATTGGTTGGCTATAAACTGAGAGCTATTATCACTGATCAGAACTCGAGGACATCCAAATCGCATCAATATTCTTTCCTGGAAAATTCGAAGAACCGTTGCGGTATTGGCTTTCCGAATGGCTTGACATTCTACCCATTTCGTCATTTTGTCCTGAAACACTAGTAAATAATTATTAGCCTTCGATGAGCGTGGTAAGGGTCCTACCAAGTCTACACTCACGACTTCCCAGGGCTGTGACACTTGACTTTTGCTGCATTAGTCCTGCCGGTTGTTGTTGCGAGGCTTTATGTTTCAAACATTGGGGACAATTACGAACATATTGCGAGATTTCTCTAAACATCCCTGGCCAGAAATATTTTCGGGCCACTCGGGCAATTGTTTTCGTAATGCCCATATGTCCCGCGGTGATTTCGTCATGACATTCATTTAAAATTCTAGGCCGCTCTTGTTTGGAAACGCATAATTTCCACGGTTCGGATTGAGCTCCTTCGGTATAATCATTTGCCTCATAAAAATATCGGTACAAACGATTATTCTCTATACGGTAATCTGACCATTGTTCGGGTTTTTCCGAAACTTCTTCCATTTTCTTGTTCAACCACGGGTCGACACTTTCCTCCTGAACAACGGCAATTTCTGCTTGCTCTTCTTTCAACAATTTGTGCACCTCCTCATCCAGAACTTTTTGCATAGCAGGATTTTGAGGTCGGTATAGTTGTTTAATCGGAGTTATGTTCTTTAATTTAATTTGATGTTTTACCAAAGGAGTACATCCTTTAATACCCTCAAACTGTTTTAATTCTTTCTCCAAAAATGCCTGCAACCGTGCTTCCTGGGCGTCGCTAATCGAGTTATCGATTGTATGGGATCAACCTCTTCTCGCTCACTAGAGTCGAAAGTCCTAGGTTTGCTGAAGTTGATTGTCACTCTCCAGTGGCGAATCAAATCTATTCCAATAAGCATTTGCGATACCATACCGGGAAGTACTAGAAATTTACCTTCCTTATCCTGCGAGGCTGCGGTACATTTAATACAGTATCCTCTCTGTATATTAATAACAGTTCCATCCGCTAAGCTAGCCTTTTGACAAGTGCGGGTTTCCGGAATATTTAGTTCATTACAATAATCGGCGACGTCATCATTGACATAGGATTTAACCGATCCCGTATCAATTAAAGCGGAGAATTTCCTTGATCCGATTTTCACTTCTAAATGTATCCTCGGATCGGGCAACGCTTCGACAAGCATGGATACATTTCCGGAGACAGGCAACGGACTTATAACGTTCCGACGAAGCCTGCCTTGGCGTCGGACGTTCGAGCGTTTCCCGAAAATGCCTTCTGGCATCCACAAACTTTGGTTAACACGCCTCGTTTTCCGCATTGGTAACAACATTTTCTAAAGGGACCCCTGCATTGGAACCGCCTGTGTCCTTTCCCTCCACATCTCCAACATATCTCCTGGGCCCTGGATCCCGTAGGAGAAAGAATCATGTTGATATCGCGAGGCGGGTTGGTGTCTTTCGGTACCTTGGACGTCGCTTCAGTATGCACCAGTTCTTGCTCTACAATTTCATATTCCTCACATAATCGGATCAATTCGGCGAGAGAAGTAAAATCCCTGGGCCGTACATATTGTCTCACATCCGGGCGGAGATTTTTATTAATCCTTGATACTTCTTCGGTTTTTGACAATACTCGTCCACGCCTGCATAAAGTTTGCAGAGCAATCACGTAGTCCTTAGAGGACTCTTGCGGAGCCTGAACCCTTTTTATAATGGAATCCAGGAAGTCTCGGCGATAGTTTGTCGGTAGAAAATACAGTTCGAAATCGGCAATGAAGTCATCCCACGTGACCCATTGTCGGTTATTATTCCGATACCACGATAAAGCTTGCCCTTTCAGCACTTACGGTAATACATGAAGACAGTCTGTATCCTCAATTCCGTACGATTCTTTCAATTCGAAAAATCGTTCCAGGAATTCTAAACTATCCTTCTTTCCTTCAAAATGCAAACCCCATTTTCGCACCTGGTCCATGAGCTTAGATCGATCCCTGTTGTCAGGGGGGGATGGAGGGATTTGAGAAAATTCTCCTCCCGACGTGAGATCTCTTTCTTCATCTGCTGTTCTGGAATGAGTTCGGTAGTACTCCACCAATCGCTTTCTCATGTTATCTACTGTTCCCATCACGCTGAGTCCAACTTTGAACAGTTCTACTTCCAGTTCCTCATCCCTTTCTGTGTAGATCCAAGATACTCTACTATCCCCTACGGATCTAGAAACATCTTCCACACTCATTTTACAAGGCAAAGACACAAAAATAAAATTTCCAGATTTTTTTTTCAAGTTTTGTTCGGTTTTTTTTTTCTTTCAAAGTCCCCTTTTAGGGCAACTTACGGTCCCTGCTCGGGCGCCATTTTGTAACCAACTTCCGCCCAAATGACTAATTTTGGTGGAAGATTAGTTGTCCCCTAAGGTTACGGTACGGTCATGTACCTTAGCAGACCTGCCTGGGTTTCTTACAAGTAAGAAGGTCAGAGTTCTTCTAGTTTAGTTTTGTGGTTGGTATTTGAGAAATGCTCTTCCTACAGAAGAATAATGTCTTTGCCTTGAATAAAATGATGACAAACCTTTGTAGCTATTTATTAACAGAAATAAATCATCAACTATTTACAATATTATATACAATTATCAACAATCAAAATATCTATACAGAGTTTTCACTGGAAATGACAACATTTATAAGACAGTGATATTCGGTCATCCCTATATGATATACGCTATTCGATTATTAAATACAAATGATTCCGCGAAAGTTTTTTCATCAGGCTCACTAACAGCTGGTATCTCGATTAGGTCAATATACCCTAACACGATGTAAGAAATGAGAATATCAGATTGTACACGTCTTCCTGAATTTGACTCGGAAATCTGTTTACTTGAGAAGTGACCAGGCACCCGTGTACTACTGTGTCTCTCCTTATGACAATTTATTACGCCTCAGTTTATATTTTGGTTTAATAGAAATACGGAATCAGTGTTCGGAAGAACAAATTACTATTAAATTGTTCACGGGGAATCTCTAACTTGAAATGGAACTCAATCTCTCTACGGAAATTCTTAATTGTTAACTAAACTGGTATTCATCATTGCATTCATATGAAACGACTGTCAACACTGAATCGTCTAGTAGAATTTGATTGAAAATTAAAACAAAAATTGATTCTTCACAGAAAATATCATTAAATTATGAACGGAACAGCTCTTCTCAATATATTCAGGAAAAACAATCGTCAACACTTGACTGTTTTCTAGAATTATCGAAAATAAACTCAGATTCAAATAGTGGCGGAAAATAATGAATAATTATGAACAGTAGGGCGCTTCTCAATATATTCAGGAAAACAATCGTCGACACTTTATTGTTTTCTAGAATTATTGAAATGAACCCAGATTCAAATAGTGACGGAAAATAATAAATAATTATGAACAGTACGGCGCTTCCCAATATATTCAGGAAAACAATCGTCAACACTTTATTGTTTTCTAGAATTATTGAAATAAACTCAGATTCAAATGGTGGCGGAAAATAATGAATAATTATGAACAGTACGGCGCTTCTCAATATATTCAGGAAAAACAATCGTCAACACTGGACTGTTTTCTAGAATTATTGAAATGTAAATTCAGCAATTGAATCTTTACGGAAAAATTATTAGTTAGCAAAGTAGAGAATATACTTACTCCTTATTTATCGGATTAAATGGAGAAACTCTACTTTCGGTATATCGGGTTTACTGCTTCAGCTACGGCGGTCTCCTAGCAAGTCATTTTTAGATGGGAGACCGGCCTCCTTTTATACTCTGAAGTTGACACGTCATGTCATTGAGAATGTCGCCGGAACGCAGACTCGCTTATCAGGAGCTACACTCTGCTGTCGTGTTTTTATACACATAGTGTAACAAAGTTTGATTCCTTTATTTCGGTAGAGGTGACTTATTTGGGCAATAATATTAATTAGTAACGACGCTTCGTTACAATGCTATCTTTTTCAATTATTCATTCAATTATTATAGTATGTAGTAGTGGTTATAAGACAGTTTGCGGTAACTAACTTCATTCTCTCTTATCTTGAGTGTTGAAGCATACAGCCGATAAAGTTATCACTTTCAGAACAACGGCTATGAAAACAATAAATAACCTACCATTCGTTGAAGATTCTTCATGTAGGCTGTCAACTCTATAATTCCGAACGTTTTATTTCCCGTCTTTGAATTGTTTTCTATGGAAAACATATATTTCCAACCAACTCGATGATTCTGATGCGATTGGCACTAACCGCGAGTCGATATCTCTTCCCGTCTGGAAGTTACGCAATTCAATAATTCCGAACGTTTTATTCCCCGTCTTTGAATTGTTTTCTATGGAAAACATATATTTCCAACCAACTTCATGATTCTGATGTGATTGGCACTAACCGCAAGTCGATATCTCTTCCCGTCTGGAAGTTAAGCAATTCAATAATTCCCAACGTTTTATTACCCGTCTTCGAATTGTTTTCTATGAAAAAATATATTTCCAACCAACTTCATGATTCTGATGTGATTGGCACTAACCGCAAGTCGATATCTCTTTCCGTCTGGAAGTTACGCAATTCAATAAGTCCGAACGTTTTATTTCCCGTCTTTGAATTTTTTCTATGACAAAATATATTTCCAATCAACTTCATGATTCTGATGTGATTGGCACTAACCGCAAGTCGATATCTCTTCCCGTCTGGAATTACGCAATTCAATAATTCCGAACGTTTTTTTTTTCGTCTTTGAATTGTTTTCTATGAAAAACATATATTTCCAACCAGATCGATGATTCTGATGCGATTGGCACTAACCGCAAGTAGATATCTCTTCACGTCTGGAAGTAACGCAATTCAATAATTCCGAACGTTTTATTTCCCGTGTTAGAACCGTTTTCTATGAAAAACATATATTTCCAACCAACTCGATGATTGTGATGCGATTGGCACTAACTGCAAGTCGATATCTCTTCCCGTCTGGAAGTTACGCAATTCAATAATTACTGACGTTTTATTTCACATCTTTGAATTTTTTCGATGAAAAACATATATTTCCAACCAACTCGATGATTCTGATGCGATTGGAACTAACCGCAAGTCGATATCTCTTCCCCTCTGGATGTTACGCAATTCAATAATTCCAAACCTTTTATTCCCCGTCTTCGAATTGTTTTCTATGAAAAACACATATTTCCAACCAATTTGATAATTTTGACGCGATTGGCACTAACCGCAAGTTGATATCTCTTCCCGTCTGGAAGTTACGCAATTCAATAGTTCCGAACGTTTCATTTCCCGTCTTTAAATTGTTTTCTATGAAAAACATATATTTCCAACCAACTCGATTATTCTGATGCGATTGGCACTAATTGCGAGTAGATATCTCTTCCCGTCTGGAAGTTATGCAATTCAATAATTCTGAACGTTTCATTTCCCGTCTTTGAATTCAAAAGTGAAGGAAAGCTACAGACTTTGCTCGATGATTTCAGGAAAACAATGCAAGAAAGTTAAAAAGGGAAGAAATGCCAGAAGAATTTTCACACGGAGTAAACGTTATTGAGGTAACCTTAGGGGCAAGAACAGTACGTACAGCTAAATCATCAGTGATAGGTATAATTGGTACTGCCACTGAAACTGTTGAGCAAAAATGTCCACTGAATAAACCAGTACTGATAGCAGGAAGTTTAAAAGAAGCAGCAAGGCTTGGAAAGAGTGGAAGTTTACCTTCTGCAATAAATGGAATATTTTCCCAAATTGGTGCAATAGTAGTAGTTATTCGAGTTGAAGAGAGTGAAAACAGTGATCCAAAATTAAAAGAAGCAGAGACGCTGAAAAATGTAATTGGAGGAGTTGATAAAGAAACCGGAGAATATCGGGAATAGAAACATTTCTCAGCAGTGAAAGTATAATCCATGTTGCTCCAAGAATATTAATTGCACCTCAGTTTACTCACCAACTACCAGAAGATGGCAAAAAAAAGTGGTTGCAGCATTAATTCCTATAGCAGAAAAGCTGAGAAGTATGATAGTAGCAGATGGATCAAATACTAATGATGAAGAAGTAATAAAATGGAGAAAAAGTGTAGGCAGCTCAAGAGTTTACGTGGTTGACCCATGGATTAAGGTATTTATTGAAGGGAAAGAAGAAATTTTGCTAGCAAGCTCATTTGTAGCTGGTTTAATAGCCAAAGTAGATAGTGAGCAAGGATTTTGGCACTCACCTTCGAATAAAGAGATAAACGGTATTGTTGGCACAAGCAGACCTACTGATTTTACGCTCGGTAATACAAATTGTAGAGCATACCACTTAAATGAAGTAACAACGATAATTCATCAAAATGGCTATAGGCTTTGAGGAAATGGAACATGTTCAAATGACTCAAAATGGGCTTTTCTGTCAGTGAGAAGGACTGCAGATTTAATCAACGATAGTCTACTTCGAGCTCATTTATGGGCAGTTGATCGAAATATTACCAAAACTTATACAGATGATGTCATTGAGGGGGTAAATTCATACCTAGCAAGTTTAAAAGCACAAGGAGCGATTATCAGTGGAAAATGTTATGCAACACCTGAACTCAATACACCAATAAATATTGCAAGCGGAAAAGTGTCTTTTGATTTTGAGTTTACGCCACCATATCCAGCTGAACAGATTACTTTTAGGTCATACCTTGTAAGTGGAGCAATATTGTAAAAAGGAGAAAGAGAGATGTTACATACTGTAATTGCTGTTGAATAATGGAGAGACATACTCCATTATTTTAGCACGAAGTAACAGATTCAATAGAACTAGTTCTTAAAAAATAATTTAAACTTTTACAGTAGGAGTAGTCTCATGAAATATTATAGCGGGTTAGATATCTCATTAAAAGAAACTTTTATAAGTATCGTTGATGAGAAATAATAAAGATCCTTGACCCAGTATGAATTATATATAAAAATTCTTGGGAAATAGGTCACAATAACACTCTGTTTTAAAATTTGTTGTCTTTACGTACGTTTCGGTCTCACGACCATCATCAGAAGACTCACTATGTGAAAATAAAAAAAAGCGGTTTATTAAAACTAATTATATCACAAGCGTCCAAATCGCACAAATTTAATTTCAATCAAAAGAGCCCACGCCGTCGAAACGAACCGAGCCACGAATAATCGAAATTGTATCGTCAATATTAAAGTATAAAAATTCTTTTGTAGTGAGAATCCGCTATTCAGTAAAATTCACAAAATGTATAAGTTCATGTTGGTATTCTCACATCAACTGAAGACGAAGTTATTTGTCGAGTACCTACCCTCGACCCAGATGTGTAATTTATGAGATACTTAGAAGGTTCAGACCTGTACTGGAATATTACTACAACGCATTCTTCTTAAAAACATTTTCAACAATTATAAAGACGTATGTAGGAATTTGCAAGAGATTATTTAATCAAATTAGTATAAATATGACTTAGATTTTGTGTATCAGCCCTATGGTTTACAGACTTGGAATCCCGTTTTATGTGAATCATCTTCAGGATAGATCTTTTATAATAATTGGTTTCCTTAGTTAAGATATTAACATTTTTGTAATCAAATTGATGGTTATAGTCAAAGCAGTGCTTAGCAAGGGCGGTGGAATTTTCTAAGTTATTATTTCTTGTGCTATATTCATGGCCATACATTCATTTTGGAAATATTGTTTAGAGATGCCAGTATAGGTTCCATCACAATCTAAACAATTCAATTTATATACTGTGTGGGTTTGTTTATCTTTAGGTATTACAGGTTTTAGATTTGAGAAATATTTCCCAACACAGTTAGTAGGTTTATGCGCAACATTTATATTATACTTTTTCAAACACTTCTTGATTTTCTCTGAGATCTCCGGAATGTATGGTAAAGTTATAAAATTGTCTGTAATACCTTTTATGTTATTCTTATATGACGAACCGTTATAGATTTTGTTTATTCTCTCTTTAATGATAGGATTGAAAAAGGTTTTTGGGTAGCCATTCATTTCTAGCGTATTACGAACAATATTCAAATCTTTGGGGCGGTCATCTGCGTGGGACAATTCAATCGCGCGGTCCGTAAGGCTGTTTATGAAACTTTTTTTATAACAAGCTGGTGCAACGGAATTGAAGTGAAGATAACGTTGAGACCAAACTTCTTTAGTAAACCAAGAGGTTTTTATTTTTCCATCTGCATCATGCCTAATGTTCATATCTAGTCAATTTATGTTTTTGTTTAATTCTATTTCACAAGTGAATTGAAGTTTACAGTTGAAATTGTTAAATTTATCAATTACATATTGAATTTTATCGTTGGGAACACACATAAGGCATTAATGCTGTGAAATTTTGTTTAGAATGCTCATACTTTCAGTATGGTGAGCAATATTTTGGACAAATATTCGGCACAGCAATGGGATCTCCTATTTCAGCTACCATTGCTAATTTCGTTATGGAGTGCCTAGAGGAATCTGTTATGAGTTCATTAGATTTTCGGCCTGTATTCTTTAAACGATATGTAGACGATTGCCTTATGTGTGTTCCCAACGATAAAATTCAATATGTAATTGATAAATTTAACAATTTCCACTGTAAACTTCAATTCACTTGTGAAATAGAATTAAACAAAAACATAAATTTCCTAGATATGAAGATTAGGCATGATGCAGATGGAAAAATAAAAACCTCTTGGTTTACTAAAGAAGTTTGGTCTCAACGTTATCTTCACTTCAATTCCGTTGCACCAGCTAGTTATAAAAAACGTGTCATAAACAGCCTTACGGACAACGCGATAAAATTGTCCAAAATTTTTTTTCAATCCTATCATTAAAGAGAGAATAAACAAAATCTATAATGGTTCGTCATATAAGAATAACATAAAAGGTATTACAGACAATTTTATAACTTTTCCATATATTTCGGAGACCTCAGAGAAAATCAAGAAGTGTTTGAAAAAGTATAATATAAATGTTGCGCATAAACCTACTAACTGTGTTGGGAAATATTTCTCAAATCTAAAACCTGTAATACCTAAAGATAAACAAACCCACACAGTATATAAATTGAATTTTTTAGATTGTGATGGAACCTATACTGGGATCTCTGAACAATATTTACAAAAAAGAATGTATGGCCATAAATATAGCACAAGAAATAATAACTTAGAAAATTCCACCGCCCTTGCTAAGCACTGCTTTGATTATAACCATCAATTCGATTACAAAAATGTTAATATCTTAACTAAGGAAACCAATTATTATAAAATATCTATCCTGGAGATGATTCACATAAAACGGGATTCCAAGTCTGTAAACCATAGGGCTGATACACAAAATCTAAGTCATATTTATACTTATTTGATTAAATAATCTCTTGGAAATTCCTACATACGTCTTTATAATTGTTGAAAATGTTTTTGAGAAGAATGCGTTGTAGTAATATTCCAGTACAGGTCCGAACCTTCTAAGTATCTCATAAATTACGCATCTGGGTCGAGGGTAGGTACTCGACAAATAACTTCGTCTTCAGTTGATGTGAGAATACCAACATGGACTTATACATTTTGAGAATATTACTGAATAGCGGATTCTTACTACAAAAGAATTTTTATACTTTAATATTGACGATACAATTTCGATTATTCGTGGCTCGGTTCGTTTCGACGGCGTGGGCTCTTTTGATTGAAATTAAATTTGTGCGATTTGGACGCTTGTGATATAATTAGTTTTAATAAACCCTTTTTTTTATTTTTACATAGTGAGTCTTCTGATGATGGTCGTGAGACCGAAACGTACGTAAGGACAACAAATTTTAAAACAGAGTGTTATTGTGACCTATTTCCCAAGAATTGTTATATATAGTTGATGAGAAAGGAAAAATTGTTAAAGAAGAAGTTGTTACAAGTGAAAGCAGTGTGATAGCTAAATTTCTGCTTAGTCAAAGCAAAGAATACGAATCTATAGGGATAGAAAGTGGACAACTGTCAACATCAATGTGCAAAGGGTTGAGGAGCTTTGGATTGCCAGTAATTTGTGTAGATGCAAGATATATGGCAGCGGCATTATCTGCAAGGATCAATAAGAATGATAAAAATGATGCAAGGGGTATAGCTCAGATGATGAGAGCTGGGTTATATAAAGAAGTAATAGTAAAATCAGACGTGTCTTGTCAAATTAAAATAGCACTTAGAAGCAGTAGACAGTTAAAGCGCAGCAGAGAGCAAATTGCTGGAACAATAAGAGGGTTATTAAAAATACATGGGATAAAAATTAGTCAAAGTTCTAGTTCTGTAAGCTTCCCTTCAAAAGTGCGAGAAATAATCAACAACCTAGATGAGATTAGCAAAAACTCAATTGAACTATTGGTAAATAGCTTAGAAGCAATAGAAGAATCAATGAGGAAACTTAATTAATAACTACTGTTCCAGGAGCCTATATAGGGTTAAGCCCAAGACAGTACGCTTCTGGGGAGATTGATAGGCATGGAAGTATATCAAAAATGGGACCAGTAGAATGTAGGAATATGTTGTACGAAGCTGCGCAAGCCTTACTGACAATATGTAAAAGGACATTTAAATTGAGAAGCTGGAGGTTAAAGCTTCTAAAAAAGAAGGGTACGAAGAAAGCAATTATTGCTGTAGCACGAAAGTTGTCTGTAATTATGCATCAGATGTTGGTTAGCAAAACAGAGTTTTGTTATGAATAAATGCAAGAAAATATATAATTTTATGTAGAGTAAAGATAGCAATGCCGATGGAAGGGATAAGCAAGATCTTTGGTTGAAGCATAGCACATATTCCTTAACTACACCAATTTAAAGAAGGTTAACTTAAAGATAGAATATCAGCCTTTGACTGAATAGGATGATATCCGATTAGGATTATATTTTAGAGGTATAAAAAGATGTTGCCAAAAATCTTAGAGAACTTTAACGTATTTGTTGATGGTAGAGGTTATGCCGGGAAAATCGATGAAATAACTCTATCGAAGCTCACTATCAAAACAGAAGAATACCGTGCAGGAGATATGGGCATACCAATTAGCATTGATATGGGCATGGAGAAGCTTGAAGCTGATTTTAATTTTGCTGAATATGATTCAGAGCTTTTTAGGTTGTTTGGCCTCATAGATGGAAATTCAGTAGCTTTGACATTCCGTGGTGGTATGCAAGGAAGTGGTAGTAATAATATTGAATCTGTAATCATGAACTTTAGGGGAATATTTAGAGAGTTTGATTTTGATAGCTGAAAACCTGCTGAGAGAGCAACACTTAAGTGCACAGTTGCAGCTCACTATTATAAGCTTACCATATCTGGTCAGGAGCTTATTGAAATCGATGCTGAAAATGTGATTAGTAAAATTAACGGTGTTGATCAGATGGCATTAGTGCAGACAGTGTTAGGTATTCAAGTTTTATAGCAGGAAACTGATGCAAACAATAACACTAAACAGCCTAATAACAGAAGTCTTGAATGAAAAATTGTATTAGAGTTGAATTTTACATTAAAAAATATTTTCAATGATATAAAAAATTATTATTGACTTTCATGCAATTAGAAAACCAAAGATTCTAAAGAATTTTAACGTATTCGTTGACGGTCGAGGTTATGCAGGGAAAATAGATGAAATAACCTTGCCAAAACTTACCATAAAAACAGAAGAATACAGAGCTGGTGGTATGGATATTCCAATAAATATTGACATGGGAATGGAGAAACTTGAAGCAGAGCTCACTTTTGCTGAATATGACTCTGAGCTCTTTAGACTTTTCGGATTGATAAACAATAATGCTGTTTATCTTACTTTAAGAGGAGGTTTGCAGGGAAGTAGTGATACAGAATCAGTAGTGATCAACTTAAGAGGGCTCTTTAAAGAACTTGATTTTGGTATCTGGAAACCTGCTGAAAAAGCAACACTAAAATGTATAATTGTTGCCAACTATTATAAGCTTTATTGATGGCAGAGAATGGATTGAAATTGATGCAGAAGACATGATTCGCAAAATCGATGGTGTTGATCAAATGACTTCTATGCGCATAGCTCTAGGAATTTAAATAAAGAGGTAAAATAATGGAAAAAATTAAATTAACTGAACCAATAAAAATCGATGGAATTTTAGTTTCAGAGCTAACTCTACGTCGCCCAAAAGTTCGAGACCGTTTAGCTGTTGAACGTATGGGTAATAGTGATGCAGAGAAAGAAGTAGCACTGATTGCAAATCTTGCAAGTATTCCAAAAGAAGCAGTAGAAGAACTTGATCTTGCAGACTACAGCAAGATTCAAGCAGCATTTCAAGATTTTCTGTCTCAGCAGAAGACTTGAGGCTGAGCGTATTATCGCTTAGCTCAATGGTTGGTGGTGGTATCAATCAGTGGCTTGATATGGATATTGAAGAATTCATTACGTGGTTTGAAAGTAGCAAAAAGTTATACAAATGAAAGCAATTTCTATAGTAATTGGAGCAACACTACAAAGCAGTTTTAATAGTACGGTGGCAGGTAGTACGAAGCAGCTTTCTCGTATTGGTAGTACGATAAAACAACTTGAATCATCAAGTAAATCAGTGCCTAAGTTTAGAGAGCTCAGCCAAGATGCTCTACTTGCTCGGCGTTCTTGGAATGAACTAGAAATAGAGACAAAATCTCTTGCTCAGCAGATAAAAAACGCAGAAGAACCAAGTAGGAGTCTGCAAAATGAGTTTACAAGGTCTAAAACTGCAGGACTGAAAGCTAAAATAGCTTATTTACAAAAAAAAGTACTCTCCACTATTCACGCACGGAGTTCAGTAAAAGTGGTAGAGATATAAAATCTCTTATTGGAGATCAAGCTAAACTTGGCTCTTCTATTGAAAAGCTTAAAAATAACTATACGGCTTTAAATTCCGTAAGGCAAAAACGTAGAGGAGTTGTAGCGCAAAGAGCAAATTTTAGAGCTCAAATCTTGGATACCGTGGCACTTGGCCTCACCCTTGCAGCACCACTTAAGGCTGCAATTAGTTTTGAGAGTGCCATGGCTGATGAAAAAAAAGTTGTAAAATATGAAGATAAAGATGTAAATGACTTAACAAAACTTGGGGAAACATTAAAGGAAATGTCACGAACAATTCCGCTATCTGCAGCAGAACTTGCGCAAATTACTGCAAGTGGTGGTCAGCTTGGTATTGCAGCTAAAGATCTTAAATCTTTACAGACACAAAATGGCAACAGCATTTGATATGTCAGCAGAAGAAGCAGGCGACGCTATTGCTAAGCTTTCTGATATTTATCAACTTAGAATTGGTGAAATGAAAAGCGTTGGCGATGCGATAAACCATATCTCTGATACAAAGGCTCAGGACATTGTTCCAACGCTAAACAGGATTGATGGCACAGCATGGCAATTTGGCTTAACTGCAGTGGAAGCAGGAGCTTTAGCAAGTAGCTTCATTAGTCTTGGCAAAACTCCTGAAAAAGCAGGTACGGCGATTAATGCAATGCTCAGCAAGTTGCAAACACCGAGTAAACAAAGTGGCAATTTTCAAAAAGCGTTTCAAGTGCTAAAAATAAATGCTCAGGAGTTTGAGAAAGCAATCGGTTAAAATTCCCAAGGTACATTACTTAAGTTTTTAGAAACAGTTGCAAAATTAGATAAGCAAGAACGTTCTAGCGTTCTCTTTGACCTCTTTGGTCTTGAATATCAGGATGATATAGCGCTACTTACTGGTAGTCTAGATGAATATAGAAAATCTTTGCGATTAATAAACGAAGAATATCATGGCTCAATGCAAAGAGAGTTTGAAAATAGAGCAAATACTACAGCAAATAATCTTCAGTTACTTAGAAACCCAATAGCAGAATTGGGTATGAATCTTTAAATTTCACTGGGAATCTTCTCAAGTCAGCTACTACTCAACTAGCGCTGTATGCAAAAGAATATCCAATACTGACTACAGTAATCACGAGTACTGCTACAGCGTTGATTAGCATTAAAATAGCAGCTATATCTCTTGGATATGCTTGGACTTTTATAAAAGGTTCTTTATTCGCTCTTTTATCTACTTGGAGAATGTTTGGATCTGTTATTACTTTGGTAAAAATAGGTCTTTATTCTACTTCTACAATTTCTCCAGCAATTATTGCTGTATTTAAAGCATTAACAATTGCCGTGATGAGCAACCCTATGGGGCTGATTATTGGTGGTATTGCTGTTGCTGCAACTTTGATAATTACCAAATGACAAGCAGTAAAGAACTTTTTTGTTACTATCTGGGAATCAGTGAAATTGTATGGAAGTTTTTTCTGATTGGGTAGGAAAATTTAGGAATAATATTACTCAGCCTTTCAAAGCAATCAATAATCTATGGAGTAAAAAAAATGAGGCTAGACTAGAAGTTAGATCTGTAAATAACGTTATCAGTGATTCTCTCAAGTACCCCATTACAGTACAAAGTAAGACTGTAGAAAACAAAATGCAATCTAGTATCAATATTCATTCAAGCCCTGAGCAGAATGCACGCAGCATTGCTGATGAAGTAATGAAACGAATTAGAGAACAATTTAGTGGCGCACTTTACGATATAAATTAAATTATATTATCTTTTGGTTCGTATAGATTTTCATTAATTGAGCAAGGCTTCACACGCAGGAGTGAATATCGCTGGCCTGCACTTGAGCGTATTGGGGAAAAGCCATTGCTCCAAAGTATTGGTCCTGGAGAGGACATTGTTGAGCTTGCAGGAGTAATCTATTCAGGAGGGCTGAAGCAAATAAATAATATGTGAAATTCATCAAAGCCTTTCTTATTCATTGATGGCCAAGGTAACATTTTAGGCCATTTTGTTATCGTAAAAATAGAAGAAACAGAAATTTTTTTTTCCGAATGGTGAACCAAGGAAAACTGAGTTTCATTTAAGTTTAAAACATTATAGCAATTTATCATCACAAAATAACACTACTGACTTTACTGCAGCTGACAATGAGGTACTACAAAACTAAAGAAAATGACATGTTAGATTTTATTTGCTGTAGACACTATGGATTCAGCTCTGGCACAGTTGAGGTTGTATTAAAAGCTAATCCTGGTCTTGCAGAGTATGAGCTTCTTCCAGCAGGGTTAACCATTAAACTGCCTGTAATTCAAAAAGCAATACAAAAGCAAGTAGTAAAACTATGGAATTAAAGTGAAACCAGACTTTAGTATTTCAGTAGAGGGAGTTTTAATCACTGAGCTGATAAAGAGTCGATTGGTATCAATGCATATTACTGATGAAGCTGGAGTAATAAGTGATACTGCTATAATTCACCTTGATGACCGTGATTCGTTATTCGAGATTCCTAGAACTGGAGCAAAGCTGAATATTTTACTTGGATATAAAGAAACTGGCATTGTGCCAATGGGAGATTACATAGTAAATGAAATTGTGTTACAAGGCCCGCCACAGGCGTTAAAAATTAAGAGTCATGCAGCAGATTTAAAACAGTCTTTATAAGAACAAGTGTTTAATGAGTGGCATCAAACTACTTCAAGTGATTTAGTGGAAAAAATCGCAAACAAACATGGCTATCAAGCTAAAGTTGCTGAAGAGTTTGCAAGTATCATGATATCACATATTGATCAGACCGCAGAGAGCGATATGCATTTTTTAACCAGGCTTGCTCAAATTTATGGAGCAATAGCAAAACCTGCAGGAGGGTATTTACTGTTTGTTTCAAAAGGAAAACAAAATCAGTTACCGGAAAAACTTAAAGCACTATTACTTTGACACCTGGAGATGTTACAAATTGGAAACTAAGATTTGGATGGATGGATTTTGATGTGCGTAATCAATATGGCTCGGTTATTGCCTACTGGTATGATTATGAAAAAGCAAAGACTATAACAGAAAAAGTAGGTGATCAGGAACCAAGCTATACTCTGCGAGATGTTTGTACAAGCAGTGATTTGGCGCAAAGTGCAGCATCTGCAAAATTAATTCAGCTGATGAGCAGTACAGTAACACTCAATATCACAATGCCAGGAAGTCCTGAATTATTTGCCGAAGCAAAGATTAACCTTTTGGGGTTTCGCAAAGGAGTTCATGGTGATTGGATAATAAATAAGGCTGATCATGTAATTGATAATTTGGGCTATCGTACTATATTAACAGCAGTTATGGGAAAGTAAATTGATAATTTCCTCATAAATATCTTTTTTTTCTTCATTATTGTTTAATTCCTCTACAGCAAGATCTAAAGGATTTTTTATCTTTATTTTTAGCGAGAGGATGTGCTCCATTTTCCAGTAGAAATTTAGTAATTTTCGAACGTCCTTCCTTTGCAGTATAGTGCAAAGCTGTCCAGCCAAAAGCATCAGTAGTATTTATATCAATGCCCTCTTTAATTAGAAATTTTACAACTTCTAAACAGCCTCCGCTTGTAGCATAGTATAATGATGTTGCACCAAAATGATGAGTAGCATTGATATCTATCGTATGTTTTATTAAGGGCTTTACAGTATCTAAGTTACATTTTTTAGCTGCAATAGACAATCTTTCCAGATCATTGCCATTTGCATTACTTTTTATTGGTATGTTTTTTGAGGTCTAAAATGTTGAAACAAAAAGATATTACATATTATTGGTATTATCGAATTTACTAATAATTTTCGAAAAAGGCTAGATTTCATGTCTCTTATATTATTTGCATCGCTTGTTCAGTGCAACCAATCAACTTTATTTTAGAAAAGATTTTTTGGACGTAATTTTGATGAATCTTATATATATCAATACGCAGCTATTTGTGCAAGAGAACTTTGAGATGAAAAACCAAAGTACAGGAAAGATCCCTGTAGCAGTAATTGCTACTATGGTAATACTCGTACAAACAATAGCATTTATCTGGTGGCTGGCCAAACTCGACTTAAGAGTACACATGCATGATAAATTTATAGAACAAAACCAAGGACTACAGAAATCATCTATCGTCACGAAGAAAGGGTCAAAAACCTTGCTGAAGAAGTTAACGAGCTTGAGCAGAGACAAAAATAAAAATGACAAAGTATGTTTCATCGGTTGATGGAGGAGGAATTAGAGGAATAATTCGTGCCATTATTCTAGCAGAAATTGAATCTAAGACGAAAAAGCCAATTTCCCAGATCTTTGACTTAAAGGCAGGAACCTCAACCGGTGGAATTGTTGTTGCTGGACTTTGTAAAAGCAATAAACTTCAATACTCTGCCAATGATTTAGTTGAACTTTACCAAGAATATGGAGCATATGTCTTTCAATCATCATTTTGGAGAAAATCAATCGCTTCTTGGCTGAGTGGTTCTCAGTACTCATATAAAAATATGGAATCTATTCTCAACAAATACTTCGGCGAAAGCACTATGGCCGATGTTGCGAGTAATCTACTGCTCACCAGTTATGACATTCACAATAGTTGTGAATTTTCCTTCAAAAGTTGGAAAGAAGAAAACATTAATTCAAAAGATGCACTCAGAGCTACAACAGCTGCTCCAACGTACTTCACACCAAAACGTCTAAAAATTAGCCAAAGAGAGAGAGTGTTGATAGATGGCGAAGAGTTTGCCAATAATCCAGCGACTTGTGCATATGCAAGTGGTAAAAGGTTATTTCCAAATGATGAGATTATACTGCTATCAATATGCACTGGTGGAACAAATAGAAGTATAAAGTATGCTAACTCAAGGAGATTTGGCAAAATAGGGTGGATCAAGCCACTACTGAATGTGATGTTTGCTTCTGGATTGGATTGCGTTGATTATCAACTAGAACAAGTAATAGATGATAAATACATAAGAATACAATCGCAATTGAAAGTAGCATCGACTGAGATGGACAATATTACACTCAAAAATATCAAATTTCTTTAGCAAGAGGCAAGTAAAATGATAGAGGATAACCAGAAAGTGATAGACAAATTCTGCAAGCAAAATCCAAAACTATAACTGATCTAGAAAAACGAAATAAGCGAGTTTCTAGTATCTACTTTAATAAATTTACTAAAATATTTTTTTTATATTATATATTGAATACAGAAGCACAAGAATTTAATTCAGCAATGCAGATAATTAATTATGTAATCACCTTCGTTGATATTTTAAAATATTGTGTAGAAATCAGTAAACTAATGTTGCTTTTAATTCAGGTTAAGTTTTGGAAGCGTGATTTTCAAGTTCCTCAATAGATAAATGTGTTATTTCAGAAATAGCATCAACAGAAACGTCCAACATACGTAGATTATTTGCAACCTTCATTGACTCTGCTTTGTAAATCGGGAATGTTGCTACCAAATGTTGACATTAAACTTTATGATATGAGGTATCTTTGATGTTTTTACGCTACTAAATTCATGATATCCATCTTTCGGCGATTTAAGTCTATTTTTAGAGTATTTATAAAAAGACGATAAGAACCTTCTACATCTCAAGCCTAAAATGCAATTCTCAGATGATCTCTGACAGACGTTTTTTCATCAACACATTCAAAACAATGAAAAGATTGAATATTTCTTCAGAATTGTGTATAATTATCAACGCTTTTTAAGTGGATTTCCTATTGTTCTTTCCAAGTTTCTTGGTGCACGTAACGATTATACCCTAAAAGGAATGTTGGTTATTGAGAAGAATGAAGACATCATCATCAGAAGAGAAAAGAGAAAATTGACGTAGCCACTTAAGGCAGGTGTCTCTATTGCAGCTGAGACAACTGATCTACTCATGATCAAATGAAAAAGTTATAAGCATACAGATTGGATTACAGTATCTTTTTTAAGAAGAAGATTTATCTTGCTTAAAAACTTGTAGATGCTATATTTTACATAAATTCTTCAATGCGAGGCTTTCATGTTTACCAATAGAATATCTAATAATCTGGATCAGCTGCAATTTTTTGTAGAGTTTTTGAATGAAAATTATGAAACTCAGAAACATCTTGGTCTTACACCGCTACATTTAGCAGCAGGAAATGGTCAGTTGGATTTAGTCAACACTTTATTAGGAGAAGGTTTAGATATTAATTCAGAGATTAAGTACGATGGCTTTACGCCACTGTATTTTGCAATTGCAAAAACTCGCTTAGAGATGGTTAACTTTCTTATTGCTCATGGAGCAGATGTAAACCATAAGGCCATTCTAGGCTTTACACCTTTAAGTTTTGCATCCCAGCAAGGATATTTAGATATAGTCAACACCTTGATTGCAAATGGAGCAGATCCTAGTACTAAAACAGATAAACTTAATACACTTTACAACTAGCAGCAGAGAATGGTCATCTAGATATAGTAAATGTTTTTACTGAAAAGGGATTAGATGTTAATGCTGTAAATGATGATCGAGCAAGACCTTTGCATTCTGCAGTACAAAATGGTAATCTCGAGGTAGTTGAAGCTCTTGTTTCACATGGGTCTGATATTAATGCTGGATCTTTAGGAGTAGGTAATCATAAAGTTGATGCGAACATTACAGCCTTACATCTGGGAACACAAACTGGTAGATTAGATATAGTTAAGGCTCTGCTTGAAGCGGGAGCAAACGTTAATACAAATACAGGTGATAAGATTACACCTCTACATTTAGCGTCTCAAAATGGCTTTTTAGAGTTAGTAGACATTTTAATAAAAGGAAAATCTTATGGTAATGCTAAGGATTATGAGAATCTTACACCTCTGCATTTAGCAGCAGAACGTAATCACTTTGGATTAGTTAAGTCTCTTCTTCTAGTAAGGGGAATTGATGTTATTGCTAAAGGCTACGATAATTCTACAGCTTTACATATGAGATCTCAGAATGGTCACTTAGAAGTGGTGAAGCTACTAATAGAAAAAAAAAGCCAATGTTAATGCTAAAAAAACGAAGGTTTCACACCTTTGCATCTAGCAATTCAGCAAAGTCATTTCGAGGTGAGTGATTTTTTAATTAAAAATGGAGCAAACATTAACAACGTGGATGATCAGAATTGGACTCCTTTACATAATGCAGCATATAATGGTTTTTCTTTAAAAATAGTAGAGAGCTTAATTGCAAAAGGAGCAAATATAAATGCAAAGATGGATGATGGTAGAAGAGCTCTACATTTGGCCGCAGAGCATAATCACTTGGAAATAACGAATTTCTTAGTTGAAAATGGAGTAGATGTTAATGCTCTAGATAACAGAAGTTGGACTCCTCTACATTGTGCAACATATGATGTTAATTTAGAAATTGCTAAATCTTTGCTTGATAAAGGAGCAGACATTAATGCTAAAACAGTTAAAAGTTTTACACCTCTACACTTTGCAGTAGACCATGATCATTTAGAGGTGGTTGAATTGCTCTTAAAAAAAGGGGCAGAAGTTAATGCTCTAGATCACACAAATTGGACTCCTTTACATTTTGCAGCAGAAAAAGGTTATGATCAGATAGCAACCGTTCTATTGAAACATGGTGCTGATGTAAATGTGAAAGAAAATCAAAATAAAGGCACAGCCTTACATCTTGCAGCTCAATATGGTCATCCTAAGGTAGTTAAAACTCTTATCATAAATGGAGCGGATGTTAATGCAAAAATGGATAAAAATGCTACGCCCTTACACTTAGGGGCACAAATTGGTAATTTAGATATAGTTAGGTCTCTACTTATGAGCGGAGCATACTTTAATGCTAGAGCTGAAGGAGATAGATATGTTTTACCATTACACTTTGCAGAAAGAAGAGGAAACTCAGAAGTTATAAAATTACTAAAATTGACTGAGAAGTTATTTAAGGCTATAGAAGATAATAATTATTTAGGAATTGAGAGTTCCATTAGACATGGAGCAATCATTAATTCGAAAAACGTGGATGGAAGAACGCCATTACATTATGCTGTTAATAATGGGCATATAAAAGTTGTAAATATCTTGCTAGCAAATGGAGCTGATGCTACTAAAGTTACTAACAAAGGTAATACAACATTACACACTGCTGCTTCCAAAGGTCATGAAGAAATTATTGAAGCTTTGTCACAACGTGTAAGCCACAATAAATTGAGTGATTTTATTAATGCTAAAACAATAGTTAAAGGCTACTGGAAATAGCTTTTTTGAAGCTGTAAAGTCTTTGTTGAAACATTGCAATGTGCAATTTATAACATCAAGAATAAAGAAGGTAAAACACCACTTGATCTTTCTCGAGACCAGAATATTACTAACCTATTGAAATTAGTAGAAGAGCTGTTTGAGAATGCAAAAAATGGTAATGTTGAAATTATCAGTAAGCTGAAAGTAATAAAACCTGATGAGTGCGTAGCTGTAACAAATGCTCGTGATGATCAAGGCCTGTCATTAGTCCAGGTTGCAGTAATTAATAAACACTCAAACCTTGCAAGTAGATTATAAGAAATATTAAAAAGTCCAGATCAGAGTTTACAAGATGTCAGCATAGAAAATCGAGTAAAGAGTTTGAAGTTGTAGCTCTCTTAAATGAAACTCTAATGAGGGTGCCAAGATCTAGATCATTTAGAAAATTATAGTGGGTTTACATCTTATCAATTATAAATTAACTTACTATCTAATCAATCCCTAAGTCATGTATGAGTAACATTTTGATAATATTAGCAGCAGGAAAGAGCAGTAGAATGAATTCTGAATATTCAAAAGCGTTGCACCAAGTGGGAAATCTTACGCTTTTAGAGCATATAATTTCTAATGCAAAATCGCTGAGTCTAAAAAGCTTATCAATTGTTGTTAACAACTCCCTTTTAAAAGATTTAGAAAAGTTTGATACCCTAGAAAGTATAATCGATCAATACAATATAAAACTAATAATTCAAGAAGATGTTACAGGTACTGGCACTGCAGTTAAAATTGCTCTAGAAAATCTGGAGGAGTTATCTGATCAAGACATAGTTTTAATACAGTATGGAGACACTCCCTTTATATCTAGTGATACAGTTATGAAAATGAATGATTGTTTAAAGTATAATAATTTAGTTCTTCTTGGATTCAATAGTCAAGATGAACAATATGGAAGATTAGTAATTGATAATTACGGAAATGTTCAAAAAATCCTAAAAAATGGAGATAAAATGCTTCTTGCAAACTCTGGAATAATAGTTTCATACGCTAAAGATCTTTTTACCTTAGTAAAAGAAATAAAATTTAATAATTCGACCAATGAATATTGTCTTAATGATAAAGTACCCATTGCAGCAAACAATAACTTGAGTGTAGGTTATGTAGTATCTGATGAAAGAGAAGCAATGGGAGTAAATAATAAAGAGGATTTGATTAAAGCCGAACACTATTTTCAAAAAAAAAGGCGGCCAACGTTTCTTTCATGACTACATTTTTTTATTCATTAATTTAAGTTGACATATGTTTTATACTGGTTTTATAATACCTTTTGATTCTTACTTGTAAGATAATTGGTACGACAAATTTTCCTAGTTGTAGTGAGAGGGTATACATGTTGATATTAATAACAGGTGCTGCAGGTTTGAAAGGGTCAACCTTGGTGAAAAAGTTAGAAAACCAGGGCCATGAAGTAATAAGCTGTGATATTATGTTTCACAACAATCCACTCAGTTTTTTTTTCAGAAGATATAGTACCACTACTTGCTAAGTGTACAGGAATTATTCATCTGGCTGCAATTTCTCGAGTTATACATGGTGAACTTTATCCTGAACTGTGTAGAAAATTAATGTTGATGGTACAATGCAGTTTCTAAGGTTATGTAAGTCACTTTCAAATAAACCATGGTTTATATATGCAAGTAGTAGGGAAGTCTATGAAGAGCAGAAGGAACTGCCAGTTACAGAATCTGCTAGTATCGATCCAATAAATAACAAGTTCAAAAGATTTTAATGTAGCAATATTACGCTTTTCAAATGTATACGGTGGTTTACTAGATCATAACAGTAGAGTGATTCCTGCACTCTGTATTAATGCATTAAGAGGTGATCCAATCAAAATAGGAGGTAAAGAATGTGTTTTTGATTTTACCTATTTGGATGATGTTATAGAGGGTATATGCTTAACTGTTAAATATTTACAAAGTGAAAAATCTTCTCTTCCTGCTATTCATCTTACTACTAATAGCCCATGTACTTTAGAAAACTTAGCAAAAACTGTATTAAAAGTCACGAAAAGTGATTCTAGAATTGATTTTTATCCTCCAAGAAATTTTGATAAAACTAAGTTCCATGGTGATATTACTAGAGCTAAAGAGCTACTTGGTTGGTCTCCAAAACATTCATTAGAAGTAGGATTAAGTAAATTTTTAAAAAGTCTACAAAACAATACACAACAGTATCCTAGCAATATAGATATGGTAATATATGAAAATATTAAAAGTTATTGATGGTTACCCTCCTTATTATAGTGCTGGTTCAGAGGTTTCTAGCCAAACTCTTGCTCATGAATTAGCAAATAACAATGAGGTACAAGTATTTACTAGGTATGAAAATAGCTTTTTACCTGATTTTTATTACACTACAGTCCTAGATCGTAGTGATTCCAGAATCTTACTGCATTTAATTAATATACCCATAGCTAAATATCGTTACAAATTTATCAATGAAGAAGTAGATATACAATTTAAAAGAGTAATAGATAACTTTCAGCCAGATCTTATACATTTTGGTCATCTTAATCATCTATCAATTACTTTACCAGAAATTGCTTTTAAAGAAAATATACCTACAATTTTTACGCTACATGACTTTTGGTTAATGTGTCCAAGAGGAAGGTTTATTCAACGCAATTCTGAAGATTTGTTACGGCCTTGTGATCGACAAAAGGATCAAAAATGTGCAACCCAATGTTACAAAGGATATTTTACAGGAGATAAAGAATTCCTGAATTTAGACATAAATTATTGGGAACAATGGGTTGCAACTAGAATGAAGCACACAAGGAAAATAATAGACTATATAGATTACTTTATTTCCCCATCGAAATTCGTGATGGACAAATTTACTCAGAATTTTAATGTTCCGATAAACAAAATTTCTTATCTTGATTATGGTTTTGATCTCAATCGTCTTAAGAATAGAAATAGAGCACAAGAAAAAGAGTTTATTTTCGGTTATATTGGTACTCATACCCCCGAAAAAGGTGTTGATCTATTATTGAAAGCTTTTTCTCACTTATCATCTAAAGTAAAACTTAGAATTTGGGGAGCAGCAAGAGAAGAAACTATAGCTTTAAAAGCGATTATCGATCAATTTTTACCTATTGTTAAAGAAAGAATAGAATGGATGGGAAGTTATGATAACAAGAATATAGTTACTGACGTATTTAATAAAGTTGATGCAATAGTCATTCCTTCAATTTGGGGTGAAAATTCACCGTTAGTAATACATGAAACACAGCAACTTAGAATACCAGTTATAACAGCCGATTATGGTGGCATGGCAGAATATGTAAGATGGACTATTGTTTAAGCACAGAGATGCAAGTAGTTTATCAGAAAAAATGCAAATCTTATCTACAGATCAGGAGTTATATAGTCAACTTACCCAAAAAGGCTATCCTTATACTAAAAAAGGAAACATACCTTCTATAAGTGAGCATACTGAGGAACTTAACAAGATTTACCTTAATGCTATTGAAAAGAAAGGCAAGTCATACCAATCCTCACAAATAACTAGACAAATAATTCACAGAGCAAATGGTTTTGATCGAACTTTCCGTAATATCTCGAATAAATGCAGATACAGCATTTTCGAGTAATTTAATGGAGTCATCTTGTTCTTTATTAGATTGTCTTTTAAATGTTGCCAAAATCTTTCCACAGGATTAAGCTCAGGCGAGTACGGTGGCAAATAAATTATGGTGATATTTTCAGGAGTTTTTAAACTTTTAGACCTATGCCAACTTGCGCAATCTATGATAAGAAAAGCTTCTCCACTCCCCAAATCTTTCGACATCTGCTCCAAAAATATGTTCATGCAATCTGTGTTTACATGTGGAGCAAGTAGGCTAACATCATCTCCATTCCTTGGATTTACAGCGCTGTAAAGATAGAAATTTTCTCTTCCGATTTTTACTTTGACTTGTGTTCTTGAGCCCTTTTTAAACCATCCATGTCCAACTTTCGAGTGCGTTCCAAATCTCGATTCATCGAAAAAAAATACCTCTTTTTGCTGGTTCTTTTCCACAATTTCATTGAGATTTTTTTTTGAACTCTTCTTGTTCATTTTTGTCTTGTTTATAATGTGCTGGGCGAGGTGTGATATATGTAAATCCTAGCTTTTTCGTAAGCCTTCTCGCAGTTGACTCACTTATTTTGATAGCTAACATTCCTTCAACTATAACTTGCAATTTTTTAGCAGTCAGATTTGCCCCATCTTCTTCCATTACCTCTCTTATTTTTTCCTCCTTCTCCTCGTTCAGTTTTGGTTTAGGTCCTCGCCCTGACTGTATTGCAAACCCAATAACACCTTTTTCTTCAAATCTTGCAATCCATTTCATTAATGTGGTTCTCGTAATTCTATATATTTTAGCAACTTTTGAGATATCATACTCCTTTGCTGATATTATTGCTTGCAACCTTCTTCTCATCTCTCCTCTTATTCCATATTTTTTAAATTCTAACTTGCATTGATTATATAGTTCTTCTCCTATTGCTTTACTTTTTCCTGCCATAAACTACATATCTATTGTTCCTAGCCTCAATTATTTATAGTTTTTTCTATTTGTCTATCTATTAGTGGAGTAGATTAAGTCCACGAGTTCTGCGCCAGGAAGTGACGTCATCGACCGGATGTTGCGCGCGCAACTTCGGATGTAACGTTACTAACCCGCGAAATTCAAACGTGTCCATAGAGCTTACGATGATCACCGAACTTCCGAACATAGAGGTGTGGGTCATAGAATGTGAGGTTAGTTGGACGTAAGGTTACTAACCCGCGAAATTCAAACGTGTCCATAGAGCTTACGATGATTATAGAACCTTCGACCATAGATGTCTGGATGTGTGGTTAGTTGGATGTGACGTCATCGACCCGCCAAATTCAAACGTAGAGGTGTTTTGGTGATGTTTATCATGGCCGACGTTGGAACCGAATGTCAGAAGAGTTAACGTCAAAACCACAATATGACTGATGTTGTAGCTACATCGCCGCCATCTTCTGATGAACCGATGAACTATCATACTTAAATGTCAATGTCAGACCAGTTAACTTCAAACGACTACATCTGTGAATGAACCGATCAACCGTCATGCATACCTGTCAACGTCAGAAATGTTAACGTCAAGGGACGACATCTATGAGGTCACAATTCAAAATATGACTGATGTTATAGCTACATCACCACCATCTCTTAATGAACCGATGAACTATCATACTTCAATGTCAATGTCAGAACGGTTAACTTCAAATGACTACATCTATGAATGAACCGATCAACCGTCATGCGTACCTGTCAACGTCAAAGGACTACATCTATGAGGTTAATGTTTTTGCGCGGGAAATTTATGAACCGATGAACTATCATAGCTGGATGTCAATGTCAGAACAGTTAACGTCAAAGGACGACATCTATGAAACTCCAATTCAAAATGTTACCGATGTTGTAGCCTATATCGCCATCTATCACTATACCGATGAACTATCATAGCTGAATGTCAATGTCAGAACAGTTAACGTCAAAGGATGACATCTATGAGGTATTTTGTAAATGTTTTCGAGCGGGAAGTTTCATCTCGATTCAAAAAAACGATATATTAATGAACTATCATAGCTTGATGTCCATGTCAGAACAGCTAACGTCAAAGGACGACATCTATGAGGTGTTTTGCTGATGTTTGCGCGAAGAATTTCAAAAATTTGACTCATGTTGTAGCTATACTGTCATTTATTATCGAACCACACCGTAATTCCAAAAATAATGAACTTCTATGAGGTATCTTGTTAATGTTTTTGAGCGGGAAATTTATGAACCGATGAACTATCATGGCTGGATGTCAATGTCAGAACAGTTAACGTCAAAGGATGACATCTATGAGGTATTTTGTTAATGTTTTCGAGCGGGAAGTTTCATCTCAATTCAAAAAAACGATATATTAATGAACTATCATAGCTTGATGTCCATGTCAGAACAGCTAATGTCAAAGGACGACATCTATGAGGTGTTTTGCTGATGTTTGCGCGAAGAATTTCAAAAATTTGACTCATGTTGTAGCTATACTGTCATTTATTATTGAACCACACCGTAATTCCAAAAATAATGAACTTCTATGAGGTATCTTGTTAATGTTTTTGAGCGGGAAATTTATGAACCGATGAACTATCATGGCTGGATGTCAATGTCAGAACAGTTAACGTCAAAGGACGACATCTATGAGACTCCAATTCAGAATGTTACCGATGTTGTAGCCTATATCGCCATCTATCACTAAACCGATGAACCATCATAGATGAATGTCAATGTCAGAACAATGAACGTCAAAGGACGACATCTATGAGGTATTTTGTTAATGTTTTTTGTGCGGGAAGTTTCATCTCAATTCAAAAAACGATATATTAATGAACTATCATAGCTTGATGTCCATGTCAGAACAGCTAACGTCAAAGGACGACATCTATGAGGTGTTTCGCTGATGTTTGCGCAAGGAATTTCAAAAATTTAACTCATGTTGTGGCTATACTGTCATTTATTATTGAACCACACCGTAATTCCAAAAATAATGAACTTTCAAAATAACCTACAAATTTCCTCAACGTTAAATGATTACTTATGTATATGAAATTATTACATCAGAAACCACATTGAGTATATGAGAACACGTGGAAGCAATTAATTTTGTATACACCTGCGTCATCACATTCAGTTTATACGAGAATAACAGAGCGTATAAATGAGTACAATGAGACTCACTCATTAGGTAAACTATGAAATTCGGTGTCATGGCGGCTATCGCGGGAATTTCAAACGAGGTGTCTGTTACGTAGATCTTCAAGGAGGTGTCATGGCGTCTGTCACGTGAACTGTCATGGCGGTTATCGCGGGAATTTAAAACGAGGTGTCTGTTACGTGGATGTTCAACGAGATGTTGTGGCGTCTGTCACGTGAACTGTCATGGCAGCTATCGCGGGAATTTCAAACAAGGTGTCTGTTTCGTGAATCTTCAACGAGGTGTCGTGGCGTATTTCACGTGGGTCTTAAACAGAATAGAACTTTTTCTAGAACCTAAATTACACAAAACAATACCAAATTGAGAGGTGTAATAGCTACAGCTGCAGCACTATCAACCGTCATGCATACCTGTAAACGTCAGAAATGTTAACGTCAAAAGACGACATCTATGAGATACTTATGTAATGTTTGCGTGGGAAATTTATGAATCGATGACTATCATGGCTGGATGTCAATGTTAGAACAGTTAACGTCAAAGGATGACATCTATGAGACTCCAATTCAAAATATTACTGATGTTGTAGCTATATCGCCATCTTTTAATAAACCGATGAACTATCACACCTGAATGTCAATGTTAGAACAGTTAACGTCAAAGGATGACATCTATGAGATATTTTGTTAATGTTTTTGCGCGGGAAGTCCCATCTCAATTCAAAATATGATCTATTAGTGAACCGGTGAACTATCATGACTGGATGTCAATCTCAGAACAGTTAACGTCAAAGGACAACATCTATGAGACCCCAATTCAAAATATTACTATATCGCCATCTATTGATAAACCGATGAACTATCACAACTGAATGTCAATGTCAGAACAGTTAACGTCAAAGGACGATATCTATGAGGTATTTTGATTGAGTTTTTGCGCGGGAAGTTGCATCTCGATTCAAAATATGATCTATTAATGAATCGATGAACTGTCATAGCTGAATGTCAATGTCAGAACAGTAAACATAAGAGGACGACATCTATGAGACCCCAATTCAAAATATTACTGATTCTGTAGATACATCACCATCTATTATTAAACCGATGAACTATCATAGTTAATTATCAATTTCGGAACAGCTAACGTCAAGGACGACATCTATGAGGTGTTTTGGTAACGTTTTGTCTGGAAATCACTCTCAAAATTAAAAATTGTCACTTATATTGTGGCTACATTGTCGTTAATTAATACCACACCCTAATCTCAAGATAATGAACCAGCAAAATAACCTAGAAATGTCTACTTACATATATGAAGTGTTTACACCAAAAGCACATTAAGTATTAAGTATTCATTTCTACATGCACCTGCGTCATCACATTCACTTTATACTGATTATGAGAACGACAACAGTCGTACAATGAGAGGAATTCATTAAGTAAACAAATAACAATGAGTGAATCATTTTTACTACACACAATCTGTTGAATTTCGTTTAGGATTGAATGCGAAAATATTAAATTTGATTGTACATATCGATAGTTTGATTAAAATTCTAATAATGCATCCCAAACGTTATTTCGTTTATATTGGTTCACACAACATTTGAACGCGTATATTGTTCAAGTGCTTGGAATTGAAAATTCGAATTTTTGGAGCTTAAGTAATAAGAAATCTAAGGTATGGTGTTTATACTAGCGTGTGTATTGAAATCAAACTTTTGAGAATATCAATGAAATCATACAATTCCAGCAGCCCGAGGGTTCGTTTGCAATTTTACGAATGATGATGAACGATAAAAATGAATATTTTAACTTTTCTTTATAACTTAGGTATTGACGTGACGTATAAAACTCAGAATAATTCGGAACGATTGAATTTTATTGTTATCCACTATTATCAACCTATATCTAAATCAGTTCGAGATGCAGACTTTTCAATTTATCGATATTTCGAAAACCCACTTATACTGAACTAAGAATTTACAATACTTCAAACTATCCATTCCGCTTAAAATATACATAGCTGTATATTATAGAAACTTTGTTAAAGATCACATGTTATATAAAAATCGAATGATTCGAGATGTAGACTCATGAGCTCTAGAAGCCTTAGGATCAGTTGCAAGAGGTGCAAGTGCTATCGAAAATACGGTGGTTAACCAGCTAAAAACAACGGAACGCATTGGGTAGCGTTCAGAAAAAAATCGATAACGATGTGGAATATTTTGATTGTTTTGGAAATTTGAAGCCACCAAAGGAACTCGTTCGATATTTGGGTGGGAACGTTAGGACTTTCTACAATAACTACACCTATCAGAACTATAATCAAGTGATATGTGAACAGTTGTGCGTGAACTTTCTCACCGAAATTGTCGAAAGTATCAATTAAACCTTAGTCAGTCTATATCGAAACATCAAGCGAATCGCATCATCATGAGAATCGCATTAGTTGACATTCAGGGGTTCTTCATTGACGATGCCTTCCATCCAAAAGAAATGTGTATACAAATTGGATTCAAACGTCATTATTCCTTATTCAAACCGCACACATCTTATTCATCGCTGAATGCAAAGCATCTAAAATCGTGAAATCATGAACATTTTCAGATAAAAAATGACGCGGGTTCGGATCCCTCTGCATCTTTCTCACCAAAGAATACCATTTTTAATCGAACGCGCTAATTCATTTGACGATATGATGGATTGAAGACCTGCGTGACAGACACCTCGGCAGGTGATAGCCGTCATGACACCTCGTCATATTTTTATGATATTCGATGTGGTTAGAGTCCTGCGCGAACCTTCACACCAACAATCTCTCTGAATCATTCTTCGCAAAATTGCGTCGAACAAACATAACAAAATCGCAATCATGCGAACCTTCACACCAATAATCTCTCTGAAAATCATCGAAGATGAAATTTGGTGAATTCTTCACAAGTTGATTTCGATCCTACACCCGTAGCAATTGACTTAAATAATGATTGACAATAGTGGAAAACGATAAAAATCAATCGTTTCGAATTATTCTGAGTTTTTATTCAAATACCTGAATAAAACAAATGAAACAATGAGTAATTATAGTATTATAGAGTATTATGCTACTCAGAAATTATGAAGCTTGAATGGAATTTGGATTGTTCAAGTTTGTTAACTGAGCTCAGTGGTATAGGTGAGTCGATCAAATGTAATTTAGAATGAATGACCTCATAGAACAGTACTACGTGTAAGGATCTAAACCACTCCACTAGGTCTCAGGATCATTTTCTTAATGGTTCGAAAGTTGACGAGCATAGATCTTTTCTAAATGAGTAAAATACCATTCACTTTATTTTCTAAAACGTTCTTCTTTATTTTCTGGTGAAAACGTATTTTAGGTATACATTTTGAGAGCTCTAAAACTATTTCTTGTAGTTTTCCCTCCTGTGGTATTAGAATAATCAGTCATATCACCCAAAACATGATTGAATTGAATCAATATAATATTTTTATATACATAGAATAGTAACATATTATCTATACTTAAAATGTCTTTCTCTTTTCAGATTAACTCCGTAGGTGACGCTGGTTGTGTAGTTGTATTTATGTAGAAGTATCTAGTGTACATATAAAATAATTGAAAATAAATTTTATATTTTATTTACTTGAATCTTATAGTTAACTATAATTCATATTACCAAATAAAATTCTTTCTCTAAAACATAAATTCATTCTGATACACCCCTGTTTAACAAATGTACAACGACCTGATGTGAGGAATGTGCCTGTCAACAATTATTATATATACATCAGACATTAGATCAATGTTCCATCATGTGCGGGAGATAAATATAAATAATTTACACACTATGCTGACTCATAATTTTTGAGTAGCATAATACTCTATACTACTCTATACTACTATAATTACTCAAGTAATGCATTTGTTTTATTCATAGATTGATTTAAATAATTATTAACAATCGTGAATTACGATAAAAATCAATCGTTTCGATACTTCATTTCATATTTAAAAACATATATTGAGCAAAATGAACAGTTTGAAATATTGTAGATTTTGAGATCAGTACGCTTTCGAAATATCGACAAATTCACATCGAACTATAATAAAAAACGACCTGCGCGGGGTTAAATGAATATTTTGTAGGTGAAGCTCCAACTTAATCGAGAAAAATCAATCAGTTGCAATAAAATGTTCTCCAAAGATAGTGTTAGATCTGATTTTAGAAGAGTTCGAAATGTCGGCAATGCATGAAAAATCCCCATCAATTTGGGATGGTCTTTGAAAAACAGGGTAACACCATATCAGATTGTCATTAGTTAATCATCAAATATCATGCACGTTTGCGGGCAAAGTGAAAGGGAATTTTCGAGAGCAATACAAACGTTTTTCTTAGGAGGGTCCAAACGTTCTTTGGGAGGGTCTTTGAAAACAGGGTAACACTATATCACAATGTCATTAGTTGATCATCAACCACTATGCACGTTTGCGGGCAATGTCAAAGGGAATTTTCGAGAGCAAATGCGCTGAGGCGACACGAGAAAAAACATTTCAAAACACACAGTTTCTCATGCAAGCATTGTGAAGTTACATTTTCTCGCCGAAACAATTTGAATCGTCATATTATGTTATTCCACAGTCGAGATAAAAGTATAATGCACTGGTCCAACCCAGATGTTCTACTGCACCGGTTAGAAGAAATCATATCTCTACAAGGATATATCGAAGAGAAACGTGAAATAATTGATGAGTTGAGAAGATTTTGTGAAAAATGGTATTTGAATAAAAACTCAGAATAATTCGAAACGATTGATTTTTATCGTTTTCCACTATTGTCAGCGCGTTCGATTAAAAATGGTATTCTTTGGTGAGAAAGATGCAGAGGGATCCGAACCCGCGTCATTTTTTATCTGAAAATGTTCATGATTTCACGATTTTAGATGTATACTTACCAGTTCGATCGACCTCTTATCTCTCACCCGCAAGAATACCATTTAGTTTTGATTGTATATTTTGGGTTGAAAAAGTCAATAGCGCAGACTATGAGGGAGTGTGTTGTTGTGTGTGACTGCTCCAACTAAATCGAACTCAGTTCGTAATAATGTCTCCTCGATTATACAACAGTTTTATTCATAGTGTGCTTACCACCGTGTACGATGCGAAGAAATTCGTAATAAGCGTATGTCCGCCGAATTTGATGAAAATCCTCGAAGAATTACAATTACCATCCAAAAATTGGATAATCGCTGGAGAATTCGTAACTTTCCTTGTGGGGGCCTCGACCGATTGGGCGTATGCTGATATTTTCTATTTCGGAGGAGATTTCGATCCTCCCCCTCCAGAAGATTGGAAGATAATCGATATGAATATAGAAGGTCAGTTCAAATATAAACATAGAAGAATGAGAAAAATCATATTGCATCAAATTTCGGGTATCGTTCCGAAACCAGGATCGTATATACTTGATTGTTTTAGAGTGCTACATGATATGGGTGTCGATTTTTATCGAATCGCACTACTACCATACCGATGTGAGATAATGGACATGCGCAGCATTCGAAGAGATACTTCAAATTCTTACACCTTTAAGATGTTTCAAATGTTTTCTGAGATAGGAGGGGAGGTCGATGACGTCAACTATAGAATAAGTCCAACATCACTACAAATTTTGTGCTTCGACGTACTCTTTCGAAATTTCGATAACATCAAAGAAATATGTCAATGATCCACGCATATGCAACTAGATATTTGAATAGTTTATCGTTCTAGTTTGAAATGTCATTCATAGTGTTTGATATTCAGTTTCCCGATTTCTTCAAACGTATATAAGATCAAGGAACTCTCTTTGTTGGACTGTGAGAAAAGGTTGGAGAAATATTTTTTATTCAAACCACCAAAATCGATGGATCAACTATCCGCGAGGCAAATGAAGAAAATATTTCATTGTGAAAAATATCTCGGGATTCCATGGAACTCAGGCTATCAGGAATATGATGAATTGTATGAAATTTTGAAGGAAAATATCGATCCGGATGCTACTGTTTATGTATGTGGGAAGATAAAAGCTAAGTTTCTACGGGGGGCGTTTCAAAAATTGGGGTTAGATCGAGTAGAAGTGGTGAATTTGAAAGGTAAATGTCCAAAATTAGAGCGAGGAAATTGTGAATTTATCTGTCTACATCACCCCAATAGTGTGAATCCTATGTGTTCTAGTGCGAATAGTTGGAAGTTATTCGAATTTCTTACGAAGGACTGTGACTCTTAAAATAATAATGTAGATATCTAGTAAGTCTACAAACATATCGTTTGAAGAATACTCACGCAGACTTTGCGAATTCGTCGAAAAAGTTCATAAACTAAGAAGAGACTTGAATTATCTACAGAATCAGTAATATTTTGAATTGGGGTCTCATAGATGTCGTCCTCTTATGTTTACTGTTCTGACATTGACATTCAGCTATGACAGTTCATCGGTTCATTAATAGATCATATTTTGAATCGAGATGCAACTTCCCGCGCAAAAACTTTAACAAAATACCTCATAGATATCGTCCTTTGACGTTAACTGTTCTGACATTGACATTCAGTTGTGATAGTTCATCGGTTTATCAATAGATGGCGATATAGTAATATTTTGAATTGGGGTCTCATAGATGTTGTCCTTTGACGTTAACTGTTCTGAGATTGACATCCAGTCATGATAGTTCACCGGTTCACTAATAGATCATATTTTGAATTGAAATGGGACTTACCACGCAAAAATATTAACAAAATATCTCATAGATGTCGTCCTTTGACGTTAACTGTTCTAACATTGACATTCAGGTGTGATAGTTCATCGGTTTATTAATACATGGCGATATAGTAATATTTTGAATTGGGGTCTCATAGATGTTGTCCTTTGACGTTAACTGTTCTGAGATTGACATCCAGTCATGATAGTTCACCGGTTCACTAATAGATCTTATTTTGAATTGAGATGGGACTTCCCGCGCAAAAACATTAACAAAATATCTCATAGATGTCATCCTTTGCCGTTAACTGTTCTAACATTGACATTCAGGTGTGATAGTTCATCGGTTTATTAAAAGATGGCGATATAGCTACAACATCAGTAATATTTTGAATTGGAGTCTCATAGATGTCATCCTTTGACGTTAACTGTTCTAACATTGACATCCAGCCATGATAGTCATCGATTCATAAATTTCCCACGCAAACATTACATAAGTACCTCATAGATGTCGTCTTTTGACGTTAACATTTCTGACGTTTACAGGTATGCATGACGGTTGATAGTGCTGCAGCTGTAGCTATTACACCTCTCAATTTGGTATTGTTTTGTGTAATTCAGGTTCTAGAAAAAGTTCTATTCTGTTCAAGACCCACGTGAAATACGCCACGACACCTCGTTGAAGATTCACGAAACAGACACCTTGTTTGAAATTCCCGCGATAGCTGCCATGACATTTCACGTGACAGACGCCACAACATCTCGTTGAACATCCACGTAACAGACACCTAGTCTTAAATTCCCGCGATAACCGCCATGACAGTTCACGTGACAGACGCCATGACACCTCCTTGAAGATCTACGTAACAGACACCTCGTTTGAAATTCCCGCGATAGCCGCCATGACACCGAATTTCATAGTTTACCTAATGAGTGAGTCCCATTGTACTCATTTATACGCTCTGTTATTCTCGTATAAACTGAATGTGATGACGCAGGTGTATACAAAATTAATTGCTTCCACGTGTTCTCATATACTCAATGTGGTTTCTGGTGTAATAATTTCATATACGTAAGTAATCATTTAACGTTGAGGAAATTTGTAGGTTATTTTGAAAGTTCATTTTTTTTTGGAATTACGGTGTGGTTCAATAATAAATGACAGTATAGCCACAACATGAGTTAAATTTTTGAAATTCCTTGCGCAAACATCAGCGAAACACCTCATAGATGTCGTCCTTTGACGTTAGCTGTTCTGACATGAACATCAAGCTATGATAGTTCATTAATATATCGTTTTTTGAATTGAGATGAAACTTCCCGCGCAAAAACATTAACAAAATACCTCATAGATGTCGTCCTTTGACGTTAACTGTTCTGACATTGACATTCATCTATGATGGTTCATCGGTTTAGTGATAGATGGCGATATAGGCTACAACATCGGTAACATTTTGAATTGGAGTCTCATAGATGTCGTCCTTTGACGTTAACTGTTCTGACATTGACATCCAGCCATGATAGTTCATCGGTTCATAAATTTCCCGCTCAAAAACATTAATAAGATACCTCATAGAAGTTCATTATTTTTGGAATTACGGTGTGGTTCAATAATAAATGACAGTATAGCTACAACATGAGTCAAATTTTTGAAATTCTTCGCGCAAACATCAGCAAAACACCTCATAGATGTCGTCCTTTGACATTAGCTGTTCTGACATGGACATCAAGCTATGATAGTTCATTAATATATCGTTTTTTTGAATTGAGATGAAACTTCCCGCTCGAAAACATTTACAAAATACCTCATAGATGTCATCCTTTGACGTTAACTGTTCTGACATTGACATTCAGCTATGATAGTTCATCGGTATATTGATAGATGGCGATATAGGCTACAACATCGGTAACATTTTGAATTGGAGTTTCATAGATGTCGTCCTTTGACGTTAACTGTTCTGACATTGACATCCAGCTATGATAGTTCATCGGTTCATAAATTTCCCGCGCAAAAACATTAACCTCATAGATGTAGTCCTTTGACGTTGACAGGTACGCATGACGGTTGATCGGTTCATTCATAGATGTAGTCATTTGAAGTTAACCGTTCTGACATTGACATTGAAGTATGATAGTTCATCGGTTCATTAAGAGATGGTGGTGATGTAGCTATAACATCAGTCATATTTTGAATTGTGACCTCATAGATGTCGTCCCTTGACGTTAACATTTCTGACGTTGACAGGTATGCATGACGGTTGATCGGTTCATTCATAGATGTAGTCGTTTGAAGTTAACTGGTCTGACATTGACATTTAAGTATGATAGTTCATCGGTTCATCAGAAGATGGCGGCGATGTAGCTACAACATCAGTCATATTGTGGTTTTGACGTTAACTCTTCTGACATTCGGTTCCAACGTCGGCCATGATAAACATCACCAAAACACCTCTACGTTTGAATTTGGCGGGTCGATGACGTCACATCCAACTAACCACACATCCAGACCTCTATGGTCGAAAGTTCTATAATCATCGTAAGCTCTATGGACACGTTTGAATTTCGCGGGTTAGTAACGTTACGTCCAACTAACCTCACATTCTATGACCCACACCTCTATGGTCGGAAGTTCGGTGATCATCGTAAGCTCTATGGACACGTTTGAATTTCGCGGGTTAGTAACGTTACATCCGAAGTTGCGCGCGCAACATCCGGTAGATGACGTCACTTCCTGGCGCAGAACTCGTGGACTTAATCTACTTAGTGGAGATCGGTATTAATATTAAGGAGACAAGTAGTTTAGTAAATGCCTTTATTAGTCTAGGTAAACAACCAGCAAAAGCTGCTACTGCAATAAATGCTCTACTTAGCAAACTTCAGACCGCTGAGGGACAGAGCAAAGAGTTCAAAGCAGCATTGGAAGACATGGGAATAACTGCAGAAGAGATGACACAAAGGATTAGCAGAGATGACCAAGATGCACTACTTTATTTTTTTGAAACTCTGGAGAACATAGATAAACAGGAACGTTCGCAAATTCTTCTCAATCTCTTTGGTCAAGAATATCAAGATGATATTGCTTTACTAGTTGGAAGCTTAAAGAATTACAAAGATGCCATAAATAATTTAGCTGAGGGAAAAAAGTTTGAAAAATCCATGCAAAAATAATTTGATAATCGTGCAGCAACTACAGCAAATAACTTACGACTACTGAGAAACGCGATAGCAGAAGTAGGGCTCAGTCATGCTACCTCCTCTGAAGTGGATAAGTAGTCTTTTAAGAGAGATAACTAACCCCATAGCTCGGTTTGCAGAAAAGTTTCCAGTTATTACTACAGGAATAATGAGTGTCATAGCAGCACTAATAGGTCTTAAAGTTCTAGTAGTAAGTGGTGGTTATGCATATAATTTAGTTAGAGGTGGAATGCTTGCTTTCTCAGTTATTTTGCATGGGGTACTGAAGCCTGCACTAATATCACTGGCAACATATGCTATTCCAGCAGTAATTACTGCACTGAGTGTTTTAAAAGCTACAGCTCTGAGCTTGGTAACATCAGCTTTGCATGCAGTGACAGCAGGAGTAAGATTTTTGACAGCGGCAATTGTGAGTAACCCTATAGGAGCTATTATTACTGCAATTGTAGCTGGTGCAATACTTATTATATCTAACTGGCAGAAGGTAAAGAGCTTTTTTTCTAGTATTTGGAAATCGATAATAAAACCCATCGGAGAGATGTTCTCATGGATGGGAAATACTGTTGGTAGTATATTTGGAAAATTTGCTGAAAATAGTCCACTTAAAGAGTTTGAAAAAAGAGAAAGTGTTGTTACTAAAATAAAAGCAGTCCATACTCCCATAAATAGGAGCATTCTCAGCAATGGAAATCCTTTGCTAAGTAACAGTATAATGAAAGAAATCTCTGAGAGAAGACAGAATCTTATTGGGGAGAAAAAGTCCACAGGAAGTGATAATCTAGCAAATTTTGCGAGGAGAAAATTTGAGAATAAGGAAGAAAAGATTTTAAATAAAACTCAACACATCACCAATAATTATGATATCAGTATTAAAGCGGAACCAAATCAAGATGTCCGTAGTCTTGCAGATGAAGTAATAAAATGGATAAGAGAAAAATCAAGAGATGTTATCTTTGATATGGTAGATTACATATACTAATGTTATCATTTGGTTCATATAAAATTTCTCCAACAAGCTTAAAGTACAGCAAGGAGAAGCGTTGGAGTGTGGTCGAATGTATTGGCAAACCGTTGCTACAGAATATTGGTCAAGGGACAGAAAATATAGACCTAGAAGGGGTTATTTATCTCAATAATTCAAGTAAATTAGAGGATATGAAAGAAGCAGAAGCAATTCAAATACCCCGCACTTTAGTTGATGGCATGGGAAATGTTTAAGGGAAATTTGTGATTACTCGTTTTGAAGAAAAGCGAACGTCATTTTCCCTTGCGAGTTACCGAAGAAAGTTGAATTTAATTTAAGTTTGAAGCTTCATTAATGACTATATATTATTCGACAAAAGCAAATGATATATTGGACTATATTTGCTGGAAGTACTATGGATTTACTTCAGGAGCAGTAAAAATAGTATTAGAAGAAAACCCTGGACTTGCAGAACATGGAAGTTTTTTACCGGCAGGACTAAAAATTAAATTGCCTGCAATAGAAAAGCCTCCACAAAAGTCAACCTTAAAGGTTTGGGAATAAAATGCAACCAGACTTTGTCATTGAAGGGTATGAATTAACAAAAGACCGCTTAGTGTCAATGCTTATTACTGATGAATCAGGGACTATAGAAGATGTAGTTGAAATATGTGTTGATTACAGGGATGATAACATAAAAGTTCCAAAAGAGCTAAAGATTGCTTTGGGATATAGAGAAACATGAGTACTACCCATAGGTGTATATACAGTCAATGAAATTACATTACAGAGTCCACCACAAATCTTAACAATTAAAGCTCATGCAACAAATTTAATGATATCACTGAAGGAAAAAGCATCTAGAGCAAGGGACCCAGATTACACTAGGTGATTTAGTCAAAGAAATAGCAAATAAACATGGGTATGGGTACAAAGTTGCTGAAGAATTTAAAGATATATTGATACCGCACATTGATCAGACTGAAGAAAGTGATATAAATTTGTTAACCAGAATAGCTATAGAGCGCGAAGCTAAAGCAAAATTAGCAGGAGGATATATACTGCTTATTCCAAAAGGTGTAGCAAAATCAGCAACAAGAAAAGCTTTAGGAACAACGACTAATAGACCTAAAGATACAATCAATTGGAAAGTGCATTTCACTGTACGTGATAAATATAATTCAGTGATAGCAAAATGGTATAGTTATGAGAAGGGAGAACCCATATCAGAAACAGTAGGTAGCGGTGAACCAAGTTACCCTATACAGACAATTGATTCAAATGCAGAATCAGCAATTAGTGCAGCAAAAGCAAGATTTAAAGAACTACAGCGTAACAATGAGACTTTAGAGGTAACAATACCAGGAAATCCAGAGTTATGTGTAGAGGCAAAACTCAATTTTGTAGGGTTCAATCAGGATATAGATGGTGAGTGGGTAATTGATGGAGCAGAGCATACCTTAAATAGTGCAGGTTATCTTACTACATTATCAGCGTTTTTGAGTAAATATTGAGAGAAAATAAGTATATTGCTGATTTAATGCTGAACATGAGCAAGATAGCAAGAAACAAGCTTTTGTGGTTTACAGTAGCAATAGTATGTATTGTTACCACGTATTACTATCAAAAATCTAAAGCTGCTGAGGAATATCAGGAAATGTTGAAAGTGGCAGCTAAGAACTGTGACTTAGATACTTTGAAATTATTAATAAAAAAAAGTAGAGGTGATTCAAGCGTTAGTGAAAGAGCATCATATTATGCGGCAGAGAAAGGATGCTTAGAAGTTGTCAAATTTCTGTTAGATGAAGGAGTAGACATAAACACCATGAGTTTAGCACTGCTTGATGCTGCTGACGGTGGTCAATTAGAGGTTGTAAGACTTTTACTGGAAAGAGGAGCTAATCCTCATGTTGGAGGCTGGAAAGGAACAACTCCAAAAACTATAGCAATGGAAAGGTCATTTCATTATAGAGATGAACCTTACAGGGAAATTATAGACCTACTTGCTAAAGCGAAAAAAGAGTATAAGTCAGATCAATAAAATTGTAGTTATTTCCTAAGAGCACGCAGTACAAATTCTCAATAACACAAATTAATATTTCATTACATTATGCAAAATCAAAGAATCCCAATAACAGTAATAGTTACTATGCTAATTCAAACAATAGGAGTGATATGGTGACTTGCCAAGCTAGATTTACGGGTTCACATTCATGATAAATTTATAGAGCAGCACAACGGATTGAAGGTTACGGTATATCTTCTGGAAGAATGGGTAAAAAATCTTTCTGAGGAACTTGATGAGTTTAAATTACAAGTCTTAAGCGGAAAAATTAAATCTTAACATCTTTATCTAAATTTTCATTTCACAATGACTAGACATATCTTGTTCGTTGACAGCGGAGGCATAAGAGGAATCATAGCAGCCATAATATTAGCAGAAATAGAAAAAAGATCAAGAAAATCGATAGCTGAAATCTTTGATCTGATGGCAGGTACTTCAACCGGTGGGATTGTTGTGGCTGGGTTATGCAAGAAAGATGATCAAGGCAAACCTCAATATTCAGCTAATGATTTAGTTGAGCTTTACCAGGAGTATGGAGCATATATTTTCAAGTCTTCATTTTTATGCAATCAATACTATCTTGGTTTAACTGTGCACAATACCCATATGAAAACATCGAGTCGATATTGGACAAGTATTTTAGTGACGATATTCTAAAGAACACTTTGAGTAAGGTACTGATTACAAGTTATGATATTCACAATAACTGCCCATTTTTTTTCAAAAGCTGGAAAGAGTACAGGAATTTTATTAAATTAAGGGATGTATTAAGAGCAACAACAGCAGCCCCAACATACTTTGCACCTAAATACTTAGAAGTTAGCCAAACAGAAAGAGTGTTAGTAGATGGAGGAGTATTTGCCAATAACCCAGCAGCATGTGCGTACGCAAATAGCAAAAAAACTTTTCCCTAATGAAGAAATCGTTCTGGTGTCAATTGGCACAGGTCGGCTATCTAATCGGAAAAAGTACAGAAAATTAGGAAAGATAGCATGGATAAAGCCTTTATTAAATGTGATGTTTGTTGCATCGAGCCTTGATGTAGTGAATTATCAACTAGGTGATGTAATGGACGACAGATACATCAGAATACAATCACAACTGACAATAGCGTCGGCTGAGATGGATAATGTAACACCTAAAAATATTAAATGTCTTCAGCAAGAAGCAAATGCAATGATAGAGGACAACCAGGAAGTAATAGATAGATTCTACAATATAAATGATGCCAAGCAAGATAAAGAACTTATATAAAAAAGCAAAAAAGGGCTTAAAGAATATAATTTCGCCCAAAAAACATACTAAGGGGCAAGAAGCTAAAATTCCAAACGATAAGCCAAAACCGCTCTCTGAAATTGTGGTGAAACCTAACCTATGCTCCTCTAAAGCAGAAAATGTCAAAGAAGATAAAAAAGGAATAAAAGAAAAAATGAAAAGCTTAAAAACAAAACCTGTAGGAAAAGAGCTGAAAAGAGGCAACGTGTTCAAAAAAGGCTTCAAAAAACTAAAAGCAAAAGTAAAAAAATTAAACCCAATAAAGGTTAAAAGAAATAAGATCATTGGAAGCAAAAAGTTAGCATTTTTACTGACATCTGGCACGATTGTGGCAATTTTGCCAATGTTCAATTTAGCTCCTCTTTCAGCATTAGCCATAACTTCGGCATGTGTTTCCAGTATTAACTTCATCGCGGTTAAAACACTAAAGAAATTTATCAAACAACGCAAATTAGCAGAAGAATTGAAGAAGTAGCAATTCAAGAAGAAGCTATAGCTGAAGCAGGAAAACCGGAAGAAGAAATTCAAGATGTATTGGTCGAATCAATAAAAGAAGAACCTTAACAAGTTTCCAAATAAGAGACATCTATATTAAATACTTTTCTATTTTTATTTAAATATTATCTTCAATATAAAAGTAGTTGCAATTTAAAGATTAAGTTAATAATTTAAAAACGTTTATCGCTGCATACTCTAATACAAACACATTTTTTGTGGAGTTTCTATGACAGTGGAAAAGATTTTACAAAAGACTGCAAAGGAAATTTATCACTTCAGACATCCTAGTATTCTTTCTTTATTAGTTCCTGCATCCTTCAAATAGATCATAAATAGCAGATTGGGTGTTAGTTTTTTACATTTTGCTGCAAAAAAGAACTTTTATAACTTTTATAGTATTATTAAATTCCTTGTCAAACGTGGTGCTAATGTTGATGCTGCAGATAGAGAAGGAAATACAATACTGCACATTGCTTTTATACTTGAGTTTATAGAAATAGTACAAATTGTTGTAGTTAGGACTAAAAATATTAATGTTCATAACATTTATGGTGATACTCCTTTACATTATTCAATAAAGTATAAGCATTTGAAAATTATGCAGAAGTTGTTGCAATTTGGTGGGGATATTAATTGCCTTAACCGTTTAGGTCCATCTCCCCTTCATTTGACTGTACAATATGCTGACGGAGTAATGTTGGGGTTGCTGATAAAAGGGGAAGCTTTTCTCGAAGCTAAAAATATAGAAGGAAGTACTCCTCTTCTAACTGCAGTTTCATTGAATAAAAAAGATTATGTGGAGCTTTTATTGCAAAATAGAGCAGATGTTAACACAATCGGAAGAGATGGTTGTACTCCGCTATATCTGGCTGTTATGAATGGCAATAAAGAAATTGTGGAATTGTTGCTAGAGAAAAAGGCAAATGTTCATCTGAAATGTTTTTATAACTCTAAAGAAGGTTACACAGCACTGGAAAACGCTGTAGCAAATAAAAACGAAAAAATTATAGAATTATTTCTGCTTTACGGAATAACATTGGAGTAGTGGAGGTGTTTTACGAGCAAATCGTTATATACGGTATAATATTAATTATTGCTATTAAAATATTTCTTTTTTTTAGGGGAATATACAAAAACCTTGTCAGAAAGGCTCCATTGAGAGAGAGTGAAAAGAAAACAGATCAAGAACTTCACTTTCAGGTTTACAAAGAAAATCTAAAAGTAGTCGATATTGCAAAACCAGTTGGCAAATGGACAAAAACGGCTATACTCAATAATGAAACGATGCAGCGCTTGACACAATTGATACAGGAAGAAGGCGATGAGAAGGGATATTGGGAGCTATTTGTAAAAGCTCAGTCTTCAACCCAGGGTAAGTATAAGGGAAGGGGAACCGTTTGACGCATATGCCAACAGTCTAGCGGTTTCATATCTGCTGTCGTCTAACTGTAGTCTCTCAAAGTTCATTCTGCCGTTCTTTATTCTCCTCTTCGCTAATTTTTACCACCTTAGTCAAAAACTCACACAATAAATCCTTTAATCTTTGATCTTCAATTTTTTTACATTCTCTCATTAGATTTAATACCTTCATTCCCCCTTTACCATCTTCATCCTCATAATAAGTCTCTTCTTTTGATTTTGACAGTAGCATTCCATAGTTTACTGATAATGCTTTTGCCATTTAAGGTACCCTTTCAAACGACATATAATCTATACCTCGTTCATACCTGTTTATTTGTTGAATTGATAGCTCGGCTTTGTTTGCTAACTCCAACTAAGTATATGCTCTTACTAACCACCAATCTTTTGCCTTTTGCCCCATTTTGTATTTTATAGACTTTGTATCAGTTTTGCCCATTTCAATTACTTCTGACAAAAGTTTTACTAATGAACAAAACCCACTGCGAAATTCTTGGTCCCTGATTTTTTCGAAGTTTTGCACTATGCTTAACATCTTCTCATCTTCGCTACTTACATAATCTGTTGACTTAGGAAATAAATCCTCAAATTCAACCGATAATACTCTTGCCATCTCTTCTGCCTTCTCAGGTGAAATGTTGTATACCCCTTGCTCATACTTTGCCATTTGTGACTTTGATATACCAACTTTCTTTGCTAGCTCTGCCTGAGAGTATCCTCTTAATACCCTCAATTTTTGTATCTCTTGGATTATTTGGTAACCTAGAGAGCCAGCAGCAACTTTCTTTTTGGTAGTGGTCATTTTTCACATAATTGCAGGACAAATATATAATACAGTATTATTGAGTTTTATTAAAACTTTACTACTAACCAATTCGCATTGTTGGGTAGCTGATGTTAGAGATCCCTACTAATTAAATAGTTTTCTTTTTATATTTAAATATTAAATACAAAGTAGCGGTAAATTAGATGTTTTACTCGTAAAGCTCTAGCAAAACGAGTGCGCAAGTTAATAATTGATTCACGATTGACGCTGTATACTGAACAGTGGTTGAGGTATTAATTATGACTGAAAATACATTAAAACTACAAAAGGAAATAAAACACCATAACGAGCTATACTATCGGAAAAACAAACCAGAAATCACTGATGCAGAATATGATGAGCTGGTGAAAAAAGCAGATATTCAAACCGTTGGTGCTTCACCTGATGAAAGGTTGTCAGAAGTACAACATGTCGTACCTATGCTCTCATTGGCTAACGCTTATACCGAAAAAGAAGTTAAAGAATTCCTTGCTAAGTCCAGAGAACTCCTAAATATAGACGAGTTGGAAATCATGTGCGAGCTGAAAATGGATGGTTTAGCTTTCACTGCAATTTATGAAGATGGTTTGCTCATTAAAGCTGCAACTCGGGGAAATGGTCTAGTGGGAGAAGATGTCACTCACAATGTTGCAACTATAGCAGAATTGCCTAAATTTTTGCAAGGTGTGCAAAGAAGGCTGGAGATAAGAGGTGAGGTATACATAAGGAGTGACGACTTTTTAAAATTAAACAATGAATTCGCCAATCCACGTAATTTAGCAGCAGGCTCACTAAGACAACTAAATCCTGAAGTTACCGCTAGGAGACCGCTGAAATATTTTGCATACTCATTAATTGGTGGTACAGAGAAAACACAGCTTGAAGTGTTAAATAAACTGAAAGAATTTGGTTTCTGCATTAATGAGCACCAATGCTTGGTAAAAAATGTGGACGAGATGCTGAAGTTTTATAACAGGATTTATGATAATCGTCATGAATTAGGTTATGATATTGATGAAATAGTCTATAAAATCAACAACTCAGATTTGCAAGATCGTCTAGGTAACACAAATAAAAGTCCTAGATGGGCCATAGCTCATAAATTTCCTGCAGCTCAAGGATAAACTAAAATAGAGAAAATATTAATACAAGTTGGTAGAACAGGCCAATTGAATCCAGTTGCCAAATTAGCTCCGATAAATATAGGCGGGGTTATTGTTACAAGGGCAAATTTGCATAACAAGGATGAAATTGAACGTGAGGACATAAGAGAAGGAGACGTAGTGGTAGTAGCTCGAGCAGGCGACGTCATTCCAAAGATTGTAGAAGTGGACAAAAAGTTTCGTGCTCGTAATACACCAAAGTTTGTTCCTCCCGATACTTGCCAGGAATGCGGAAGTGCAGTGGATATATTTGAAGATGAAGCTACAGCCAGATGTTCTGGAGGAAATGTTTGCCAAGCACAGCGAATAGGAAAGTTAAAACATTTTATAGAAGTTCTTGACATTAAAGGTTTTGGTGGTAAACAAGTGGAGTTCTTTTATGACCTTGGTTTGATAAGGAAAATATCTGACATTTTTGCTCTCGAAGGAAAACTAAAAAATTTCAACTCAAGTGAACAAGAAGGGTGGGGTGAAAAATTAATATCTAATTTATTGAATTCTATCAATAGTAGAAAAACCATAACCCTTGACAGATTTATATCTTTTCTAGGGATTCGATACGTCGGACCACACGTAGCAAAATTAATAGCAAAACATTATGGCTCATATGAAAATTGGATGGCTCAATTACCTTACGATAAGGAAGCTCCTGATAAATTAATTAGCATAATCGGTGTGGGCGAAAAGATTATAGATTCCATAGAGTGGTTTTTCTCTGATGAGGATAATGTTGAAATGGTAGATGATCTTGCTAATCAGTTGACTATTTTGCCTATTGTTGCTCCTGATAAATTGATGAGCATAAACGGTGTGGGCGAAAATACTACATATTCCTTGGAGGAATTTTTCTCTGATGAGGACAATGTTGAAATGGAATCTCGCCTCTCAACTAAAGATTGGGCCTGTAAGTGCTAATGTTAGTAATTCCCCTCTTTCATTTGCCAAATCTTTTGCGGTATATTTCCGCTTTAATATCCAGCTTCTTATATTTTGTGCTATTTTGTGCCTTATGGAGGCAGTAGATCTCGTCATTAGTGGCTACACATTTGCTATAAAAAATTCTAGCGCTTTCATTTATTCGAATAGCTTGCGAATAAGTGATCAACCGTTTGTAAAATTTTATTGTTATAAGTTAGAGTAGAGAAGGAAGAAAAAATCTCCCTTCCCATAGTAATTCAACGTTTTATAGAAGTTGTTTTACTATCCTCACTTACCTCACCTACCCACGATAATGTTTTACTTGAGCTATCAACCGCCTTTATTTTCTCTGTGGCCTGCTCTTTACTCAACTCGCCATTTCTCAAGAAGCCTCCTTCCTTTATTGCCTCTTCTACAGTCTTTCTTCCAAAAAGGCAACATTTTCCTACAACTTCGCCGCGTTTTTGTAGCTCATCCCACATTTCTTTATTTTTTACTATCATTTGTACTTGGTCTGCATCGTGATTCAATATAATATTTAGCTTACCGATACTCGTAGGAAGTTCTAACATAACGGCGTCACCGGATAAATCGGTATAGTTTCTTTTACCTCTTTTTTCGCTGACTTCAATTTCGCTGTCACCTATTTTTATAATGTTGCCACCTAGTTCCACACATCCTGTGTTTAGACTTAACCTTCTTGCACCTTCTAGCACTTCCACAGGCTTTACTGTGCTATCTTTAGAAAACTTCGTATAAAATGTTTTGTTATCTATACATACATCTTCTACGATTCCTCCTTGAACATCATTTCCTCCGGCCTCCTTCGGTTCTTTAAGCCGCTCGTCTATCTGTGGCTTTACCTCTTGATACAGTTCATTATAATCTTTATTTATGCGCTTATTCTGCACTAGATCGTAACTGAACACTGCTTCATTTAGCATCAGTTCTCGCATTATATCTTTTTCCTTATCCCTTTCGGGCGGGCACGAAAGCACTTTCAATACCACAAAATCGGCAAAACTTCATGACATGCATTTAGCCTTATCCCAGCATCTAATGCTTGGCTCACAATTTCTTTCAGGTCACTGACGTTTTTTATCTTCACCACTTCACTCTTAAACCATCTCAATGCTGTACTTTCATTGGTACTTAGCTCTATCTTATTCAGAGGTGGAATAAATGGGTTCAAGCTTTGACGATTTAAAGATTTTGTGTTATAAAATCCACGTCCTTCTCCAAAATTGATTGACTTGTCACGAGGGGAAGGCATACCTTCAATCTTCACATCCTTAGCCTTCTTATTCATGACTTTGCTTAAAAGGACAGACAACGGGTTTTTCTTATCAGTTTGCTTTTCAATGGCATCCAATATTCCCGCTAATCGTTATCAGTTTCCTTTGTGGACTGCTTGATGGTACGACTCATACCCCTAATAGCATCCAATATTCCATTTTTCGACAATCTGTCAAGATCTATGGTTAACTCGTACGTATTTCCCTCTTTATCTCTAAAAGGTACAATTACTTCATTATTCATATGAACCTCCAATATTAAAATATTATCTAAGTATACATCGTCATTTGTTGCTTTATTATTAATTCACTATGTGAATATTATAGACGTTATAAATGAGCATTCTATATTATGCAACTCTTTTCAATACAAGTTTAGCAAAGCAGATCGTTTTTCTTAAGACTGAAATGTTTTTTACCTGATATAAGAATGTGATCCTCTAGCTCCATTCTCACACCTTGACATGCTGCTGCTAATTCACTCGTCACAGCTTTATCCTGCTTGGATGGCTTTAAACTTCCTCCTGGATGGTTGTGCGACAGTATTATTGATTTTGCCTCTATTGTTAGTGCCTTTTTCATTACTTCCCTTTCATAAATATATACTTCATCTATTGTACCCATGTGCACCTCATCTTCTATAAAATGGTACTGCTTATCCAAATAAATTATCATTGCAGCTTCCTTTGCTGATAGAACTATATTTACCCTTATATATTCTACGAGTTTTGCGTTATTATCCATTATAGGCCCTTTCTTTGAATTCTCTCTTAGTGCCCTCTTTGGAGCTTGCTTAACACATTCAATCGCTGCAACTGCAGAGTCAGTTACCCCATCTATCAGTTTCAGCTCATACATTTCTCGACCGAAAATTCCTCCTATTCCTTTACAAGTATCAATTAGCTTTCCAGCAATAGCTTGAGCTTGTGCTTTGTTATGAACTGAACTTAGAAGCATTACAACTATTTCATGATCTAGTAGAGCCTCTCCTCCGCTTTGTTTTACTCTCTTTATTTCTTCTATGAATTCATTTTCGTCTTCATTCTTATTATTCATAAAATATACCTAAGATTAGTTACTAATAATTTTTAAATGTTTACTACTGTTTCTTTAGTAGTATTGGCATAAAGCCATCTATTTTGGCGGAAGTCAAGTCAATTTTTTCAATTTTTTTTGTTCATTTTTTGTGTGAAAAGATAGAAGATATTAATAATTATTGGTTTCTTTAAGCGATGTCGCTTTGTATTCGTACTCTTAAGGAATAAGATCAGGATTGGTTCTCACTAGATAAGCCAGTGATTGAAGAAATAGCATCAACAGAAATACCTAGTATGAGTAGATTATTCGCTACTTTTATCCCTTCTGCTTTGTCGATCTTTTCTTTGTAAATCTGCTTTCTTTGGGATAAAAATTCTATTAGTATGTTCAGTTCATCTCTTGATTCCTAATTATCAATTCTTTTGAATTCTCTCGTCAAACTTAATAGCTCATTTTCCGCTTCCTCGTCTTCACCTTCATAGTAATCTTCTTCCGTTATCACATCTTTATCATCCACTGATAATATTTCTGCAACCTTACATGCCACCTCGCTTAAAAATGTACTCTTTCCTTGTTCATAGCTATGTATTTGTGAATGCGCTACACCGAGCTCTTTTGCCAATTCCTCTTGAGTATATTCCCTTATTATCCTCCATTTCTTCATCTCTTGTCCTTCCTTGTAACGCTTACAGACAACTAGCTCTTTGTTATCATATTCATCTATTGATAAGCCTGTTGCTTGGTAGATAATATCATCATCAAATTCTAACTGGAGCATATTTTTTGCCATTCTTATTCTAGCTGCTCTTACATCACTTTCCTCTTGAGCTCGAATACATTTGGTTAATGCATTAATTGCCTTGCGTGGTTCTCTCCCCTTTGTTTCCATGTATTTTCCCATGAAATCGTAATGGTAAAGAATCTCGCCTCTCAACTAAAGATTGGGCCTGTAAGTGCTAATGTTAGTAATTCCCCTCTTAGCGGAAAAATAGTGGTTTTTACTGGAACCCTATTGAAAATGGATAGGAAGACAGCACAAGCAAAAACAGAATCCTTGGGAAAAGTAAGCTCAAGTGTATCGCCTAAAACGGCCCTCTTGGTTGTCGGCTGGGTCAAAATATAAAAAGGCTGTGGAGCTAGGTATTAAGATTTTAACTGAAGAGGAATTTTACAAATTAATTCTGGAAGAAAAACCGTAATCTCAACTTTATTTATCTGAACTTTCAAGTTCTTCAGTGGATAAGCCGGTTACTTGGGAAATGGCATCGATTGAAACTCCTAACATAAGTAGATTATTCGCTACATTGATTCCCTCTACTTTATCAATTTTTTCTTTGTGAATCTGCCTTCTTTGGGATAAAAATTCTATTAGTGTGTTCAGTTCATCTCTTGATTCCTGATTATCAATTCTTTTGAATTCTCTCGTCGAACTTAATAGCTCATTTTCTACTTCCTCGTCTTCACTTTCATAGTAATCTTCTTCCGTTATTAGATCTTCAGCATTTACTGATAATATTTCTACTGCTTTACATGCCACCTCGCTCAAAAAGGCTCTCTTCCCTTGTTCATAGTTATGTATTTGTGAACTTGCTACACCGAGCTCTTTTGCCAATTCCTCTTGAGTATATTCCCTTATTATCCTACATTTCTTCATCTCTTGTCCTTCCTTGTGACGCTTACAGACAACTAGCTCTTTGTTATCATATTCATCTATTGATAAGCCTGTTGCTTGGTAGATAATATCAGCATCAAATTCTAACTCGAGCATATTTTTTGCCATTCTTATTCTTGCTGCTTTTACATCACTTTCCTCTTGAGCTTGAATACATTTGGTTAATGCATTAATTGCCTTGCGTGGTTCTCTCTCACATATTTTCATGTATTTTCCTATGAAATTATATGTCTCTTGCGCCTTATCTTTATCAAAACAACTGTCTTCTCTTGGTGGAGAAAGTAGATTACTAATAGGAACTGACAATGCCTTTGCTATACGTTTTAACTTCTCAGTTGGAATACCACATTTTCCTCTTACATATCTTAGCAGCGTATAGTATTCTATACCTGTTTTATTTGCTAAATCTTTTTGGGTATATTTTCGCTTTAATATCCAGCTTCTTACATTCTGCGCTATTTCGTATCTTATGGAGATAGTAGTACGTTTTGCCATGCCGCTAACAGAAATAAACTACACATTATTACACAGGTTAGCATAAATTTACTATGAAAATGTTGACTTCAAGCTCTTTATTATGAAAGATGTGAGAGCTCGATGACGCTCGCGCTTTTGTTAGGCTCTTGCACCAAAAATAAGTGTTTTTAAAGCTCTTTATAGCTCATGAATTCATTTGCCGGGTTTTAGGCACTTTATGAGCGGGTTATAAAAAGATGTACAAAAGGACGTCTAAAGTAGAGGATGCTATTCTAAGATGATCTCTGACAGCCGTTTCTTTCTTAAACGCATTCAAAAGTTAAAAAAATAAAAAACTTGAACATTTCTTCAGAATTGTGTATAATTATTAATGCTTTTTAAGGTTCTTTCTTATGACTTTTTTCAAGTTCCTAGATCCTAAATATGACCTGCCCTTCAAACGAGTGTGTAGGATCGAGAACTGGCGGGCCTACTTTAGGGTTTGGTGGCTGATCCATTGTTTTCACAATAGGCCTCAATCCTAATTCCCATGTTGACGTTTTCAGCTCCAACCTCGTCAAACGCAGCATCCGCACTACGCTTTCCTAGCAGATTCTTTACCAAAGTTTATAACATATTGTACTGGTGATGCTTTCGGTTTGTAATACCTTATTCTGTAGTCTGAATATAGACCCAGCGTTTTGTATATCCATTCGCTCCTCCACTTCTTCCACCCAAACCCTTTCTTTGCTTTCCTGGCTCGCATTAAGTGGCGTCTTACCTTCTTTTCCAACCAATGTTTCACGTAATTGAATTTTCGACCAAAGTTCCCTATCCTAAAGTAGTTTACCGACCCTCTCAATATCGGATTGATTTCATCGGTTACGGTTTATAGCGCCGAAATATTTCCTTCAACTTGCGTAGCAGGTTTGTTCGTGCTTTCACCTGCGGTGTTTTCCTGACATTCCACTTTCCTTGTCTTGTGATATTCTCTTGAAAATCAAACCCTAGGAAGCTAAATGTTTCTCCTTTCTTTAGGTTGATGACTTTTGTCTTTTCTTCATTTACGCTCACTTCTAGTTTTGCTAATTCTTCTTCCAACCTCCTGTATACTGCTCTTTTTAGCCATTCCCCTTTCGGGTGTTCACTAATCAGTATCAATAAATTGTCTGCCCATCTGGCATATTCCATACGTTGGTACTTTCCTTCTTTGGTCACCTCTTTTGCTTTCTCCAACATTTTATCTACCTCATTCAGGTATATATTGCTTAGTAGTGGCGAAAGTGGTGATCCTTGTGCTATTCCTCGTTTTCTCCTCGTTTTGAGGATTAGCTTAATCATGCGCATGATTTCTTTGTCATTTATTCTTTTGGCAATCTTTTTCATCAGAATATGATGTCGCACATTGTCGAAGTAGGATTTCAGATCTACGTCAATTACTTTTGTATTTCCTTTGATTGCTGCTTCCGTTACTTTTTGTACTGCTTCATGCGCATTACGCTTAGGTCTTTACCCGTATGATCCTTTTTGGAAGTCTGATTCGAATATCGGTTCAAGTATTAACTTCAGTGCTGTTTGCACTATTCTATCCCGGATGCAGGGTATGTTCAACTTTCTGAATTTTCCTCCAGATTTTGGTATTTCCTTCCTCCGGTTCCTATTTGGGCTATAGGTCTTGGTTATTAGTTCGTGTCTTATTTGTTGAAGATACTTTCCTAAGCCTTCTGTCTCTATCGATTCGAATGTCATCCCATCTATTCCTGGTGCCCCATTAATCTTCTTTGTTAGCTTACATGCTTCTTCCAGTGTCTCCATCTTGCAGACGTGAACATAGATTCCCCAGAATCGCCATTCCGGTTCTGTTTCCGCTTTGATCTCTCCTCAGGTCTTGTAATTTTATTGGCATTTTCATCATTTTTACCTTTACCTTCCGTTTGTTAAAAGATTTCTACTAGCAGGGTGCCTTTGCTCCATGAGCGTTACCTCACTTCTTCACTACTACGCACCCATCCGCCACCCACTCATCTTCGATTCACTTCCTGTTTTGCAGTTATAGAACCTATCTCTCCAAGGTATTTCTTCTTGGGATGAGGAGGGCTTCCCCAGTTGCTTTGTATGTCCTCATTGCCATGCCGTTACTAACACCCCGCTGAAGTAGACCAATCGTTTCATTCGTTTTTTGTCTGGTCTATTCTGTCTTCGCCAGTACCAAGATGGCTCGACCTTCGGAATATTTCTTTCGAAGCAATCTGTGTATTCGCTTTCGCTCCGGCTGGTAATTCGCCATTATCCTACGATAATGTTGTCGGTAGGCTTCAACATTTTGGTTTCCCTCCATGCTGCTACTCAAGCTACAGGATTCCGACTTTTATCCTGGTAGGTCTATCTCCTACTCAACAATACTCACCTTCTCTGGACGCACTCGGTACTGAAAAAAATAAGAATATCCTTATCCATTTTTTCAATGATATTTTGGGATTTACTGAAATAAATACTATACAAGATGTCGAATTCCTTAGTACCATTATGGATCCTGAAATTGCCTCTGATAAGCAGAGTATTGTTGATGTTCTGTGCAGGGATTCTGCTGGGGCAAGGTACGTGATTGAGATGCAACTCGCTCGTGATAAAGGATTTGAAAAACGCGCTCAACTTTATGCTGCTAAGGCTTACTCAAGGCAGGCTGATAAAGGTGGTAAGTACGTTGATTTAAAGAAGGTTTTCTTCATTGCTATTTCTAACTGTAATTTATTTCCTGACAAGTTTGATTATATATCTAGCCATACCATAAGAGATGAAAAAACTAATGAGCATGACTTAAAAGATCTTCAATTTATCTTCATTGAGTTACCAATGTTTCCTAAGAGTAAAGAAGAGCAGCTAGAAAATGTAGTAAATCGTTGGCTGTTTTTCTTTGAATATGCAGAAGAAACAACTGATGAAGATTAAAAAAAAATAGCAGAAAAATCTTCAATAATAAAGCTAGCATATGATGAGTTAGATAAGTTTCATTGGAATGAGAAGGATCTTGTAGCATACGAAGAGAGGGTCACGGATTTACAGAAAGGAGCTGCTATCTTAGAACAAAAACTCGATGATGCTACTCACAAAGGTAGACAAGAAGAAAAAATCGATGTGGCCAAAAACTCACTCAAGGCAGGTGTCTCTATAGATGTTATAGCTGAAATCACTGGCCTTTCGGTAGATGAAATTCGAAAGTTAAGAAATTAAACTATCTTAGCCTTATTTTGAGTCAAATGGCTTTGAATAGAAGCATTAGTTGAATAACTTTGATGCTCTAAACTGATTCGCTGTTTTTTTGCACCATCAACCTCTAATGTACCATCTCCATTGTGTAATATCTGTTGTATTGATTGATTTAGTACAACATCCAGCGCCTTATTAAATTGAGCAATAAACTTGTCAAATCTCTTCGGGCTTAATTTACCAGGACATCCAGCTTCTTCATCAGGACATGCTTTCTCTATATATGCTTTTAGAAGAAGCTGTATGCTTTTCTGTTTGTAAATTACCTAGACTAGTAGAGGGACAAGAGCTAGATCTTGAAGGAAGCATGTCACTACTATTGTTTTCTACCTTCTGCCCTTTGGAAGTACATTTAGATATATCTGTAGCGCTGAACTCATCACTGACTGATTTACTAGTACGCAAACTAGTACGCGAAAATGATCCAGATGTACCTGAGTTGAGGAAAAATAACTCAATCTTTCTACTCTTCTACCACCCTTACCCAATCTTGCCGCTTCAGGAACATTTTGCTGTGAACTACCTAAGCTTTTCTTTTGTTCTGTTCTACCGGATACGCTACTCAGTGAATTGGCTATTTCACCTCCCTTACTAATATTCTGCTCATCTGAGAAAATAATAAAATCGCTTGTGTAACCAGATGTACTAAAACTTGAACCACAACTGTCCTTACCTTTTTCCACTATTGGTGCGTCTTGAAAACTATTTGATACAGATTCTGTGAAATGAGATGCTTTCTTTTGTTTTCCCTCAAATTGCTTGGAAGTGGATCGCCAGCGTTCTTCTTCTGATATCACTCTAATATTATTTATAATTCCTGCACTATAATTGCTATTCTTGCCTAACTCGCGAAGCATTCCACTAAGAACTTCTTCAGCATTCTGAATTTGCCCTAGTGCGTAAAGCACCAATGCCAAATTATGACCAGCTATTATAGTACTGAATTTTTTATAACCCAGATAACCTTTTCTTGTGTTAAATACATCCTGAAAGACGGAACAAGCCTTATTGTATTCACCTTTTTTGACATCATTTACTGCCGTATTACAACGCTCAGCCAGAGACACATCACTATCGTGGAGTCTGTCTATATTCTGCACAAGGAAAGGTAATTCTTTACCCCCACCACTTAACGCAGTACTTGAGAATACATCATCAAAAGCAAGAGCCGTACTATGATTTGATCTTGCAACAATTGTCTCTATCTTTGCCTCCTTTGAAGAGAATGACGGAAACATAAAAGTGTCAACCACACTTTTACCCTCATTCCATAATGTTGCAGTAGCCGAATATCGTCTAGTATTCTTCGATTTATCATTTATAGAAGATGAGAGACTATAAGAACGAGAACGTTTCGTTTGTACATCCTCACTCAAATCATTTAGACTTTCTATTAAAGGTATAGATTTTCCTCTTGACTTATAGGTACTCTGCTTTGTGGTTCATGATCAGCAGATGATTGTCGACTTGATGAACTAATACTCTTCTCTGATCTAGTGCCTAAAGTCTCTTCAAAGCTTTGTGAATTCCTTACTAATGCATCATCACTATTTCCTGGTATACTTTTTTCTAGTAAAAAATCTTTTTCCACACCAAAAAACTGTAAAACATCAATCACATTTCCATGAATTTCCTCACCCTTTAGCAATTCTTCCATAGGCTCTTTACATATAGCAGCACAAACTGCTTATAACTTATCTAAATTCTCATTCACAACTTTCGCTAACACTTCTCCAAAGAACCAGTTATTAGACAAATGAGAACCTGAGTTCAATGATTGGATTAATTCCAATACTGTGTCGTCTATAGGTTCTCCACTATTTATCTTTTGATTTAATTGAATAAGTTTCTTTTCTTTTTCACTCTTCTCCAGTATTGTGGTTTTTAGTGTAAATGACTCGCCTTTCATCGCTTTATCTTGATGCCTAAAAAACAGTGTCGATATTAAAGCACCTACTACAGTAGGTCTTAGCCGTACTTCTCTTTTTTCCTCTCCTATTTCCTCTAGCTCTTTTATTAATTTTTTTTGATAATGTAATGCTTGCTCATTATCTCTTTTCCTAGATATCTTAGTTGATATATGAGATCTTCTTTAAGCATTTCATGCAAATCTATCTCTATTTTTCGATCCAATCAACGTCGTAAATCATCTTGCAGCTTTCTTCATTTTCCACCCATGAATTTATTACATCTGCTACTGTTTCTTTTAGCATATCATAAGCTGCAAGAAATTCTGGCTTCTCTTTAAACACTTTCCATTTTATTAAGCGAATACAATGATAAATATCACCACTTAACATTACTGATACTGTATCTTTGTAACCAAACTTAATTGCTTTCTTTAAAAATTCTTCTACAACTGAATCTTGGTAACCAAGGATTCTTTTGTTGGTTCTAGCTTGGTTGCCATCAAGGTACTGTTCTCCATTACAAAAAATATGTACTCTTCCATATGTTTTTTTTGCAATACATAGCACTATTTCAGGAGAACATCGATTGTCAATTACATGTTGTAGTAAGTAAATTGGGTTTGAATAACCAGTAAAAGCTTCATTCCATTTGTATTGAGTACCTATCCTATTTTCTTCTTTTGCATTTTCCTCCTCTTGTTTACAAATCATTTCCAATAACTGCACTTCACCCTTTTGACAGGCAAGTTCTACAATTTCTTTTCTTTGTTCCTTTTCTATTTTGCTGTTAATAAGCTCAAAGCTTAGAAATATATCTTTTACATCTACATTAGCCGCAGTACCATCAGCAAGAATATTGATTCCTTCTTTTATCTTACTTACTACCTTAAGTATTACCTCCTTCTTTTCTTTACTTGTAAGATTCCGCTTTTCCTCGAGATCACGTATAATCTTTCTTGTCAATCCACTAAAAGCTAGTTCATCACTACTACAATCCCCTTTTGCTTCTTTTTTAGAGTAGAGCTTTACATCTTCCATAAAGTGATCACCAATACTAGTACAACAACTTGGAATTTTTGACGTTGTGATTTGACTAGATAATACTTCAACACCAAAAAACTGTAAAACATCAATCACATTTTCGTGAATTTCCTCACCCTTTAGCAATTCTTCCATTGGCTCTTTACATATAGCAGCACATACTGCCTTTAACTTATCTAAATTCTCATCCACAACTTTTGCTAACAAAAACAAGCCATTAGTAGAATGAGAACCTAAGTTCAATAATTGGATTAAGTCTCATACTATGCCGTTTATAGATTCTCTATTATTTATCTTTTTATTTAATTTATTGAGTATTTTTTCTTTTTTGCTCTTCTCACTTCTTGTGACTTTTAATGTAAACGGCTCACCTTTTATCGCTTCATCTTGATGTTTAATAAACAACGTTGATATTAAAGAACTTACTACAGTAGGTCTTAGCCTTACTTCTTTTTTTTCCTTTCCTAATTTTTTTAACTCTTGCACTGTTTTTTCTTTGCTAGTAATACTTTTGATAATCACTTTTTTCTCTAGATATTCTAGTTGATATGCGATATCTTCTCTGCACATTTTGTGCAAGTCTATCTCTATTCCTTGATCCAATAAACGTTGCAAATCATCTTTGCAAGACTGCTTATCCTCCATCCATGAATTTATTACATCTGCTACTGCTTCTTTTATCATATCATAGACTTCAACAAACTATTGCTTCCCTTTAAACACTTCTCATCTCATTAAGCGAATACAGTGATAAAAATCACCACTTAACATTACTGATACTACACCTTCGTAACCCAATTTAACTACTGAATTTAAACACTCTTCTATAACTGAATAATTTTATCGTTTTTTGTTAATTTGGCTATTATAAAGGTACTGTTGTCCATTAAAAAAGATATGTGCTTTTCCATATATTTTTTTGCAATACTATTTCAGAAGAACATCGATTGTCAATTACATGTTCTAGTAAGTAAATTGGGTTTGAATAACCAGTAAAAGCTCTATTCCATTTGTATTGACCATCTATCTTATTTTCTCTTTCTGTATTTTCCTCCTCTTGTTTACAAATCATTTCCAATAACTGCAAATTACCCTCTTGACATAAAAAATCCACGAAATTCTCACGATCTGATTGCTCTATCAGATCATTAACCACTTCAAATAACCCAAAATCCTTTTTGTATCAAATCTCATATATTTATTATTCTGTTCTTCTTCATCTTCTTTTTTTCGATCATATTCTGTATTTTTAGCTAAACATAGTTCGTATGCTAGCCTTATTAGTAGTTCAGACTTATTTTGGGAAGCCAACTCTGGATGTTCTTCCATCCACTTTTTCGCATTGATATCAAAACCGATTTTTTCTTTTAATAACTCACACCAATGTATTCCTTCTGCTTCTGCAGTCACTTTATTTTTTGTAGAAATTACAACTGGTGGTTCACATCTATCAGGATCTTTGCTAGATTTACTTCCAGTTTCTTTAGCAAATGTTTTGGAAGATTTTTGCCTTTTTTCGACCGGCTAAGATGCTTCATCTCCCTTGGAAGAGGAGGGAGGTTTTGAAGTATTTGGCATAATTTCCCCTTAGTCTATGAATAAAAAACACTGTATTTAGCAGCATACCATAGAAAACTAATAGTTCAATAGACATATCTCCAAACCATGTCAATTAGATCTGTGCTTTGCAAACCCTCACTTTTACGTGATTTTTGGAAAAAGTAAACAATGGAATCTTTTGTGAAGCTAATTTGCATAATGTTCTTGCTGAAAATATTTTTTCAAAAAATGGTTGATTTATGGTTTTACTATCCTAATAATAGTATTATTATAAGTATATTTATTATGTAATGTTGTGTGAGGATAAAATGGATTTTGATCAATTCGTTCAAGATGATTCTTTAAGAATAAATACTAAAGGTATTGTAGTGGACATAGAAAGATTGGTAAGCTTTTTACAAAATAATACAGACATTAAAAAGCTTTCTCTAGCCAGTTCAGATATTGACGATGAAGGTGTGAGAGAATTAGCTAATGCTTATCTTATAAATCTTACTTCTCTCCATCTGGAATGGAATGAAATTGGTAATGAAGGTGCAAAAGCTTTAGCTAACGGCAATCTTACAAATCTTACTTCTCTTACTTTGGTAGGGAATGAAATTGGTTATATAGGTGCAAGAGCTTTAACTAAGCTTACAAATCTTACTTCTCTTACTTTGGTAGGGAATGAAATTGATCATAGAGGTGCAGAAGCTTTAGCTAACGGCAATCTTACAAATCTTACTTCTCTTGCTTCAGGATGGAATGAAATTGGTTATATAGGTCTAAAAGCTTCAGCTAAAGGCAATCTTACAAACCTTACTTCTCTTCATTTGAAATTGAATACAATTAGTGCTGAAGGTGCAAAAACTTTAGCTAACGGGATTCTTACAAATCTTACTTCTCTTCATTTGATGGTGAATGGAATTGATCATAGAGGTGCAAAAGCTTCAGCTAAAGGCAATCTTACAAATCTTACTTCTCTTAGTTTGGTAGGGAATAAAATTGGTGATGAAGGTGCAGGAGCTTTAGCTAAAGGCAATCTTACAAATCTTACATCTCTTACTTTGGAACGGAATAAAATTGGTTATATAGGTGCAACCGCTTTAAGGAAAGCATTACAGAAAGGTAAGTTTCCAAATCTTGCATCTCTTAGTTTGGTAGGGAATAAAATTGGTGATAAAAGTACAGAAGCTTTAACTAAGTGTACAAGTCTTACTTCTCTTCATTTATTAGAGGATCAAAAATGGGCAACTACGCCATCTAGAGATACTTTAAATAGAAGGTTTTCCTTAGAGCCAGTATCTATAGAATCTTTCAACAAATTTATACAAAGAGCAAAGCAGCAAGGGGCTGGTGCGTTTGTAGGTTATGATATTGAAGAAGTTAGTAAAGAGAAGCAAAAGGATTTTAGCCAATATGTGAATGGCAACGCTTTAGTAGTATCAAGTGCTATAATCAATATAAACGAACTAGTAAACTTTCTATAAAGTAGAACAGACATTACAAGACTCAGTTTAAAAAGCGCAGGCGTTGGTGCTGAAGGTACAAGAGAATTAGCTAAGCTTACAAACCTTACATCTCTTCATTTGGAACTTAATACAATTGGTGCCAAAGGTGCAAAAGCTTCAGCCAAGGACAGTCTTACAAATCTTGCTTCTCTTGATTCGAAATGGGATACAATTGATGATAAAGGTGCAAAAGCTTTAGCTAACGAGAATCTTACAAAGCTTACTTCTCTTCATTCATAGGGAATAGAATTGGTGCCAATGGTGCAAAAGCTCTAGCCAAGGGCAATCTTACAAATCTTACTTCTCTTGATTTGAAATGGGATACAATTGGTGATAAAGGTGCAGAAACTTTAGCTAAGGGCAATCTTACAAAGCTTACTTCGCTTAATTTGAAGGGTAGCAAGATTGGTGATAAAGGTGCAAAAGCCTTAAGTGAAGCATCAAAGAGTGGTACGTTTCCAAATCTTACTTCTCTTGATTTTGGGATGACTCTTGACCAGTATGTTAGAGGTGATTCTTTAATAATAATAGGTACTAAAATAAATATAAGTGAATTGGTAAGATTTTTACAAAATAGAACAAATATTACTAAATTTATTTTACAAGAGGTAAAAATCGATGATAAAAGCGCAAAGGAATCAGCTCATTTGATGAATAAAATTGGTGTTGAATGTGCAATAGTTTTATCTAAGCTTCCAGATCTTGCTCCTTCTTATGTGGTAATTAATAAAATTGGTGCTGAAGATCTGGAAAAATTAGCTAAGCTTACAAATCTTACTTCTCTCCATTTGATAGGGAATGGAATTGATTATGAAGGTGCAAAAGCTTTAGCTAACGGCAACCTTACGAAGCTTACTTCGCTTAATTTAAGGAATAGCAAAATTGGTACTGAAAGTGCAAAAGCTTTAAGTGAAGCATTAAAAGATGGTAAGCTTTCAAATCTTACTTCTCTTGATTTGGGATGGAATGAAATGGGTGCTGAAGGTGTAAAAGCTTTAAGTGAAGCATTAAAAGATGGTAAGCTTACAAATCTCACTTCTCTTGATTTGGAATGGAATGAAAAAATTAGTAAAGAGAAGCAAAAGGATTCTAATGTGTGTAAATGGGCTATTGTTAAGAGTACACTTTCTGGTATATCTACTGATAAGCATTCTACAACGTTGCAGGCTTCATCCAAATGATTAAGTATACACAACAAGCTCTTCTTTATAGTAATCCAGCATAACGCAGAATTGGCCTACTTTTGCCACATATGGCATATGGGCAGCTGATCTTCTATGTAAACTCAAACATTGCAAAATAATAAAAATGTTATGTTGAAATTAGCTTGACACATATTATAATTGTGCATAATATATTATTTATTTTGGCTGGGAGGTGGTATGGATTCTACTACAAAGTTAAAAGAACATTTTTTAAATTTAAGAAAAGGTTAGAAACAATAAAAGAAGGAGAGGAACTAAGTACCGAGCAAGAGTATTTTGGAACAGATGAACCATTTGATGATGGATATGTCCTCATTAAAGCAGAATATCTGTTACAAGTTTCATGTAATGATCAGTTAGAAACCTTAAGGACTCTAGGATATTCAAAGAGCGAAATAGACGAAATATGTAATCAGGGTGATTCTTGGTGGACTCAAACAGTCATTTTGCCATTTGAAAGTTATAATATGGTGCCACTATCTCTGATGGATAGTCGAGATTCACTACCTAAACAAGTGTGTGTTTGGTTTGTTCAAGAGCACGATCTTACGGACAGTCAAAAGAAGTTAAACGTAGAACTACTAAGTATTTTGAAATACCTAGACTGGTATGAAGATAATATTTTTGATAATGATAATGGTAGTGCTGATGTACTTGAAGGATTTTCAAAAAGTAATGAAAATAATCCAAATCTAAAAGTCATTCTTGATCTTAAAATGGGAGAATCTGGGGTAACGGTATTGCATGCGGTTTCAGGAGCTCGTACAAGGGAAGCGATTCGTGATCGGGTAAATCAAGCTATAGATTTACTTTTGAAAGCAGGAGCAGATCCTAACGCAAAGAATTATGGAGGAGAAACACCTTTGCACTATGCTGCTGCTATTGGTAATAGTGAAGGTGTAAGCTCACTACTTCGGGGAGGTGCTAATCCAAGTATATGTGATAAACAAGGAAAAACTCCACAACAGGCTGCAATCGGAGGTGGTTTCTACAATATGGTAGAGCTCCTTTTAACTGAAAATCAAAAGGGACTTGGTAAAGAGTTATATAGCGTGCTTGCCATGCTATTAAATGATGTGATATTCAATAACGCACAATTAAGTGAAGGTTTGCGTGTGAATCCAAATGACTCAAAATACTTTACTGGCAACCTGAGGAAGTTTTTAAATAAACACAAGAATGACTCAGACCTAAAAGTGGCTTTGAGTATTGGAGAAGTAGACAGTTTAAAAGCAGTAGAATGTGTAAAATATGTTTATTGGCATAATCAAACTGTCGGTGTAGAAGCAATGAACTTACTTTTGGAAGCAGGGTTACCATGTCATCGTGTAAATCCTTGCACACAAGAGCAGTGTTCTAGTTCTTTCTTGAAAAACTTAACACCAGACCAAGAGAGGAAGTTAAATAAATTTTTCAATAGAGTATCTGAAGCTCAAGATATGGACGAACTAGAAAAAGTTGTAGATGAGGCCATCAGTTCCGGAGTGCGACTAGGTTGTAACAAAGACTTTTCTCCACAGGACCTTCGTCTACGTGATTGGTATAATTTTGCAGATTATGTGATAAAAAGAATTGGCGAGTTAAAAAAGAATACTAAAACTGCAAGTAATATAATATGTTAATTGATTTCAAAGGAAGCAATTTTGTATAATAGAAACAGTATGGATATGATTAACGAACTGGAATTATAATTTAAAGATCATAGAACTAATATGGGGGAAATTTATGCAAGTTATATGAATAATGATCATAAATTTAATAAAGCTGCAAAAAGAGCGACCAATGGTAGGCTAAATGATGTAAGAATAGATAACACTACTTTTTACTTAGAATATTCAGAAGATATCACAATAAATGTTGCGATGGTCACAAATGAAGCAAAAAATTTGGTACTAAACCAGAGAAACATACAATCTAGAAATGATATAATAAAGTGAGGCGAAAATTATAACGGAAAAAAGTATAAGAAATTGCACAGACCTTGCAGATGGTAGTGATATAGTGTTAACTTTCCCTACCAGTCAGGGAGAATTAGAAGTTAGATTATATCCTGATAAGCAAAATGGAGGTCGAATAAGGGTAGAAGTAAATAATCAAGATCTGCTAGAGCAATTAAAAAATTGTGGAGAAAAACTAGGTGAGAATTGTTTAATTGGTGGGTATTCAGTTTATAATGCTATTGAACATGGGTATTTTGAAAGGTCTGAAAAACCTAGTCAATCCCCTAGTACATCTAAAACTTTGGCAGAGAAAGTACAAGAATCGAGGAGAAATCAACATGAGAGCATCAGCTGATAATAAATTTTATGTGCAAAAAATGGAGCAAAAGATATTGGTATGGTATTTTTGTTATCTCGAAAGATTTTATTTTAGTAGTAGTATAATATTTTAGGGGGGCTTATGCATAATGCCGTAGAACAAAATGACCTTAGCGAGGTTAAAGAGCTTGTTAGAAATGGGGCAGATATTAATGTTAGGGATATTAATGGCAATAAGCCTATACATCTTGCTGCTCAGCTTGGTCGTAACAATATTATAGAGTTTCTCCTAGGCAAAGGAGTAAGCGTTGATGAGGTTAACAATAATGATACAACACCACTACACTGTGCTGCTAGGTTTGGTCAGTTAGGTACTATGAAGTTTCTTATAAGTGAATGAGCTAACATTAATTTTAAGGATAGAATTGGTGGCAAAAAACCTATACATAGTGCTATCATTGGAGGTCATAAAAATGTTGTGGAGTTCTTATTAAGCAAGGGAAGGAGTGTTAATGATGCTGATGAAATTGGTAGGACCACATTACACTATGCTGCATCCGAGAATAAATTAGAAGTGGCAAAATTTCTAATTGATAAAGGTGCTAATATTTATGCTAATGATACTTGTGGTCAAAAGCCTATACATCTTGCTGCTTATGCAGGGCACATACATATTATAGATTTGTTCTTAAGTAAGGGAGTAAGCATTGAAAATACCGATAAAAATGGTTTAACCCCACTACACTATGGTGCCCAGTTCGGTCACTTAAGGCTTGCGGAATTTCTAATTGATAAAGGAGCTAAAACAATTAAGGGTCAAAAGCATATACAGCTTGCTGCTCACGGAGGGTACAAAACTGCTAATGCTGCTAATATTATAAAGTGCTTCTTAAGTAGAGGAGTAAATGTTGATGATACTAATAGAAATGGTTTGACTCCGCTACATTATGCTGCCAAACATGCTAAATTGGAGGCTGTAAAACTGCTAATTGATGAAGGGGCTGAAATTCATGCTAAAACTGTTGGTGGTCAGAAGCCTATACATCTTGCCGCTCGCGGAGGAGGACGCACAACCCCTAATGTTGTAGAGCTATTCTTGAACAAAGGAATAAGCATTAATGATATTGATGCAAATGGTTTAACTCCGCTACACTATACTGCTGGTGTTGATGGGTATTTTAAAGAAATCACAGCAAAGTTTCTAATTAATAATAATAATGGAAAAACACCTCTAGATCTTGCTAGAGAAACTGGACGTATGGGAGTTGCAAGTATGTTAAGTACTACAAAAGTGACGGATGTATCATTACACCAGCACTCTGCATCAAGTAAATTTCTCAGTAGAGGTAGATTATTTTGAGAAGGATAACGGGAGAAAAGCTTTATTTATTTAAAGTAGAAAATTATCATAAGTTTTATATTAATTTTAAATTAATTGGTATTGAAAATTTAGTTAATCTAGATGTTTTCAACAACCAAAACCAGCTAGCGTGAGAAGAAGTTTTTTTGAAATGCGTTGGTTTACCAAGTGTACCGTTGAAACTTTACTATATAATAATTTTATCATATCATTAAATCAGCTATATTAGCCTACTTTAGCCACATTTATATACGAATTAATTTACCTAGCTTCGTTGCAGCAATTTTGCGTTTTTATTTTCACAACGCCGCTTTTGTTTAAATTGTTCTCACAAATAAACGTACTTTTGTCGTGTTTTTGAAGAAAGTAAATAATGAAATTTTTTGTGACGCTAAAGTTAGGTGTTTCTTTCAAAGGTATTCTACGCACAAGAAGATATTGCCTTGTTGTGTTTTCCATCTGACAATTTCACCCTCACACGTTCAAAAAACCATTATAAATAAGCCATAATCTGTATTAGTTGATTGAAGTTTGAGTGATATCTTCATAATTGAAGGCACTACACCGAATAGGATCATTTTCTTTTTTAGCACTATAGTAGTTTCTAATGCCATGGCTTAACTGCTTGGAATAATCAAAATTAAATGCTCCATCATCAAATGATTCTTCCTTTAGATTCCTAAACCAATGTTTTATTTCTTGTTCCTTTGCATGCTCTGGTGGTACTGATGAAGATTTCTCAGGATGTTGTGCTGTACTATGGCATGACAAACATGAAGATTTTTTATTATCTATTGGAGCATTAAATCTACCTAAATATCCTAAAGATCTTTTCATCACATCGGGATTTATCCAACAATCTAATAACCTTTTTCCGATTATATAATCTGCCGTAAAATAATTAGTGTCGTTACCCCGAGCAATACCCGTTAACTTCATATTCAACCATGGATTTTTATTATTTATAGTACAATCATAAATAAATGTACCTGCAACCCATCCTGTTTCTTCTGATCTCTTGTCTTCAACTAAAAAATCAATTTGAAATAATCTAAGTTGTCTAAATACCTTTGGAGTTTCTCTCTCAGACTGATTAATATAGCAAGTTCAAGAGATACTGTTTTTAAGAGTTGAAATATCCTCTTGCGTTGCCTCTGTAAATACTAATTTTGTGCTTACTGCGCCATCTAGGAATTTACCTTTAGTAATATCAGCGTTATTTATATCTTGCCATACCTGCCCATATGTATAGGCTCCTTGCTCATTAACAATAGAAATTGCCCAATTCTGTAGCATAGATTTTTGATTGCTGTGTAATTCACCAGACTTGGTGAATTACACATCTTTCTCTTGTTAAACCATTAACAAATTCTCTACCAGTTATCCCATAATGCATCCATGGTGCATGATACCAATTAGCGACCTTATCACAATGTAAATCAAAATCACAGTTAATATTTCCGTCATATATGTATTTTAAAATTGTGTAAGCGTATTTTTGTGGTTCCTCTTTGAATGATATATATTCCCACGGGTTTTTTTCATTACTAATTTCAGTTGGGTAATCAGTCTTAATCCTAAAAACCTTACCATTATAACCTGAAGGTACTTTATCACATGACATGTTCTGTCAGCATATGTGAAACTACTATTTAGTATCAAAAGTGATAAGATTAATAAACTCCAAGTTTGTACTTTAAACCCTATATAATGTCTCTGATTTTTGATGAGATTAAATCTTTTCATAGATATTGCCCTTCCACAAATTTCTTACGAACCGTCCTTTAAATTAACTATTCCTATAATAAAAGTAAACCAAAGATTTTGTTTATGTAAATTCAGCTTTGTTGCACAACCATTTATAGAGTAAATAGGTAAAAGAAATCCATGTAGCAAATTCAAAAGAAAGCGTACCAATGTCAGTGAAGTTTATTGAAGTAAAATGGGTATAGAAAGAAAAAAATATAAATTCTCTAAAAAATACTCAAGTTAGAAAAATTATGCTTGCATTAGTTCTTTATGTGTATCATATAATGTCCTTATAGTTGTTAGAGAGGTAAATGCATCAATGATAGATACTCAGGAATCTAAAAAGCTACACTTGGATAGTAAATATGAGTTAATAAAATAATGTTTACAGCTGTCCCGTAGTGACGTTTCAACAGGTGGTACTCAAAGTTCATATGCAAGTAACTTAAATAATTTAGTACGTCTATTATTTGTTAAAGTATCTGATTTAACAGAAAATCAAAAGAAGTTAGATGAAGAATTATTAAATATTCTTAGCGACTGTCTATTTCTTCATCACTATTGCGATTACATTTACAGTGATATAGAAAGTTATTTTTGTTGTGAAGAAGATTATTTGCTTCCTGACGAATATCGCTCTTATGAAGAAAAGTTAAAGCTTCATGATGCAAGCTTTGAAAGACTTAAGAAATTTTTACGAGATAATAAGAATAATCAAGTTCTAAAAACCGTACTTAACTTGAAAAGAGGAGAGTCTGGAACAACGATGTTTCATATGGTATCAGGTATAGGTGATGACGCATTGATGGGTTTACTCTTAAAAGCAGGGGCTAATCATAGTATAAGGGATAATAGAGGGAAGACACCCTTACATTACGCTGCTATTTGGTCTGATTGCATATCTTCTCTCATAAAAGCAGGAGTTGATCCTAACACACAGGATATTAAGGGGAAGACACCTTTGCATTATGCTGCTCATTCTGGTAATAGCAAAAATATAGATTTGCTCCTAGGAAACGGAGCTAAACGCGATATACTTGATAAACAAGGAAAAATCCCACTGCTAATTGCGGTTGATAATGGTAAAAACGATGGTGAACAGCACCTTATCACTGACAATCAATATCGGTTAACAAACGAGTTGCATGGGATAATTAAAAGACGTGGCGTTTGTACTATTGATCGGTCAGATTACAATATTGAAGTTACTAAAAACCTGAAAGAGTTCTTAGACAAGCACAGAAATAATCAAGATCTAAAGGTGGCCTTAAAAACTCGAAATCCACACGGACAGTCGGAAGTACTTAGACGTGCCAGAGATCATTTTGGTGATGGCAGCGAAATAGAAAACTTACTTTTAGAAGCAGGAGCAACTAACTATGAAAGGGATATATGTCATATTAAAGGATGTGGTAGTAGCGAAGGATGTTTGCACGAATCTAAGACTTTATGGAATAATTTAACACCATACCAACAGAAAATGCTGGGTAAATTCTTTGATATGGTGTCTCAAGTTCAAAATATGGGTAAACTAGAAGAAGTTGTAGATGAAGCCATGAAATCTGGGGTAAGGTTTAATTTTCCTCAACAAACAATTTTGCAAGATGAGGCTACTGGGAAATATGTATTGGAGTATCATGTACTTAGATATGGACCTGAATATAATTTAACAGATTATGTGATAATAAGAATTAGTGAATTAAAAAAGGATCCTAAAGTTGCTAGTGATATAATATGTAAATTAGTATCAAAAGGAGCAGTGCTTTATAACAAAGATAGTATGGAAGTAATTAATGCATTGGAATCAGAGTTTGGAGACCATAAAACCAATATGAAAAAAGCTTATACAGATCATGTTAATCGTATTCAGAAGTTTATGGAAATTTTTGAAAGTGCGCATAATGGTAAGGTAAAAAATGTGAAAATGGATAATTCTACTTTTCACTTAGAATACTCAGAGGTCAGTAAAATAGATGTTGCGAAGATTACAGATGGAGCATGGAGTTTAGGACTAACTCAAGGAGAAATAGAATACGGAAGAGATATAATAAAGATCGGTAAAAGTGAGGTAGAAATTATAACGGCAAATGGCATAAGGCATTACACTGATCTTGCGGACAATAGCAATATAGTGTTAACTTTCTATACTAGTTTAGGGGAATTAGAAGTTAATTTATACCCTGGCAAGCAAGATAAAATAATAGTAGAAGTGAGTAATAAAAAGGAAATACTGGAAAAGTTCAAAAATTGTAAAGAAGAATTAGGTAAGAATTGCTCATTTGGTGGGTATTCAGTATACGATGCTATTGAACAGGGATATTTTGAAAGGTCTGGAAAATTGATGCGTTCTGAAGCAATGAGTCAATCTAATAGAAAAATCGGTCCTTTGACAAAACTTGATGAAATAAGAGGAGTCTCAAGTTTCAAAGAAACAGTAAGCCGTTGTCCATAGTAAGGACAGATATTGAATCAATAGTTTAAGAGATTTTCAGAGGAAATTGTCTTATAGCTTCAAGATTGTGTAGGCCAGTCACTTGACATATTACATTGGTAGGAATACCCACTTCAAGTAGATTTTTTGCCATTTCTGTTCTCCCTATTTTTTTACCCTTTTCTTTATCAATCTGTATTCTTTTAGATACTGACATAATTAATGAATAAAATTTATCACGTATTTCTTCATCCTCAATTTTATTATACTCTCTCACTAAATCTAGTACTCCATTTTCTCCTTCTCTATCCTCATTACTTCTTTCCATTTCAACATTGCCTTTTTCTATTAGTTCACTAATTTTCGGCAGTAGAGTTTTGGCGTGCGTTGATAATTTGTCTGCTGCGTTACATAGTTTTCCCATTGTCATGATATGGGTTCCCTGCTCATAGCGTCGCACCTGTTAAACCGACTTCATTTCCTAAATCCTCCTGAGAACGTCCCCTTGCTAGCCTCCAGTCTTTCATATTTTCCCCTGTTTTATAGGCTATAAAATTAACTATCTCTGTTTTATCATGTTTCTTGAGTTCATCTTTAGACAAGCCTGTTGTTTGGAGCATGATATCAAAGGAAATACCCGCTTCAAGTAGATTCTTTGCTACTTTAATCTTCCCTGCCTTTTTACCTTCTTCTTCGCCCATCTGGATAGATTTATCTAATGCAGAGGCTATCTTACATAATTCCTGGTTCCTAAATTTTTTACATTCTCTAACTAGATTTAATGTTTTTTCTACCTCACCTTTCTCTGATGCCATCGATTCAGGTAGTAGTTTTGCCATATCAATCATTAGTTCCACTACTATCATACAGAATATAATGATTGAAATCGGATTTTCCCCTCGCTCATACCTGGACATCTGTTTCTCTAATACTCCGACTTTACTTTCTAGACCTGCCTGGGTATATCTTTTCTTTTCCCTCTCATGTTTTAATTTTTTCCCTACTTCGTAGTCTGTTAACTTTGTGTCTGTGGTCTTGTCTCTTTAATATACCTTGAGACACATATATACTCTTTAATCTAAGATTCTATTAAAGCTACCTTGCACTACCGTAAGAGAGTAAGACTTCAGTAAAAATCATATTTGATGATATCCAAGCGGTCCTTTTCAACGTTTTCAACATTTTTGGGAATAGTTAATTTTCTTGTTCCTGCCATGTATTCAACTACCTCTAAATAATTATCTTTCCATCGACCATTAAGAGCATAATGTAATGGTGTATTCCCATATTTCTTAGTGGCCTTAATTTCAGCTCCTCTCTCTATGAAGTATATTACTAAATCAATTTTTGCGTGGTAAGCAGCCCAATGTAGAGGTGTTCTGCCCTCATTGTCAGTTACATTTATATCCACGTTTCGCTCCTCCACAAGATACTCTACTACTTCATTATTACGCCAATAAGTTGCCCAATGTAGTGCTGTACTACCTAGATTATCAGTAATATTAAAATGTGTTCCTTCTTCTTCTACTAGATATTCAAGGACACATGACATACCAGACTCATCGCCTATAGCTGTATAATGTTATAACGTTGTAACCAACTCCCGCCCAAATGAGTAATTTTGGTGGAAGATTAGTTGTCCCCTAAGGTTACGGTACGGTCATGTACCTTAGCAGACCTGCCTGGGTTTCTTACAAGTAAGAAGGTCAGAGTTCTTCTAGTTTAGTTTTGTGGTTGGTATTTGAGAGATGCTCTTCCTACAGAAGAATAATGTCTTTGCCTTGAATAAAATGATGACGAACCTTTGTAGATATTTATTAACAGAAATGAATCATTAACTATTTACAATATTATATACAATTATCAACAATCAAAATATCTATACAGAGTTTTCACTGGAAGTGACAACATTTATAAGACAGTGATATTCGGTCATCCCTATATGATATAAGCTATTCGATTATTAAATCCAAATGATTCCGCGAAAGTTTTTTATCAGGCTCACTAACAGCTGGTATCTCGATTAGGTCAATATACCCTAACACGATGTAAGAAATGAGAATATCAGATTGTACACGTCTTCCTGAATTCGACTCGGAAATCTGTTTACTTGAGAGGTGACCAAGCACCCGTGTACTACTGTGTCTCTCCTTATGACAATTTATTACGCCTCGGTTTATCTTTTGGTTTAATAGAAATACGGAATTAGTGTTCGGAAGAACAAATTACTATTAGATTGTTCACGGGGAATCCCTAACTTGAAATGGAACTCAATCTCTTTACGGAAATTCTTAATTGTTAACTAAACTGGTATTCATCATTGCATTCATATGAAACGACTGTCAACACTGAATCGTCTCGTAGAATTTGATTGAAAATTAAAACAGAAATTGATTCTTCACGGAAAATATTATCAAATCATGAACGGAACAGCTCTTCTCAATATATTCAGGAAAAACAATCGTCAACACTTGACTGTTTTCTAGAATTATTGAAATAGACTCAGATTCAAATAGTGACGGAAAATAATAACTAATTATGAAAAGTACGGCGCTTCCCTATCTATTCAGGAAAACAATCGTCACCACTTGACTGTTCTCTAGAATTATTGAAATAAACTCAGATTCAAATAGTGACGGAAAATAATAACTAATTATGAACAGTACGGCGCTTCCCTATCTATTCAGGAAAACAATCGTCAACACTTGACTGTTTTCTAGAATTATTGAAATAAACTCAGATTCAAATAGTGACGGAAAATAATAATTAATTATGAACAGTACGGCGTTTCCCAATATATTCAGGAAAAACAATCGTCAACACTGGACTGTTTTCTAGAATTATTGAAATGTAAATTCAGATTCAAATAGTGACGGAAAATAATAATTAATTATGAACAGTACGGCGTTTCCCAATATATTCAGGAAAAACAGTCGTCAACACTGGACTGTTTTCTAGAATTATTGAAATGTAAATTCGGCAATTGAATCTTTACGGAAAAATTATTGGTTAGCAAAGTCGAGAATATACTTACTCTCCATTTATCGGATTAAATGGAAAAACTCTACTTTCGGTATCTCGGGTTTACTGCTTCAGCTACGGTGGTCTCCTCGCAAGTCATTTTTAGATGGGAGACCGGCCTCCTTTTATACTCTGAAGTTGACACGTCATGTCATTGAGAATGTCGCCGGAACGCGGACTCGCTTATCGTGAGCTACACTCTGCTGTCGTGTTTTTATACACATAGTGTAACAAAGTTTGATTCCTTTATTTCGGTGGAGGTGACTTACTTGGGCAATAATATTAATTAGTAACGACCCTTCGTTACACACCTCCCCTTCTTCGGAAAAATTTTAATTTTATTAAAATTTTCCATCCAAATACTCCTGGTAAGTTGGCGTCTCTGTGCTGTCCCAGGGCAGCTTAACGCGGACTACTACTTTACCAGAAGGATCCCTAACCCTATAATAGCGGAATTTCTTTCGGCGCGGACGTTTACAAATATTCTTAACGCTAGTATTAATACTACTTATCCTAATTATACCACTAATGGTGTCTCTGTCACTCTGGGGCACTGGGTTATTTACACTGGGAATAGAAGTCTCTGCCTTCGGGGAGGGGCTGATGTTGAAGAGAAGACGGCCGGGGGTTGGAGGCATCTCGCTGGGCAACGGGGAATAATACAATTGGAGAATCGGGCTCGTGTCTCCGGGAGTACGGGGAACTTCAGGGGTACGAATCTGCGGGCTGGACGTCATACCTGAGAGAATAAAAAAATTAGTTCATAGTTATTGTCTTCAAATCCTTGACATGGACTCGAAGAGGTGGACGCCCTCTTCCATTGTCAAGGAGGACTTCTACCGGAGACAGGATCTTCTTCACACGGTATGGGCCTGCGAACTTGGGAGCCAGTTTTGCCGCGAATCCTTGCACCCCTGACGACAGTGGATGTTCCCTCTTCATGACCTCATCTCCTACTCGCGGTATCCAATCCCTACGTCTCAAATTATAGTGATGGCTCTGGACATTATAGGCCCTATTCAACTTAAGTTTCACAAAACTCATCACGTCTTGTAAGCCAGTCAAATACTCTGCATATACGACGGGTTCGAAGTTTTCTTTGCAAGCGTCGGGTTGTCTTTGAGCTTCTCGAAACAGCGTGCGTGGTTGTTCCAGCTCTCTCCCATAATTTAAGAAGGCCGGGGTGAAACCAGTGGAGTCATGACGGGCGGCATTGAGGGCAAACATCAATTCGGGTAGACTCACATCCCATTTTCGGTGATCGACTTCGCACATTTGAGCGACCATGGTTTTGATAACCTTATTAACCCTCTCTACGGGATTCGCTTGCGGTGTATACGGAGGGGTCAATTTGTGCCGTATGCCAATTTCCGTTAGAAAACTTTTGAATTGGTTGGCTATAAACTGAGAGCCATTATCACTGATCAGAACTCGAGGACATCCAAATCGCATCAATATTCTTTCCTGGAAAATTCGAAGAACCGTTGCGGTATTGGCTTTCCGAATGGCTTGACATTCTACCCATTTCGTCATTTTGTCCTGAAACACTAGTAAATAATTATTAGCTTTCGATGAGCGTGGTAAGGGTCCCACCAAGTCTACACTCACGACTTCCCAGGGCTGTGACACTTGACTTTGCTGCATTAGTCCTGCCGGTTGTTGTTGCGAGGCTTTATGTTTCAAACATTGGGGACAATTACGAACATATTGCGAGATTTCTCTAAACATCCCTGGCCAGAAATATTTTCGGGCCACTCGGGCAATTGTTTTCGTAATGCCCATATGTCCCGCGGTGCTTTCGTCATGACATTCATTTAAAATTCTATGCCGCTCTTGTTTGGAAACGCATAATTTCCACGGTTCGGATTGAGCTCCTTCGGTATAATCATTTGCCTCATAAAAATATCGGTACAAACGATTATTCTCTATACGGTAATCTGACCATTTTTCGGGTTTTTCCGAAACTTCTTTCACTTTCTTGTTCAACCACGGGTCGACGCTTTCCTCCTGAACAACGGCAATTTCTGCTTGCTCTTCTTTCAACATTTTGTCCACCTCCTCATCCAGAACTTTTTGCATAGCAGGATTTTGAGGTCAGTATCGTTGTTTATTCGGAGTTATGTTCTTTAATTTAATTTGATGTTTTACCAAAGGAGTACATCCTTTAATACCTTCAAATTGTTTTAATTCTTTCTCCAAAAATGCCTGCAACCGTGCTTCCTGGGTCGTCGCTAATCGAGTTATCGACTGTATGGGATCAACCTCTTTTCGCTCACTAGAGTCGAAAGTCCTAGGTTTGCTGAAGTTGATTGTCACTCTCCAGTGGCGAATCAAATCTATTCCAATAAGCATTTGCTCTACCATACCGGGAAGTACTAAAAATTGACCTTCCTTATCCTGCGAGGCTGCGGTACATTTAATATAGTATCCTCTCTGTATATTAATAATAGTTCCATCCGCTAAGCTAGCCTTTGTCAAGTGCGAGTTTCCGGAATATTTAGTTCATTACAATAATCGGCGACGTCATCATTGATATAGGATTTAACCGATCCCGTATCAATTAAAGCGGAGAATTTCCTTGATCCGATTTTCACTTCTAAATGTATCCTCGGATCGGGCAACCCTTCGGCAAGCGTGGATACATTTCCGGTGACAGGCAACGGACTTATAACGTTCCGACGAACCCTGCCTTGGCGTCGGACGTTCGGGCGTTTCCCGAAAATGCCATCTGGCATCCACAATCCTTGGTTAACACGCCTTGTTTTCCGCATTGGGAACAAAATTTTCTAAAGGGACCCCTGCATTGGAACCGCCTGTGTCCTTTCCCTCCACATCTCCAACATATCTCCTGGGCCCTGGATCCCGTGGGAGAAAGAATCATGTTGATATCGCGAGGCGGGTTGGTGTCTTTCGGTACCTTGGACGTCGCTTTAGTATGCACCAGTTCTTGCTCTACAATTTCATATTCCTCACATAATCGGATCAATTCGGCGAGAGAAGTAAAATCCCTGGGCCGTACATATTGTCTCACATCCAGGCGGAGATTTTTATAAATCCTTGATAATTCTTCGGTTTTCGACAATACTTGTCCACGCCTGCATAAAGTTTGCAGAGCAATCACGTAGTCCTTAGAGGACTCTTGCGGAGCATGAACCCTTTTTATAATGGAATCCAGGATGTCTCGGCGATAGTTTGTCGGTAGAAAATACAATTCGAAATCGGTAATGAAGTCATCCCACGTGACCCATTGTCGGTTATTATTGCGGTACCACAATAAAGCTTGCCCTCTCAGCACTTCCGGTAATACATGAAGACAATCTGTATCCTCAATTCCGTACGATTCTTTCAATTCGGAAAATCGTTCCAGGAATTCTAAACTATCCTTCTTTCCTTCGAAATGCAAACCCCATTTTCGCACCTGGTCCATGAGCTCAGATCGATCCCTGTTATCAGGGGGGGATGGAGGGATTTGAGAAAATTCTCCTCCCGACGTGAGATCTCTTTCTTCATCTGCTGTTCTGGGATGAGTTCGGTAGTACTCCACCAATCGCTTTCTCATGTCATCTACTGTTCCCATCACGCTGAGTCCAACTTTGAACAGTTCTACTTCCAGTTCCTCCTTCCTTTTTGTGTAGATCCAAGATACTCCACTATCCCCTATGGATCTAGAACCACTTTCTTCCACACTCATTTTATAAGGCAAAGACACAAAAATAAAATTTCCAGATTTTTTTTTCCAACTTTTGTTCGGTTTTTTTTTCTTTCGAAGTCCCCTTTTAGGGCAACTTACGGTCCCTGCTCGGGCGCCATTTTGTAACCAACTCACGCCCAAATGACTAATTTTGGTGGAAGATTAGTTGTCCCCTAAGGTTACGGTACGGTCATGTACCTTAGCAGACCTGCCTGGGTTTCTTACAAGTAAGAAGGTCAGAGTTCTTCTAGTTTAGTTTTGTGGTTGGTATTTGAGAGATGCTCTTCCTACAGAAGAATAATGTCTTTGCCTTGAATAAAATGATGACGAACCTTTGTAGCTATTTATTAACAGAAATAAATCATTAACTATTTACAATATTATATACAATCATCAACAATCAAAATATCTATACAGAGATTTCACTGGAAGTGACAACATTTATAAGACAGTGATAATCGGTCATCCCTATATGATATAAGCTATTCGATTATTGAATCCAAATGATTCCGCGAAAGTTTTTTATCAGGCTCACTAACAGCTGGTATCTCGATTAGGTCAATATACCCTAACACGATGTAAGAAATGAGAATATCAGATTGTACACGTCTTCCTGAATTTGACTCGGAAATCTGTTTACTTGAGAGGTGACCAAGCAGCCGTGTACTACTGTGTCTCTCCTTATGACAATTTATTACGCCTCGGTTTATCTTTTGGTTTAATAGAAATATGGAATTAGTGTTCGGAAGAACAAATTACTATTAAATTGTTCACGGGGAATCCCTAACTTGAAATGGAACTCAATCTCTTTACGGAAATTCTTAATTGTTAACTAAACTGGTATTCATAATTGCATTCATATGAAACGACTGTCAACACTGAATCGTCTCGTAGAATTTGATTGAAAATTAAAACAAAAATTGATTCTTCACCTAAAATATTATTAAATCATGAACGGAACAGCTCTTCTCAATATATTCAGGAAAAACAATCGTCAACACTTGACTGTTTTCTAGAATTATTGAAATAGACTCAGATTCAAATAGTGACGGAAAATAATAACTAATTATGAAAAGTACGGCGCTTCCCTATCTATTCAGGAAAACAATCGTCAACACTTGACTGTTCTCTAGAATTATTGAAATAAACTCAGATTCAAATAGTGACGGAAAATAATAACTAATTATGAACAGTACGGCGCTTCCCTATCTATTCAGGAAAACAATCGCCAACACTTGACTGTTTTCTAGAATTATTGAAATAAACTCAGATTCAAATAGTGACGGAAAATAATAATTAATTATGAACAGTACGGCGTTTCCCAATATATTCAGGAAAAACAATCGTCAACACTGGACTGTTTTCTAGAATTATTGAAATGTAAATTCAGATTCAAATAGTGACGGAAAATAATAATTAATTATGAACAGTACGGCGTTTCCCAATATATTCAGGAAAAACAATCGTCAACACTGGACTGTTTTCTAGAATTATTGAAATGTAAATTCGGCAATTGAATCTTTACGGAAAAATTATTAGTTAGCAAAGTCGAGAATATACTTACTCTCCATTTATCGGATTAAATGGAAAAACTCTACTTTCGGTATCTCGGGTTTACTGCTTCAGCTACGGTGGTCTCCTCGCAAGTCATTTTTAGATGGGAGACCGGCCTCCTTTTATACTCTGAAGTTGACACGTCATGTCATTGAGAATGTCGCCGGAACGCGGACTCGCTTATCAGGAGCTACACTCTGCTGTCGTGTTTTTATACACATAGTGTAACAAAGTTTGATTCCTTTATTTCGGTAGAGGTGACTTACTTGGGCAATAATATTAATCAGTAACGACCCTTCGTTACAACGTGCCTTTGCGGCTTTTCGGTAAATTGCTTACTGCGTAAGCTTTGAATCCTCGGGCGCCAGATTTTTCCCAAAGGTTTACTCCTTTTTGAGGACTTCTGCTAGGGTCCTCTCCACAAGGCTTGTCACTATGCTATCTAAAGATAGCCTTGTCCCTAGGTTAGCTACAGTGAAGTATAACCAGAGTCCAATGGGCAGAAAACAGTATCGAAATTGTAGGCTTTAATTAAAATTGATACCTGGTTATAACTTAGCTCTTTAAAGATTGAGCAGAAATAATTTAATAAAACAGGGAATTCCAAATAATAAAATATATAATAAATATAACAAATACACTTTCAGAATAATCAATATAAATGCAATTGAACGGTATTATTTCACAAAATTACACCCAGACGGAAAATGTAATGAAGCTCAAATGGTAAATGAAAACTCTTTCAAGATATCAACTCTACGATAAGTTCGTTCACTAAATTCCATTCTGCGGTACGGAATCGGTTGACAAATGATTCAGGAATGATCAATTTGCGGAAAAGTACGAATCAAACAGGTCTCAGCGTAATGAGCGGTATGCGGTAAATATTCAGATAGCCATATTACTTGAAATGTTGTTAAAACGCACTACGATATATCAAACGGTTTAAATACGGTCGGTTCGAATTCGGAAGATATATCGTAATGCCAGGATATAAAATATTAAGCCATTTACCTTATACAAAATTTCACTTAAACGGAACACTATTGTTAATTCACTTTTTCAAATCTGACTTGAACTCGGATAATAATTATTTCACTTTGATTCTAATATGATAATCACACTTTAACGGTACGGATTGAAAATCGAAATCACAAAAGAGCTACTACACTGATTGAAAATCAAAAACACAAGAGATACTGTACGGCTCGTAATTCAAAAACACAAGAGATACTGTACGGCTCGAAATTTAAAAACACAAGAGCTATTTCACTGATCAAAATCGAAATCACAAAAGAGAGAGTAACTGCACTGATCGAAATTCAAAAACACAAGAGAGCGATCTTTCGGCTGTCACGGCTTTTATATGTTTTCCGAGGTTCTGGACAGGTCTGCTCCACCAAATCCTTATTTTTGTGCCAATAGTTTTTACTTATGCCCCGAACAATGGTTAAAAGTGACGCTACTTTTTAGATCTAAAATTCGCGCTCATGATATCACACCAGTTCTTCCCAGCGGAGTAAACAAGTGTTATCGGAGTTTTTTAGGTTGTTCGCCCTTTTTATACATAAGGCTGCACAAAGTTTGGTGTCTTAACTGGCCAGCCCCTGTTTTTGCAACATGTTTTTATCGGAATGAAATGCAATTTTGAACGGACATGAATTTGATTCATCTATTTGAATAATTATACTTATTTGAAATTACGGAGATTTAGAAAAGTGACAATCACGGAATACACATTTAGAATTCATTCATATCTATTGAAATAATGAACTGTTCAAACTGAAATTACATGTAACATCCGTATTTATTGCCCGATCTAAATTGAATAATCTTTCAAAATTTAAGCTTCGTTACATCCCCCCCTAAGTTCGGTTAAAAATGAAAGAATCTGATTCTTTCATTTTTCAATTCTCATTTGAGAATTCATATGAAAAAAAAAACTCTAATACAAAGGTAAGATACCCTAACCTGACATTAAAACTTAAATTTCCTTTGCCGGGAACATCGCGGAATAGCAATATCCTACTTGGAACATAAAATGAAAATTCTGCTGCTGAACGGAGGACTGTACTTCTTCTTCGGAATGGGAGAACTTCTGCTTCAGAACAGAACTTCTTCTGCACGGAAAACAAAACTCCTTCTTTAAAACGGAAAAACTTAAAACTTCTTCTTCTTCGGAATGGAAAAACTCAAAACATCTTCTTCATTGGAACGGAAAACTTAAAACGTCTTCGGAATGGAAACACAAACTTGGGAACGGAAAACTTGACATCTTCTTCGAAACGGAACTTCTCTTTCGGAACGAACAAACATGAAACTTCTTCTGCTTCGGAAAACAAAACTTCTTCTTTATAAACTTAAAGACTTCTTCTTCTTTGGAATGGAAAAACTCAAAACGTCTTCCTCGGAACGGACAACTTCTTCTTCAAAACGGAAAAACTGACTTCTTCCGCGGATCGGGATACTTGAAGATTTCCTTGGAATGCCAAACTTCTTCTTCGGAAACTTCATTTTCAGAACGGACACTCGAAACGTCTTCGGAATGGAACATTTCTTCTTCGGAAACTTGAGGATGTCTTTTTCTTTGGAACGGAAACTTCTTCTCATTTTGTTGACATGGGCACGTTCGGCAGCGTACGCACCGCGGTCTCGGTGGTACTACAAAGGATGGACGCGCTGTCTGGTTGCACCTTCCTCTTCAGTGTCCTGGATCTCCACATAGCTCACACAATCCCCATAACTGGACGGGTACGTAGACCGGTTCCATCCGCGTCTGGGTCGTCGGAGCAGCTGGGATTTTCATAGCTTGTGGTTCGGACTGTACCTCTTCCGGTTTCGGTTGAACCTCCATATTTTGCAGTGATCCATCTAGCACTATCTCAATGAAATCGGACGGTTCGTACGACATATTATCACCTGTGAACATTGAATTATAATAATGAGTAATTGTACTACTTGATACTTTGTCCAACGGTATCTATATCTTTCAGTACCTCGATTCATTCCAACTTCCCGGAATGCCAGGAACATTATACGGCTTCAGATCTTTGATATGGACTCGTTTCACTTGCTTGCCATCTTCGCCTTCCAGGTCGTAAATGACCGAAGAAATTACTTTGATTACCGTAAACGTACCGGTATATTTTGGGGCTAATTTAGCAGCAAAATGTCGGACACTAGAAGACAGATGATGCTCTACCTTCATTACGTTATCACCCACGTGAAAATGCCGATCTCTACGACGGAGATTGTAATAACGGCTTTGATGGGTAAAAACACGGGATAACTGGATACGCACCAGTTGGAAAGTTTCGCGTAATTTCTCTGACCTAGTTCGGTGTTCTGAAATCTGTACCCGATTCGGATCGGTAGGAATATTTTCCTCGGTCTCCACCGGAGCGGTAAAGGAACGCACTATCGAATTTGGAACTTCAAGTTCTCGGCCAAAATTTAAAAAGGCAGGTGAAAATCCGGTGGATTCATGTGGGGCAGAATTTAGGGCAAATAGAAAATCGGGTAGAAACTTATCCCATTTTCTGTGGTCTCCATTGCAAAATTGTGCAATCATGGTTTTTAGAGTCCGGTTTGTTCTCTCCACGGGATTGCATTGTGGAGTGTAAGTAGGAGTGAGGCGATGCCTAATCCCAAACTCCTTCATGAGTGTCTTGAAAACTTTACTCTCGTACTGCGTCCCATTGTCGCTGATAACGGTTTCCGGACAACCAAAACGAGTTATGATTTGCTCGTAGAGGGCTTGAGTTACAGCTTGCGCTGTAACTTTTCTCAACGGCTCACACAGTACCCACTTCGTAAAACGGTCCTGCATGACAAGAATAAAATTGTTTCCCTTGGCGGATCTTGGTAACGGTCCTACCAAGTCAGTGCTCACACACTTCCAAGGAAACTGATTTACTGTCGGCTGCATAAATCCAAACTTCTGCTGTTGAGACACTTTGAAAGCTTGGCACGGCGTACATCCACGCACGTACTTTGCTATATCGCGGAACATCCCCGGCCAATAATACTTGTGGGATATTCGCGCAATCGTCTTGCCAATACCTAAATGTCCTGCAGTCGGACTGTCATGGTTTTCTTTCAGAACGTTCAACCGGAGCGGTTTCGGAACACATGGCTTCCACGGATCTCCCATTTCCGGTTCGGACAAGTCATTAGAGTCCCAGAAGTGGCGGTACAACCGATTATCTTTCACACAATAATCTGGATAGCCTTCTAGACTCTTTTCAACTTCGGCTTTCTTTGAATTGTACCAGTTACAATTCACGGGGTCATTCAGCACGAATAACTCTTGATTGTCATCCATTCCTTCCTTGTTCGGCAATGGATCACGTGACAGGGCATCAGCCACTCGATTTAACACTCCTTTACGATATTTTATCTCAAAATCGTACTGCTGTAGGAAAATGCTCCACCGAGCCAATATCCCTCTCGGACTCTTTATTGACTGCAGCCATTTCAATGACTGGTGGTCACTCAATACGGTAAATCTGTATCCCTCTAAGTATGGTCTCATTTTATCAATGCCCCACACGATAGCCAAACACTCCTTCTCGGTAACAGAGTAATTCTTCTCGGCGGCTGTTAATGTTCGGCTAGCGTAGGCAATGATTCGGTCGGCTCCCTCAATATTCTGTGTTAATGCCGCAGCAATTCCCACATCCGGAGCATCGGTTTGTAAAATAAACGGCATGTTGAAATCTGGACAAGCCAACACAGGGGCACTAGTCAACATCTCTTTCAATTTGTTGAACGCGACTTGTTGCTCCTCTCCCCAACTCCAACGTCGATGCTTTTTCAGTAAGGCTGTCAACGGACTGATGATTTTCGAAAACGACGGTATGAAACGGCGGTACCACGAAGCTATTCCTAAGAAACGCCGTAGTGCCCTCACTGTAGACGGGCTTGGAATCTGCTGGATAGCTTCGATTTTCTCAGGGTCGGTATGAATACCCTCGGCGGTGATTACATGGCCTAGATACTTCATCGACGTGCGGCAGAACTGGCATTTTTCCGGGTTTATTTTTAGATTAGCTCTCCTCAATCGGCGGAAAACCTCTCTCAAATTCGTGAGATGTTCCTCGAACGTCTCTCCCAAAACAACTATGTCGTCCAAGTAAGGAGAGGCGTGTGGATCCATATCCGGTCCGATGATGGTATCCATCAGCCTCTGGAACGTTGCCGGTGCGGAATGTAAACCAAAGGCCATTACCTTAAACTGAAATAAGCCACGGCCTGGTACAGTAAATGCTGTTTATGGGTTTACTTTCCGGTGTCAGCGGTATTTGCCAATACCCTTGCCTCAGGTCAATGCTAGTAATATACCTAGCCCGTCGTAGTTTGTCCAAGATGGCACTTATGTAAGGCAGTGGATATGCATCTTTCACGGAGACTTTGTTTATCATCCGGAAATCAATGCAAAATCTCGGTTTTCCATCTTTCTTCTTCACCACCACAACGGGTGAACTCCACGGACTACTTGACGGCTCGATGACTTCCTCTGCTAGCATTCGATCAACTTCCTCGTTGATGATTGCTTGCATCCTCGGATTCTGCGGTCGGTAACGCTGTTTTATCGGATCGGTCTTTGTCAATTTTATTTGGTGTTGAACCAGCGGCGTGGTTCCTTGAATTCCTTCAAAATATTTCATTTCTGTTTTCAGAAATCGGTTCAGTTTATCCTGTTCAGTTTCCGACAATGTTGCTAGTTGTGTCTCCACTTCATCACAGAAGCGCACACGTTTGACTGCCTTCGGTCCGGAACTAGCTTCATTGGAAACTTTTTCACAATTTGTCCCAATCAAATTGTCTTTATAATACACCCCAGCGGATGGTAGATGTATTTTAAACAAACCGAAGCTCAAAATCTCCATTCCTATTATCATATCCGATAATAACGACGGTAAATGCACAAATTCTGCTTCAATCTTACCACATCCAAAATGCAATGAGATTCGGTATGCGGTAGTACTAGGAACCAAACTACCATTGGCCATCCTAGTGCCTACGGCCTTAAGGGGAACTGGTTTTAACCCGGAATCCTTACATAACCTAACAACTGCGTCATTGATGAAAGAACGGGTGGCTCCGGTGTCCACGAGAGCCGAAAAAAGTTTACCTAATACCCGGACTTTTATAAATGGTCGGTTTTCACCTAAAGTTTGAGCAGAGGTATTTTTAAAAATAATTCTCTCATCACACGGCGCTAGAACACTCTCATTTTTCACTTTACTATCTTTCGTCCCTATAGCGGTCTCTACTTTAACTTTACTTTTACACTTATTCGGTAATTTCGGTTTATTATCGGTATTGCAATTTACGTTATTTTCAATGACGGTGAGTTTACACTTTGTATTATTAACGGCTGAGTCCTTATTCGCGGTGTGGTTCATATCAGTGGTGCAGTGAGCGGTTTTCACTTCCTTCGTTGAGGCCTGTTCAATCGGGATCTGCTTCGGCCTCGCTACCTCGCAGTCCCGCGGACGTTTCCCTGTCCCAGACACGGACAATCACGCGACATGATCCCAGGGCGGCGGCATCTTGAGCAAAATAATTTCGGCGGATTCCGACAATTATTTTTGCCATGCCCAGTTTCCCCACATCTCCAACAAGAGATGGGCTGTGCTGCGATACTCGGCTTCAGCCTGGTAGGGCACTGCATCCTGAAGTGGCCGCGGAGACCACAATCCCAACAAGTCTGCTCAGGGATCTGCGGTATCCCGGACTTGACTGGCGATGACGGTTCAGGTGCAGGTTGCCTACCCTGCGGCTCCATAGTCCTTCCTGTTGGACTGGGAATTTGTGCCTTCACTGACACTGGATAAATCCTCTTCTGCATGAGTTTCTGCTCAGCCTGCAGATTCTCATATTCTTTTGCTTGTAGCATTAACGACGGCACGTCGTTAAAAGTCCCTTGTCGAATAAATTGCCTATATTCCGGCAATAAATTCTGGTGCAACCAGAACAATTCCCGTTCTGTGGTCATCGCACCATGTCTCCTGATAAGTGTTTGCATATCCACAACATATGCAGCGGCGCTCTCATTCATGCGTTGATGCCTGCGGCTGATCTGTACTTCCAGATCAATGTGGTAATTGGCATCCATGAAAAATAAGGTGAAGTCTCTTTGGAAATCGGCAAATGTAGCCCAGCGGCTACGATTATTCCGATACCACAATAGTGCGGTGCCATCCAAAACTTCTGGTAACGATAACAATAATGAATCCTTCGGTGTATTTAGCTGCATAGCTATCTCATCTAGGCGTTCCAGGAACGTAGCGGGATCTGACGTTCCATTGAATTGAATTCTGTATTGATTCACACGCGGAGCACTTCCCGGAGCTGAATAACTATATCCAGGCACATGCTGAACATGACTGAACGGAATATTGGACCCTTGCGGAATAACAGTAACCGGAACATAGTGTGCAGGTGCTTGCGGAACAAATGGTACCTGCGGAACCTTAGGGGCTTGTGGAACAAATGGTAACTGTGGAACCATCGATAATTGCGGAACGGTCGGTCCTTGCATCCACGCCGGTGTCACATCTGACGACGTGGTCCTATAAATCGGAGGGTTCATAGGATTCGGCGGGGAAGAATAGATCGGCGTTCGAATCGATGGTGCCGTCATTACCACAGTGTTCGTGTACGTTACTGTATTCGTAGTGGACGTAGTTGACCAATACGACGGCTGTATCCTCGGTGTGCTCCGTATTGCCGGTCTTGATTGAACCCCCGAAGGACTAAACGTCGGTGTTGTGTTTAGTGCTACTTCGGTTGTCAAAGCCTTGGTTAGCGTTGCCATGGTACTGGCAATCTTTTCCAACATTCCACGCGGAGGGCGTATTATTCCTTTACGGACCCCCTTTACGCACCTACGGCGTAAGTCTTCGGCGGATCCATTATGGTCAATATCATGATTGGCCAGCACTTCCTGAAGTTGTGCTTTCTTCAGTAAGTAAATCCAGTTGACTTTCGATTCAACTTCCGTAGTCTCAGTCTGGCTATCTTCGCTATTAGAGCAGAATTTGGCCATTTCGTCAAAATGTGCTGTCATTCCCTCCATACTGGTAGGCGCAGGCTGCGGCACCTCAGGTATAGCACCTGTATACCCAGGGAACTCCATATTATCCAATCCAATTCAAAATCAAAATTTTCAACCCCAAAAATAAATTATTTTCCTCAGGGGTGGGTAACGGAAGAGGGTGCGGTAACCAAGACAAGTCCACACCTTCCTTCCAATAAGGCAGAAGCAATCAAATCACTTGCCCCAATTTGGGCAACGTAACTTTGATTTCGGGAGGTAACTCCAGAACGGTTGGGCCAATCCGCCCAAAAATATTACCAACGGCTTCCTTGGTATCGATTTACTTGGAAAAGAGCTATGACTCGTCCAATCAGGGTCAAGGTTGACTGGGAAAATCAAAGGGCAAAATATGGGCAAAAATCAAAATTTGAGCAAAACACTGAGGTGTAGTTAACAACTCTACACCTCACGGAACAACCGATTTTTCACTCAGATTCTCTGTTGAAAACTTGATGTTTCCCCTGAAACGGGGGGGCGGATCGAAAAACAAATTTCACCAAACAACCTTGGTGAACACGGGGAACAAGTTTCCGTCGAAACTTTTCCAAATTTCCAAAATTCAAAAACCAACTCCTGGGGATGTTTCGAAAACGTATTCGAAACGTCGGGGTCTTGAAGCTTGTTTTTCTGTCACACTATATCTGAAATTTCATTCAAAACGGACTACCGGTTCAATTGCAATAAATTATTCAACATTTCATTTTTCGGAATAAAAAAAAAACAAAATTCCCTCTCGGTCAATTTTCAAAAGTCCCTGCTCGTGGGCCTCATTTTATAACGTGCCTTTGTCGCATTTCGGTAAATTGCTTACTGCCTAAGCTTCGAATCCTCGGGCGCCAGATTTTTCCCAAAGGTTTACTCCTTTTTGAGGACTTCTGCTAGGGTCCTCTCCACAAGGCTCGTCACTATGCTATCTAAAGATAGCCTTGTCCCTAGGGTAGCTACAGTGAAGTATAACCAGAGTCCAATGGGCAGAAAACAGTATCGAAATTGTAGGCTTTAATTACAATTGATACCTGGTTATAACTTAGCTCTTTAAAGATTGAGCACAAATAATTTAATAAAACAGGGAATTCCAAATAATAAAATATATAATAAATATAACAAGTACACTTTCAGAATAATCAATATAAATGCAATTGATATTTCACAAAATTACACCCAGACGGAAAATGTGATGAAGCTCAAACGGTAAATGAAAACTCTTTCAAGATATCAACTCTACGATAAGTTCGTTCACTAAATTCCATTCTGCGGTACGGAATCGGTTGACAAATGATTCAGGAATGATCAATTTGCGGAAAAGTACGAATCAAACAGGTCTCAGCGTAATGAGCGGTATGCGGTAAATATTCAGATAGCCATATTACTTGAAATGTTGTTAAAACGCACTACGATATATCAAACGGTTTAAATACGGTCGGTTCGGATTCGGAAGATATATCGTAATGCCAGGATATAAAATATTACGCCATTTACCTTATACAAAATTTCACTTAAACGGAACACTATTGTTAATTCACTTTTTCAAATCTGACTTGAACTCGGATAATAATTATTTCACTTTGATTCTAATATGATAATCACACTTTAACGGTACGGATTGAAAATCGAAATCACAAAAGAGCTACTACACTGATTGAAAATCAAAAACACAAGAGATACTGTACGGCTCGAAATTCAAAAACACAAGAGATACTGTACGGCTCGAAATTTAAAAACACAAGAGCTACTTCACTGATCAAAATCGAAATCACAAAAGAGAGAGTAACTGCACTGATCGAAATTCAAAAACACAAGAGAGCGATCTTTCGGCTGTCACGGCTTTTATATGTTTTCCGAGGTTCTGGACAGGTCTGCTCCACCAAATCCTTATTTTTGTGCCAATAGTTTTTACTTATGCCCCGAACAATGGTTAAAAGTGACGCTACTTTTTAGATCTAAAATTCGCGCTCATGATATCACACCAGTTCCTCCCAGCGGAGTAAACAAGTGTTATCGGAGTTTTTTAGGTTGTTCGCCCTTTTTATACATAAGGCTGCACAAAGTTTGGTGTCTTAACTGGCCAGCCCCTGTTTTTGCAACATGTTTTTATCGGAATGAAATGCAATTTTGAACGGACATGAATTTGATTCATCTATTTGAATAATTATACTTATTTGAAATTACGGAGATTTAGAAAAGTGACAATCACGGAATACACATTCAGAATTCATTCATATCTATTGAAATAATGAACTGTTCAAACTGAAATTACATGTAACATCCGTATTTATTGCCCGATCTAAATTAAATAATCTTTCAAAATTTAAGCTTCGTTACAATGTGCTAGCGTACAACCATTGCTACTAATGGCATTCTTGTCGGCACCATCTTCTATAAGATTTTCTACCACATATGAGTATCCACAAAAAGCAGCTATATGCAAGGGTGTTATCCCATGTCTATTAGTTGCTTTCATGTTTACTCCTGTTTCTACTAGATATCTAGCTGTTCTCTCACAACCACCATGAGCAGCTTGATGCAGAACAGTATTATCCTTTATGTTTGCTGCATTTATGTTGAAGTTTTTTTTCTTCCAATAGATATTAAACTATTTCTAACTTACCGTCTATAGCAGCTATATGCAGAAATGTTTCACCATTTTCTTTAGTAGCATTAATATTAGCTCCTTTTGCTATAAAATGTCTTACTTTATCTAAGTTACTTGCTTCATGTAGAATGTTATCACTAACATTAGCCCCTTTCTCTACAAGATATACAGCTATATCTGTGCTACCTTCATAAGCAGCAATATACAAAGGAGTATATCCATACCTATTAACAGCATCAATACCAGCACCTTTTTCTATAAGATGTTCAACTGTTTCAAGATTACCTTCTTCCACAGCTAAATGCAGAGGTGTATCATCCCTAAAATTAGCATCCTTATCTACTAAGTACTTTTCTATGATATTACACATATTAGTATGACCATTTTGAAACGCATAAAACATAGGTGTACCTTCTTTGTGGTGATAATCAGTAATACTAAGATCAGCACCTTTATCTACTAGAAGTTTTACTACACCAATGTTTCCTGAAAAGGCAGCATAATGCAAAGGAGTCCAACCACCTTCATCTTGAGCATTCAAGTCAGCTCCTTCACTTAGAAGAAAATGTGCGGTTAGATACAAATTACCTTTTTCAGCAGCTGAATGTAAAGGTGTTTTGCCTGCAATACTAGTATCTATGGGTTTGCCATTTAGATATTTTGTACTTTGATCAGACGTTTCTTTAACATTATCCTTTTTTTTAACATATTTTTTTGTCATAATGACCTCACTAAATTAATAAAACTATTACATTCTACAGACACAAATATTATTTTTTTATTAACTGCAAAACCCTTATAAATTCCTATATGCACTGTTCATTCTCTCTCATGAGGGCATTCATAATTATGCTAATATCTTATATATATTAATTAACAACCTCACTTTCTTCCCTATTCAATGGCCTCTTCTATAACAGCAGCTATTTCGTTCAGCTTCTTCAACTGACACACTTCTGGGTTTTTACGCATTTCCTTCAGCACCTTTTGATAAAGATCTTGTCTTTCCTCATTATCGAGCAGTTTGCAGTATAGTTTTAGCTGCTCAGGGGTCTTTGATAGTAGTCGTGCTAACACTGATTCTCGGTTATTGTTGTTATTACTCATATAAAAATCCTCACTAATTAACGCTTCAATTTTTTTTAATGTTTACTACTGTTTTCTTAGTAGTATTGGCATAAAGCCATCTATTTCGGCGGAAGTCAAGGAATTTTCAAATATTTATTTGTTATTAATAATGGTAAATATATTGACTTCGATAGAGCATTTTCTTCACAAACTAGGAAGAGGTTTTCATCTATTCGTTCTACTGTAATGAGGCTGTTATTAGTTAGGAACTCTTATTTAAGTCATAGATGGTATTTAGACACTTGTTGTGCCAACAGGTCCTATGAACTATATGAACTAAATAAAGGTTACGACTAAGCAACTATCATTGACTAAGCATATGCATCGATCGTCGATCTGATGGTCAACGGATATTGACCAGCTGACGCTGCACCAATCGAACATTAGGTGAATGTATGAATATATGTAAAGAGTAGTTGAATTGGAACGATGATACTAAGAACATCTAAATAAATGCCTTAGACCAAGTACACCGATCTTTTATTATTATACTACATCTTCCACTTTTTCTAGCTTTGTGCCAGGCTTTAGAGCATTATACAACGCATAACTCACACAAGCTAATCCAACAATTCCCCCAATCACCGCTATGGCATATATTTTCAATATATAAGCTACAACACTACTGACTAGTAACGCCACACCAACACTACCAGATATGACTGCTTGCGTTGTTAATGGTTTTTCTCTTTTATTCGTAGCATTATCATCAAAACGAGGTTTGGGAGATAGGTCATTGGAAGCATTTGACTCTTGTTCATCAGTCTTCACTGAAGTTTGCTGGGATTTTTCGCTGTTTTCACATATAGGCTGAAGACCTTCACTACTTTTATTGACATCTTCGCATAATCCGGTGTCAGTGGTAGCTTTATCAATTACAGGTTTATGCTCCAAATCAAAACTACATACTTCAGTTACTATTTCACATGCGTTAGCTGGCATATCAGTAGATCTGGTACTATCAATTACAGAAGCAGTATCTTTATGTTCTGTAGTTGTTGTTGCATTAAGACTTAAACTATCTTCATCGCATGATGCAGTTGTAGTACTAGCATTGGTGGCAGTCTCTGTTACAACAGTAAGAAATGGTGCTTGTTGTTCTATAGTTGTTCTCTTATTAAGCACACCTCCCAGTTCTCTAGAAAATTTTAAGATTTCTTCTACAGCTTCAGTATTTTCACACCCTTCAGCATAGGTGAATGGGGTGTAAATCATTTCATCGCCATCTGAATGTTTTATAATTATTCTCTTTTTTAGAATATCTTTCAAAATACCATTTTCCTCAGAGATTTTTAACACTACTCTCATAATGTCATTGTCTCTACGTGATATAGCATCTGCAAGTATTGTATGAGTTTCTTCCCGACCATCTGAATGTCTTGTGGTCATTTCTTCATTCAGAACTTCCTTCAATAGTTTTTGTTTCTTGTCTTCTTCTAAAAGATCCTTTACAGCTTGATTATTTTTATGACTTATAGCATAATGTAGTAGTGATAATGTCTCCTCTCTACCCTGATATTTGTAAGTTATTTTTGCTAAAAGAATCGTGCTTGCCTTATAGCTGGACTTTTTGAATATTCTATTTCTGAACCTTCCAGCAATACCTTTCCCTTCCTCTATTTCTCTTGCTAGTTTTTGAATATTCTTTCTATCTTTATCTGTTAACTCATATATCACATACTAATGTTAGTTTTGACGTTCTCATAATGTTTTCCCCTATTAAGATTTATTGATTTAGTGGTAGTAGTTGCAGTTGCTTACCCCATGAAGTTGGTGCTTTCTTTCAATCAAAGGTATTCTACTGTTTTAAATTCCCTGTGAAGATTTAGCTTATCTTTTACATCTAAACAGCATTAACACGATTTGGCTTTTTGTAGATGGGTAATTTTCTAGGGATTATCCTATTGAATTCTATAATATTTTTTGCCACATTGTCTAAAGTGCCCAGACACCTTAGACAATCTGCCAACTTCTGATTTTGTCCATTCTGGGCGGGATTGTTGAGTTCTCTGATCTTAAATACTACATTTACTTCATCAAGATCAATGTTGACTTCTTTTACTAATGTCCTAATAAGACTACGTTTAGCTTGCCAATCTAGGTGTTCCAATTCCGATTCAACACTAGAATAAAAGCCCTTTATGCTATTTGTAATAAGATTCATTCTCTGCTGTAGTCCCTTTTGATCAATCACCTTTTTCTTCCCTCCTACAATCTATTTTAAACGTTCCTTAATTTTTTTCATTGCCTGCTTAAAGTCTTCCTTACTTATATATTTTTCCTCACTTGTATTCTCTTGAATATAATAATCATTTATAAGTTCTTCAATATTTTGTTTTAATTGACTCTCACGTATTGCAAACCTTTCATCTAATAATTCATTATTATCTTCTGAAATTCTACATTGATACTCCTTTACTATCCTATCTGGATTTTTTAATACACTTTTTACTTCTTCCCACACACCTGTTTCTAACATTTCTCCACGAATAGATCCGTTAGTGCATACCTTATTACCGTAAAAATTTCTTGTACCCAGGCAAGTGTAATAAGTATACACAATCTTTTTTTCTTTGCTGTAATTTCGTCTTCCGCAGTAAGCACGTCCACAACACTTACACACAACTAGCTTTTGCAACAGATATGTCTCTTTTCTTTGCTGCACTCTTGCTCTCTGTTTATTCTCAATCAATTGTTCTTGTACTACATTAAACAAATCCTCGTCAACTATTTTGGGCACCGGTATATGAATCCAATTCTCCTCATCTGTACTGTAAATAGAGTGAGTTCGCCGGCTGTTGCTTTTTTTTGGTTTGACTTCTAGCATTACTGGGCCCGCCTTTGTTTTACCATATGCTGCTTGCCCCTCGTATGCTGGCTTTTTCAACATCGTATGGATCGTGCTTGAATGCCACACCTCTTTTCCTGTTTGTGTTCTAACAGATGCTTCTCTTAGTCTCTTTACCGCTTCTCTAATACTTATCCTTTCCTCTCCAATCCATATGAACACCTCTCTCACTACTTTTGCTTCATCTTCATTAATTTCGAATTTGTTTTCTCCTCCTTTTACATGCTTTCTTATATATCGATAATCATGAGGTGCATTGCTTATTACACTCACACAACCTTCTCTTGCTGCATGCAGTTTTCCTCTCATGCTTCGTATCAAGATTTGTCTCAGTTCAAACCTTCCTACTGCTCCTTGCACATCTGTCATTAAATCGGACTCTGGTGTATCATCAACCTTATGATTTGAAAAGGTTATTTCTACTCTTGCTCTCTTAAATTCATCTATTACATCTCTTTGATCTACAGGATCACGTGACAACCGATCTAGTGAATAGATATAAATCTTATTAATTTTTCCTTCTGCTACTTTATCACGTAATTTCTTTAAACCTTCACGCTCTAAATTTGACCCTCTACGGCCATCGACAGTGAATACATATACTCTTCCAATAAATCATGTCCATCTACAGCAATTCTACGCTTAAGCTCTGCAATTTGGCTCTCTATTGTATGATCCCGCACTTGTCGGTCTGATGAAACTCTTGCATACAAGACCACCGTTATCATCTTTTTCTACCTCCTTTTCGTTGTTTCTTTTTACTGAATACTTTAGTAACTGCTCGTAAGCTTCTGATAAATGTTTATCTGCTAACTGATCAGGCTCATAATGGCAGTTAACAATAAACGTTCTTTTCCGCATAGTTTCTCTCCTGTAAATGTCTCCGTACTTCAGGAGCCTTACCACTCCCTTTTTCCATAAATCCATTACTCTTGCGAGAAAGACGCAACTGTTAACCTTTATTTCTCTCAGCTTTTATGCAAAATTTCAGAAACACATACGCTATCTTTCATCAAATGAGCACTCTCCCAAATCATCAAGCTTCTTTTTTCCCTATGATGATAAAATTTCCCTTTTTTCCATAATCACCTCTTTCTTAGCCACAGCCCTTCTAAATTTTCACAAGCTCTTCTTTTGCCACTATCACACCTGCTGCTGATACGACTCTCATTTTTTCTATGCTTATTTACGATTTTTACGTTCTCTAACACTTCTTTTATCTCTTTATTATTTCTCGCATAATCCATTGGGGTTTTGCCAAATTTATCCTTTTGCTCTACATTTGCTCCCGCTTTTACTAGCTCTTCTACTATTTTTACCTCACTTACCATGCATGCCAGGTGTAACGCGGCAAATTTGCTACTTCATTCCACTGCGTTTACCTCTACCTTTATCAGCTCTTTCGTATTTTCTACACGTTGCCCCATTACTGCTAAGTGCATTGGTCTACATTGTCCCGCATCTGACACATTTATGTCTCTTCCTTTTTTGATTAATAACCTAACTTTTTTTGGATCTGGCATTCCCACCGCGTAATGCAATATCGTCCTTCCTTTTGGGTCTTTTTTATTAATATTTTCTATTGAGTTATCTAATACCTCTTTCCACGACTTATTAAATTCTTCTCTTTCTTTCTTACTAAATTTTACCATAACTTTCCTCAGCTTTTAATGCAATATAAAGTGGCTCCAATTTGGCTCACTTCAGCGCTTAGCAAATCTTGTTTGTTTACTAGCTACTTTTTCACTTAGGGCTGTTTTAGCATAAAAAGCAAGTTTTTTTTTGCTAAATTTACACATTTTTTCACATATTATATTAATATATAAATCTATATGCTTAGCTGTTAAATCTACCTTTTGCTGTTGTCAGCTTTTTCTTTTAAATTGAGGCTTCATATTATTCCTATTATCTTGTAGCCAACCTTTTACTCCCTTCTGTTACAGAAAGCTCTTTTCATAGCCCTTTTATCTTCTCAGCCATGTCTTCCAGCTCTTTTTCCACTTCCATCAGTGCCTTCTTGACCAATGGCGCTTCTTCTAACTTTTCCCTCATTTCTTCAAACCTTCTTTCTCCTTTTTTTTTTAAATCTAGGCTAAATAGCGCATCTACTGTCCGCTCCGATAACTCCTTTAGTTTTTCTAGCAACTCTCGCGTAATACATTGCTGTAATGCCAACTCTTGATCTACTTTGGCTCCCGCTCTTACTAGCTCTTTTATTATCTCTTTTGTTTCTCCTGTTTTGCATGCTATATGCAGTGGTGTGTATCCTTTACGATCTCTCGCATTCACATCTGCTCCCGCTTCTAATATCGCTCTCACTTTCCCTATTTCCCTCATAAATACTGCTTCATGTAGAGGGGTCCTTCCTATGTAGTTCCCAGTATTAACATTCCACCCTCCTTTTATTAGCTCCCTTACTGTCTTTTCACAACTCATTAAGCTCGCACTATGTAATGCCGTATATCCTCCATCATCTATAGCATTTACATTTGCTCCTCCTTCTATCAGTGCTTTTAGATTCTCTACCTTTCCATAGAATGCCGCTAGGTGCAATGGTGTCTCGCCTCTATTGTTTCTATCGTTTGTACCTGCACCTTTTTCTATTAATAACTTTATTACTTCTGGATTTGACACTTGTGCTGCTCGGTGCAATATTGTGCAACCTGCTGCGTCTTTTTCATTTATTCCACGGAATGAATTCTCCTTTAATTTTTCCAGTCTTTTATTTAAATTGAACATTTTAGTTACCCCACTATAAGAACATACATAAAGTCGCCAATTTGGCTCACTTCAGTGCAATATCAATTTCCTATGTTTACCTACACCTACTTAATTTATAGCTGTTTTGGCATGGAAAAGCAACTTCTTTTTTTCAGAAAACACACATTTTTACCGAATGTTAATGTAGTGTATGAAGATATAAATATATGTATTTAATTCATTAGGCATATACCTATATATAACAACCTTGTTTTTCTTCCCAGGACCTGTTCAAATGTCGATGTTCATGCCAAGTTAGTACACCTGGGTTAAATACTAAAATGTGATTTTCTAACTCCTGTATTGCATCCTTTTGCTCTGAATCTAAATCGCTTCAAAAAGGAACATAGTGCTTTGCTAAACCAAATCTTATAACTTTTTGATCGGTAGAGTTTTCTACTTTGTAATGATAGGTAACGCTAAACCTTTCTAAAATTGGCTTGTACTTTAAGTTCCACAGTACTTCAGACAGTTTACTACTTCCTAGTAAAAATTTACTTCCTTTTTCTTCCACACTACCAACTGGAAAACATGCGTTTATTTCCCCCAAGTTCCAACTGTCCGATAATACTATCTGCGCTTTAGCAAACTTAATCTCAGGTAATAAGCTCTGTGGTAGCGGATATAACGTTTTTAAATTATTCCACTGATGACTTCTTTCATAAATACCGTTATAAATCTTTGTGTGAGGCTCGGTTTCTCCAAGTATTGCTACATCTAGCCTGTACAGTTCATTACTTAATGCCTGCTCATGATGAATCCGAGAAGTACCGAACTTAAGAATTGGATTTAAGATTTTTAGCTCAAATGTGTTCTTCCGACCAAATGATAACACTGGCCCATCCTTTTCTATTTTTACCCCTGAATAATCCGACAACAAACTGCCAAAAAAACGTTCATCTAAAATAAATCTTCCAATATTATAGTGGTCATTAAGAAGCCTCATTAGCCTCGATCTTGCAGGTAATGATAGCTTTGCTAGTTCTACTACTGCATCTACGAAGAAGTCGTTTGGTACGTCTCTTATCCCTATCTGTAATTCAAAAAAGTGTTCTCCAGGTGGCTCTTCAATAATTGTAATATCTTCATTTATATTTGCCCACTTGAGTGCTATTTTCAGCGATGCTGGTGTTCCTCTTAAACGCTGAAATTTTATTCCTCCTTTTATCGCCTTTCTTTTGTCTTCTTAAGGCAGCACACTCATTCCCCAGTACCACAACATCCTCTCTTGGCTCGATTGATTCTACGTTTTCTACCCCATACACAACCAGGTTGGCTATAATCCATGATTTCGTTACTTTCCATCCTAATCTTTTCGTTGTTTCAAATTTTTCTATAAATTTATTCTTTACCGTTTCAATAATATCTGGTCTTTTAATGCTGATTTTACTGTGGATATCTATTTCTATAATATTGCAACTTACCACTTCTATTGTATCTGTTAAAATCCTCACATCCTCCCTGTTTAGTAGATTTCTGACAATTTCTAGTAATTCTTCTGGCAGTGTGGATAATTCTGTTGATAAGATTGAAACTTGTACTTTTCCTGGTACAGGTGATTCTACTAATGCATCTTTTACTCTTGTATCTGCTGATAATGCACAGTACCGATAATTTCCTCCTGTTGACCAGCCAACTATCTTTGCTTTAATCCTTTTCCTAAATCGTTCGTCATCCTCTTCTTTTTCTCTTTCAACTCCGTAAAACTCAGCTGAACGATCTAGGTCTTCTCCTCCTGCAAACTTCAGTAAATTACTTCTCACCGCTTCATTAATTCTTTGCCGCAATAACAATTCCCTCCAGGCTGCCACTTCCAAAATCTTCATTGCTGGACCACTTCCTACCAATACTGTAAAACTTGAGTCTCGACGTATCAACTCCTCCTTCATACCTGAAAAGATTTCTTCGAAGTTCAGTGGCTCAATAATGTTAGACTGCTCCATCTTTATACCACAACTCCATCAAAGCGAATCTTTCCCCCCATTGGTAAATACAATCCTTGTTGGTCAAGCGTTACTTTCCCTCCTTTCACTTCTATAATTTTTACTTTTTCTAACTCAAATCTCTTTTCCCACTTTTGTAGTGCTGCTGCTGTTGCTGCGTAAATTTCTAACGTAAAATCACGATTTACTGGCTTATCTACTAATTCAAATAATCTTGAACCGTAATCTCTCCTCATGATTCTACTACCAATTGGTGTGGTCAAAATATCAACTATTGACTGTTTCAGATGGTCCAAATCTTCTGATTCCTTACCTGTTTCAGCACTCATTCCCTTCATATCTTTATCCAGAAAAAAAGCTGCTACTTCCACTTACTACCTTGAAACCACATGAGGCTAAATCACCAACTCGTGCAATACCAATATCATTAACAAATACGCTGTTTGACCCTTGCGTTAGTTTCTCACCTAGAGTTAAGATATCTCCTTTTCGACATACAGATCCACCGTTTACAAAAACGTCGTTACTACCACTCATACACTCATGAACCGGGAACCCCATGCAATGATCTCCTATACAAACTATAGCTCTTCTCATGTCAATTGAGATCAACTCTCCTTCCTTAAGTTTTATTCCTTCTTTTGTCATCTCTATACTCGATTTTCCAACTTTTAGCGTTATTTTATCTACTACTTCAATCTCAAGATGATGATTCTCCTTATCGTACGATAATTTCTTTCCATCCTTAAATTCTAAAATATGCGCGTCTTTTCGGCATTCTGAGTGGAAATACTTCTGCTGATAAATTGCCGGTAACACCACCCCTAATGACAACTCTCCATATGGCGATAATACCATCACCTGCTCATCAATATTCGGCGCAAACCAACTTCTATCTTCTCCCGCTCTTGTTGTTATCCACGGTAACCAATCGGTCAAAAATTCTCCTACTTTTACCCGCACTCTTGCCTTTTCATAGTCTATTTCTTTAACTAGACCTATATGAGTAATGTTCGCTAGCCTTCTATTTAGCTCTGCAATGGCAAAATTATGGTCTAACATATAGTTCACCTATCTCTATAATATGCGTAACTCCGCCTGGAAATATTGACTTGCCTACATGGATTTCATGCACCCATTCAACCATCCACACTAGATATGCATCTAATTCTGGCCTAAAATCATCTCCTCCTGCTGATATAAATTCACCTGCTGAAACATTTTCCACGTCCCAAGTATTCTTATACACTACTCTCGCAACTTCCGCTGCCAGTGACCTTACCACTACTTGAGAATCCTCAACTGTTCCATCAACTACTACTCTTGCCTCAAATCTTGCCCTCAACGCTAATTCCTCAGTCCTCGGATCTTTTCCTGGCTCTAAACTCACAAGCTCTACAAACACCGCTGGCTCTAATAATTCTTTCCTCATTGCAGGATATACTTCACATGTCTGTACCGCTGGTATTTCTTTCTTCAACATCCTGCAAATTGCTTTGTGCAACTCAGTTAAAATCATACTTTTACAATATAGTTTAATTCACGCTCACAATACTTCTCAAATATCCCTTCTGTTTCATAATTAACTAGCTCCTTTATTATTTTTGATGCTTCTGGCTCCAGTGCTAATCTTACCTCTTGTATTGGCAAATCTGTTTTTCCTTCACGCCTAAAAACACCACTATTTCCTCTTGGCATTGTTGCCATAAATGCTCCTATGAACTCATGTTTTCCTACTTTCGCTCCTTTTTTTTTGTCTCATCTTGCCAATTGCTGATACCCTAATATCATATAAATTTGCTCTCTTGAATACGTCTAACCTACTTGTCTTAGCCTTAAAAATTCTCAATCTCTTCCTTATCACGTTTAAGTTTATTCTCTTTTCTTCGCTAAATTCTCTAGCTGCTTGTGATTTTATCCATAGCGCTGTTTTGTTTAGTGCCCTCATCGTTGCCAATTCCACTATAGATTTTTTAGCATTTACGCTTTGTATTATTTTTTCAATGCTTTCGGTGATTTCTATGTTTATATGCATCCTACAGCCTCAATTTTCCACAACATTCCTGAATTATCCCTAAGTGGTGGTGAGTGGACTTTGTATCTACGGTTACCAATAATAAAGATATCTCCTACTACTGGCCGCAATATATCAAAGACACTCACCTCCAAAATCAACATCTCTCCTACAAATTGTCCTTCACTAATTCCATATAATTTATCTGTCTGTTGTTTTAATACCTGTACCAGGTATGACTTATCCTTTGATTCATAAACGCTTGCTCTCCCAGATGTGCAAAACAATCTTTCAATAACCTTTTAATATTTTCTCCTAAGAAACTCACTCAACTAACTCTTCTTGTTGAACTAATATGTAGCCAAATTCGCTCGCTTTTTTGATCAAATTTTTTACAGTTCTATCTTTATAGCGTGTTTCATAGTATTCCATTCCTTTTTCTACATATTCCTGTCCGTATTTGAGCATACTATAAAATATGCATGCCATTTTTCTTGCGGTAGCTGTTATTGCTTTTGGTGCTCCTAGTCGTTTTTTCAATCTTCTGTAGTATGCACCCAATGCACTTTTACTATTTCCTACAGAATGAGCAGCTATTCGCAAAGCATTCGCAGCACGGTTAATGACTTTACGTGTTCTTGTGTTAAACACTTTCTCCCCTGTAACTTTATTAGCAGGACTGAGTCCCAACCACGACGAAAAGTGCTTTTCTGTTGGCCATTTACTATGGTTTATACCAACTTCTGAAATAATGGTATGTATACTTAATACATCGAATCCAGGAATTTTAGTGAAATCCATACCAGTTATTCAGTGCAGTTCCTCATACAAAGCAAAGCTTGGCTTACTTTTGCTATTTTTATTCTTTTGCTTACTTAGCTGTTTGCTTTCACAAGACTTTGTTTCAAACGTTTTATAATAGGCTTCAATATTTCTATCACATTCTGCTATGTTTTCTTGATAAATATTATATAATTCAAATTCTTGCTTCAGCGTGAATAAGTGTTCCTCTCTATAGTCACCAGCTAACGCTTTTGCAATAGTAGACTGATCATTTTTCATTCGCACGTCCCTGAATTCTGCTAATTTTTCAGAATCTCTTTCGCCTTCAATTATAGCTTCAATGAATGTCATACCAGTTATCCCAGTAATATGACTAATAACCTTGTGGCCTAAACGATCCATGAAGCGGTCCGTAGCTATGCAGTTGTTGAAGCCATTGGCAATCTTGAACGTCAGACTTCCTACCAGGTACATTTTTTACATGCCGTGCATTCACCAATCTTACCTCGAATTTGTATGACTCAAGTATTTGAAATAAAGGAATCCAGTATACTCCTGTTGATTCCATAGCTACTGTTGTAACTTTACACTTTTTCAACCTCTGTGCTATGTTATGAAGGTCATCAGTAAAGCAGCCAAATTTCTGAACGCGTTGTTCATCTCTTCCTTCAGGTACACACACATCGTGTACAGCTGAACCAATGTCTATTCCTGCTGCATTAGGATTCACTATTTCTAATTTACTTCTTGCTTTTTTCATGGTAACATAGGGAAACGCTTCAGCTTGGAACGGTTGATAGTACAATCTCCTAACCGAGGTAGTCTAAATGACTCCATCAATGATTTGACCGTTCCTTCCAAAAGCATGCTTGCATACGGGCACTTGGGCACCATTGAAAATGTCGGTCATAACTGCAGAGGCGCTCACTGTACAACTATACTTGAAAACTACTAAAAACTTAAATTTGTGTGTTTCTTTCTGATTTGACAGATTTCGTCTGTTCGATGCTTGCATCTTTTGCTTTTATGTACTAGCCTTTACTTGTAGCAGACTTCCTTACCTCACTTATTTTTTATAGCTCTGCTCAAACATGGAAACCATTTTACCTTTATATAGTAACTTAAGAAGCACGCTAAGAAAGTGGCTATATTGGTAGGAGGAAATCTCCTTTTTGGCTCCTCTATGCTGCAACGATTTTTACTAATATCCCCCAGCGGTGGCACATTGGCAAAGGGTTGGATTGGGTATGAAGCTCAGTTCCTCTATCAAATCTCCTTGGCTCTTGTTTTGCATATAACGGTTGTCCTAGTGTATTTATCGTCTCATTAAAGTCCGCTGGCGCGAAGAAAGTAGTAAATGTTCTTGCTGTTCCTAGTGGAAAACAATGTCCTGTATCTTTTTCTATGAATCTTCTCACAATTCCTTCAGGATCGGTTGCTTGCCCTCTATATTCCTCAAATGTTATTCCACAGAACGTAAATCCTGATCTCATATCGTTCCGGAGTGCTGCTCCTTCTTGCCATCTCTCATATGCTTCTTTTACTTTGGCATGAGAAGTTAAAGCGTCAAAAAACTCAGGACTTACTAGCGCATGAATCCCGGTCATATATTCACCACTTGAGTTGTCCTCAACATGACGCAATACTTCCAGACACTTACGTTTTACATCAGTGGTTGTTGTTCCCAGCGCAAAATTTACTACTTTTGGCGTAATTTCAAATTCGTTATACAGATTTAACAATTCACTGCCATCTGCGTCCAGAATAATCCCTTCCAATGCTCCCATCCGCAAATGTTCTAACGTTCTCGCGTGTTTGTTTCTCATCAACTCCAGGTGATCTGTTACTACACTCGCCAACGCTTTCAGTTCATTCTCTGACCCAAATTCCCTTATCCCTTGCACTTCCTCTGGTAACATTACATCATCATGGGGAATATGTGGTATCGTAAATGTTCTTATTTTTCGTTTTCCACGTTTTCCCACTGTTGCTGGTGCTCCCGGAACTTGCGTTGGTAATAAACTCAATACTCCGTTTTGCTCTTCTATCGTAATATGTCGAAATCTTACCGATCTACTTGGTCGACGCGACCATAATTTATCGGCAATATGTTTATTGCTTTAGTTAATTCCGTCATACTAAATGCTGAATTTGTAAATGGATTTTGTATTATTTTTCTCCCTTTTTTCCTATTAACTTAAGTTGAGTTAAAGTTGAGACACCTTTGCGAATGATAATGCCTCGTGCTTCAAGTTACTTTATTGCTGCAGCCTTCTGCTCTTCAGTGATATTTGCTGGCCATATAACTGCATGATCTGCTAGCATCGCAATACGTGTAACGATTACTGCTTTGGTCGTTTCCGTCGCATTTACATCCCTTGTTATTACACCTATCGCTGTTTGCGTGCCGTCTGTAGCTGTTGGATTTAAGGACTTAATTAGACCGTCTTTAGTATCACAACCAACAACTGTACCAAGTTTAAGGTTTTGCCCCTTTGCTACTGTTATTTGGTCTCTTGAATATAGATTTGATGCCTCATACTTTAATAGGTCACCAAGGTTATTTTGTTCAGTTATACAACTCATAAATTTTTCTTCTTTATTTTCTACTTTCGCCGCTTTTGTTAACAGGCGATATAGCCTATTTACCGCGGTGTTTATTGTTTCGCGGTAAAAGATTTATAATTGTGGCGCGTTTTAGCTGTTTGTTTACCGCGGCGTATGTTAGCATTATATACCGCGGTTAAGACCATCAAATGCCGCGACTTTTCGCTACCTGCATCATCAAGTCTTCTGGTGTACTTTGCGATATTGTACTCAAAATCTCTGTCTTCTTCGTACGCTCTGCTAGTATCGACATTAATATCTCTTGCGCTTGTTTCGCATTTACATTCTGTTCAATAAATTCCCCTATCTTCTCTGGCATCTTCGATAAATTACATAATCATATTACCTCTAATACTTCCGTGCGGCCGCTCTCGTACCCTAAACATCTTCCTTGCATCAATATCTATTGCTTGTTCTTTTATCTCAGTTTTAGTCATATTTCTCCTATAATTATCTATTAATTCTGAAAATGTCGTAATTCCATCAGAATCTCTATTGCTTTCTCACCAAAATATAGCCCTGCTTCCGTTGATCTGATCTTTTCCGTTGAAAGATTTCTATTTCTTGCTATAAGCTGCAAAAACGTATCATATAGGAGGTCTACTTCTTCTTGCAACCTTTCCAAACTTTCTGATGTTATCGGCTCATGCGGATTTAAATCGTTTTTTCGACTTCCAGCAAAAACAGTTGTGTACTTAGTACCTTGCTTTTCATCGAATCCACTTTGATCAAAGTGACTTGCTATTACTCCTATGCTTCCAACTCCTGAAGTTCTCGTTACCAATACTTTTCCAGCACTTGATGCAATTGCATACGCTACGGAATACGCATCATCATTTGCTATCGCCACAATCCTCTTTTTTGTTCTTGCTTCATAAATAAGTCGGAAAGGTCAAATAAACCGTTAACTTCCCCCCCCCCCCCCGGGGCTGTCTATGTCCAAAATTATTGTTTCTACTTCTTCATCTATTAAAGCTTCTTCTATCTCTTCACGTATCTTCTCATATGATGTCATCCCTAAAATATCGTCAAAAGCTTCTGAATTCTTCGTCAAGATTCCATGTATTGGTATTACTTTTATTCCCCTTTCACTATTTCTTGTTACATGTTTTATGTTTTCGAACGTAGGGTGTTTTGCTGCTTGTAATGACAGTAATTCAGAACTTCTCGCCTCTATCATCATCGGCTTATTCATCCAATTTATTTGTGTCGTCATATGTTTTTTATATTTTTGTTTGTGTCTGGGGCAATGAAAACCCATTTGTCATAGAAATAGAATTTTATATCATTTCAGCATTAGAATTAAAGTTACCCACATCAGAATAAAATTAAAGCCTAGTTCACTCGCACGTCTTTGATCTTCGGCAATTTCTTGGTCTATTTCCTCTACATCATAACCAAGTTCTGATACTACTTCTGACCTGCTCTTGAATCCATTTCTTACTGCCATTTGCTGTGCTTGCTGATCTTTTAGTGGATCTACGTGAGCACACCCTTGCGGTATCCATTTTACCTCTTTTGCTGTTTCTTTTGCATAATTTTCACCTATGTCCAGTTCTCCAGAGAGTAGTGCTAATTCTAGCCACCTATTCCATACTGGTCGGCAAAGCTGATATACTACCACGTTATGCTGTAACATTCCGCACCTCCGGCGAAACTCTATTAACCCAGTTCGGATTGATGAATAATTGACACCACTTAGATTTCCTGTTAGCTGCTCGTGAGTTATTCCCATGCCTGCTGCTATTGCCCTGAGCTGCTGTTTCATGAATGCTTCATAACTTCCTCCAACAGCTGATGGTTCTGAAGATTTTATATCCTCTCCCGGGTCTAAAAGTTGCATAGTTCCTGGTTCTGGTCCTGAAATTGCTACCCCCTGTTCATTGCTTTCTCCTTCTCCTAAAATATTTGCTTCTGGATCAAGTCTTGTAATAAATCCCGCAAACTTCGCTGCAGTCTTTTTTCTCACTAATTCCGCATCGTCATATTGATCAAGTTCATAGAGCTTCAAAAGTACTGTAGAAAGCCACGGCACTCCCCGAATCTGCCCAGGTCTCAGTAGCCTGTAGATATGTAAAACATCATTTGCTGGCACTCTCACTGATTTGCCAAACGAGCCTTCACCTGGATGTTCTCTAAATAGGTAATACGCTTCTCTTTGCCTAAGCCTATTGAACTCAATCCCGTTTCTAATTACGTTACCGTTGGCAAGGGTTTATTACTCTTATTGTCTAAATGCTCTGATTCCAGTACTTGCAGTTGCAACGGCACACAAAGTCCATCTTCTCGTTTTCTTGTTCGGAGTCTTACAAGACATTCCCCTCCTTCTATCATGCTCCTACAAACCAAAGCTTGTAATCCATAAAAATCTCTCACTCCGCTACTGTCTGTTTCATCTGTCCATCTCAGCCATAACTCTTGGACTTTTTTGCGAAACTCTGCATCTTTGGCTTTTGACTGCGGTGTTATTCCTGTCCCAACAGAGTTACTTACTATCGTATCGATGATGTTTGCTGCACAGGAGTTCTTTCTTACCATGTCACGTGAACGACTACGCAGGTGTTCAAGGCTTTGAGACAGCAAATTCTTTATGCTCCCTCACTCTGGTTGAAAGTGCAATAATCTTCTTCCTGAACCTGATGCATCCCATGCTGAACCTTTAGGCTTTGGTGGTTTGCGGAATAATTGTTTGAATGATTTCAATAACATTTAGCCTCTGATTGTTTCAATCATGCAGCAGGTTGTTGCACAAATTTATAGTTTAATATTGAGAAATTTCAGCAAGCTGCAGGAGAATTTGGTCATTGACTTTTTATAACGCATTTACCTCTTAATAAATGGTACTTCTGTGTCCTATTTCTGTGATGATTACTGTGTTCTCTAATTTATCTACTTTATAAATAATCCGATAATCGCCTACTCTTAATCTTTTACTTCCTACTAATCTACCACTTAATGGCTCACCGAAATTAATTGGATCAATTGTAAGCCGCTCGTCTATAGCTCTCCTGATTCTTGATCTTATTGTTGGTGGTAAAGTAAGGAAATCTGTCTCAAGAACCTTTTCTGAATAGATAATATTGTATTTCACTCATCTTTAATTGTCTTTGCAGATAATATTTTATCTCAATCGACATCCTCACTTCTGACCGTCTTTGCATCTGGCACATCACGTTCTTTTATAATTTCAGCCATCGCTTTCTCTGCTTCAAATTCTTCTTTCACAAGACACACTAAAACTTCTGGTATAGTTTTAATTCATGCTTTTGTGACCTCTATAAGATACTGAGCAAATTCACCCTCGAAACTTACATTAATATTGAGCTTTTTTTGACTTTGAGCCATATGATTAACCGGAAAACATCAACTATAGACTATAACATTTTTACACAATTTTGTCAATCCCCTTACTCGTTGAAATAACAATCTTTCTCTTTGGCTTCACACCTGCAACTTTCAGCTCAGCTTTGATTCGTTGTCTTAAATCCAATAGATCTTTTATCTGAACTTCTCCATACCTAACCACATGATCACCATACGCAATCGATACTACTCTCCCTCCGCTCTGTAGTTTCTTTATCGCTTCTTCTACTTGAGTTAAATATTCTTGGTTGTACATCAACTTTTCTCACTCAACCATTGACTTCTTCTCACTCTCTTTGACTTTTTAGCTTTTTCACCTGCTAAACTTCCCCATTTACTCTCTGGCCAACGATCAATCGCCAGGGCAAAAGACGCTGCTCTTGCGTAAATTCGGCAATCTAGTACTTTATTTCGGTCTCTTATCTTTTGCCATTCTTGCTTGGTATACCCTTCTACTATTTTGGTAATTAGTTGCGGCGCCCCTTCTGTTAAAACATTGAGCAACTGAAACTATTCTGACTTTAATATCGATACTCCAACTGTCCACAGCTTCAATCCTCTCTCTAGCTTTTGTCCGCTAACTGTTACATCAACTCTACTTGGGCTGCTAAGTGGCACTAGCGCTTTGTTTGCCCTTTCACTGCCATTACTCTCCCAGAGCCTTATTGACCCCTTACCCAGTTGTATACCTCTTGTGTTGCATACCCAGCATCTACCGCCATCATGCTTATCATGTATTCAAGCCCATTTTCACCGATAAAATGATGATTCAATAGCTCCGAAAGTTTCCCCCATACTTCTTCCCCTCTCGGATCTCCTTCAAATACCTGGTAGTCTATTGACCAACTTTCTCGGTTTTTCCCCATGCTACTACTTCTACTTCTAACCGATCTTTTTGCACATCAACCCCTGCCGTAAACACTATTTTCCACCTTTTGGCACCGTACCCATCGGAAAATTTTCTCGACGCTCAAATAGTTGCTTCCAGTCTGGTACTTCTCCTTTATCTACCCAGGTTTCTCCGAGTGTTGTATTTATCCAAACTTTCAGTAATTGTTCATTTTCCTTTGCATGCAGATAATCTTCTACTGCTTGTTTCCAACCATACCAGCCAACTGGGCTATACAAGCTTGAAAGGTGGAATCCTATTTTTGCCTCTTTTTTTCCTTCTTTCCCTGTAGCTCTTCATTCACCTCTAGCTAGCATCTCTGTTTTCTGATGATTTTTTATTTCTCCCCTACACTCTATGCAAACGTAGTGGGCTGTTGAGGGTTCTTCATCTTCCCACTTCATCTGTGGCCATTTCAGCACCTGATAGTGATCACAATGTGGACAAGGTACAAAAAAGTAACGTTTGTCTGAACTCTCAAATTCCTTCTCTATTCTGCTTATTCCATGAACCGTTGGTGTTGAAACCAAGAATATTTTTCGCCACGTAAATGTATTAGTTCGCGCGATACTGAGAAGAACTGGATCTCCTTCTCCTCCTGAATCTCCTGGATATGCATCTACTTCATCTAAAAAAAGATATTTTACCGGCATAGAGCGCAGACCCACTGGACTGTTGGCACCTGTTACTACTACCATTCCTCCCGGAAACTCTTCGCTCTGCACAGTATTCCCTGAATCTCTCGACCTTGGATCTTTTATTTTACTCCTTAAACATGGCGTATCTTCAATGAGCGGCGCAAATTTTCCCTTTGACCAACGCTTGCCCATTTCTACTGTTGGCTGTACTACTAGCATTGGCCCTGGTGTTTGATCGATAATATAGCCGATCCAGTTGTTTCCTGCTTCTGTTCCTCCAATCTGTGCTCCTTTCATGAATACCACCTTTTCAGCCGGTGAAGACGAAGATAGTGAATGCATTATTTCCTTAAGGTAGGGTGTTTTCTGTGTTCTCCATTTTCCTGGTTCTGATGATGCTATGGTCGAAAGCTGACGATTCTTATCTGCCCACTCTGATACTTTTAGTGGTGGATCTGGCTTCAACCCTATATAAAAGCTACTGCTATAGATCATAATGTTATTCGCTGCAATTGCTGCACTTCTATGCTGCTTTAAGTAAAAGGCACTTTTTGTCTGCAGTAAGTATCTGCTGACGCGTTACTTAAAATCATTATTGCAACTAATATGTGAATTAGGCTCACTAAGGCGATGAAACGATTCCTTAATAATTTTAGATTGTATGTCATCATTGAGATTCACTTTGTTTCAGCTCTTCTGAAGCAGTTCTGATTCCCTCAGTCAGTGTCTCATGGATCTTCTCTGTGTCATTTATCGATGCTAGTAACGCTGAAGCCCTATCTGGAATGTAAAGCAAATTATTACGGACAACTCTCGCAACATTAAATGCTTCAGTCTTTACTTCTTCTACTGAGATAAGTTCTCTTATTTCAGCTTTTGCTTTGCCTCGAGCAGTTTTCCCCGCTCCATTTCATTTTTTATCCGGGTTTTTAGCAGCATGGTATAGAGCTCACTGATGTTTCCCCTTTTTTCCTCAATTTCTCTGCCTTTTCTCCTCAGTGATTGACTTGGATCTCTAATTGCTGCCACCGCTTCATTTGCTTGTTCTCGGTCAATCAAACCATCCTCCAGCTCATTTATTCCTTTCTTTACTAAATAACAGATGTTTCGCTTTGAAACTCCTAGTTCTCTTGCTCATTCCGTCTGCGTGATTTTCCTTCCTTCCACTTTTTTCTCCCTTCTTTTACCGTTTTCCTTCTTGGTTTTGCCAGTATCCGAAAGTATCGCTTCTCTTCCAGTGTATACTCTCCAGCGCTTTATGGATATATCAACAAATTTGGGTTCAAGTTCTACGGTTCTACATATTCTTCCTGTTCTCTCACAGCCAATTAATGTACTCCCAGAACCACTAAATGGATCAAGCACTATGTCTCCTGGTCTACTGCTATTTAGTATCGCTCTCTCCATTAACTCCACTGGTTTCATCGTTGGGTGCAGTGAGTTGTACGTTGGCTTGTCGTGAAACCAGAGATCACTTTGATTGCGTCCCCCATGCCACTCACGTTCATTGCCGTTCTTCCAACCGTAGAGTATTGCTTCGTATTGTCTTCGGTAATCAGATCTTCCTAGCGTAAAATGATTCTTTGCCCAAATGATGAATGTCAACCATCTTCCACATGCTTCTTCAAATACTTTTTGCAAGGTCGAAAGCTCGGATGATGATGCACAGATGTAGATTGCCCCTTTGGTGTATGCTAAAACGTGAGTACAAATGTCATACAGAAAAAGTTCGTAATTTTCACCTTGATCATCGTTTAATATCTTCTTGTCTTCTCTCTCTTGACTGTCACCATATGCTACGTTATACGGAGGGTCACACACGGTAATATTTGCCATTTTATCGTCTAATACCGCTTCAAATGATTCAACCAGACAACTATCACCACAGAAGATTCGATGACCAGCTAAAATCCATAAATCCCCTGGTTTTGTTGTTTTTACTTTTTTGATATCACCGGCTGAGTCGGAAAAATCTTCTTTCTGACTGTTTTCTCCATCTAAATCATCAAAAAAACGTTGGACTTTTTCTAGTTCAAATCCGGTCATTTTGAGGTCAAACTGCAAATCTTCTAACCCTTGAATTTCTACCTTTAAAAGATCATCGTCCCACTTTGCCCAGTTAGCTGATTGATTTGCCAGTAACCGAAAAGCTTTGGTTTGGGCATCACTTAAGTTATCACTGAGCACCACTGGAATACTCTCCATACCCAGTTTTCTTGCTGCTTTGAGGCGTAAATGACCATCAACTACAGTGCCATCGCTTTTTGCAACTATTGGAATACGAAAACCAAATTCCCGGATTGAAGCACACATTCTGTTTACTACATCGTCATTCTTGCGAGGGTTACGCTCATATTCGACAAGATTTTCAATAGGATAGTGGTGGATTGCTAAATTCATACTCTTAATAATTTATTAAATTCAGATTCTTAATAACTTGTTAAAAAGTTAATAATCAAAATACGTCTGATGCTAGAGAGGGCCTGGGGTTTCGCGCCCAAATCAGCCTGGCTGGCGGAAAGGACCCACTTTCTATGTGCTATCTAGCATATTAAAATCTTCACTAAGATTATTAACATGAAATATCAACGCCAAAGCATCAGCTTCATCATCATCTCGAGATGAAAAACCTTTTCCCTTTACAGCTTCAATGACTTCACCCTTACTTGCATTGCCTCTGCCTGCTATGAAACGTTTTATCGTCTTTACCGGAACACCTTTGTAAGGTATGTGATGCTCCTCACACCAAGCAGCTAAAACGGCAAAGAAACCACCATAACAATGAGCAGCATCAGTTCCAAGGTGTCTTCTTACTTCTTCAAAATACACTGCTTCAATATTTGAAAATCTTTCTCTTATCTCATTGAGCCACGTACGAAAATTTAAGAAGTGCATGCCACCTTCGCTGAAACGGCTACCATGGAAGTTTTCACTACGACTTTGAATTACTCCATCTGTAAAAATAGCCCAGCCAGTTTGTTTGCCGAGGTCTAGTGTTAAAATAGACATCCTATATTACAAAAACATCATCCTGATAACGTAATAGGTGTTCCACAATGTAGAATACGTTCGTCACTTACTTCATCTGAGTGAGATAAGGACCACACTTCATCATTAGATACCTCTATGCTTGAATCGTGTTTGCATAGTAAAACAGCACAATTTAACGTTTTTGCTATATAAGCACAGCAACCCTGCATAAACTGCTTAAGGTGAGAGGAATTACTTTCATCTCCTCCAAATAAATCTAAAGCTGTATCTAACACCACAAGTTTTGATTGAAATAATTTAATATCTTCAAATAATTCATGAAAGAAAGGGCTATACCCTTATCGTTGAAAGTGATTAAGAGATTATCTTTTCCATCTATTGCCAGAATCTGTATCTGGCTTTCAAATAAAGCTTCTTCAACTTGGTAAAGACATAAACTGACGACGTATTATATCTCGTTCACTGCTCTCACAAAATACACCATATGCTTTAACCTGTTTGACATCCATATTGAGCAATGTCTTACCAGTAGCAACCGATGTCATTAATTTTTGAGCAAGAAGTGATTTACCAACTTCACGTTCACCTTTAAGAAACGATACTTCTCCTAGGGAAAGCCAATCTTGTACTATAAACTCTTTTTCAGGAGGTGAACCAACCCATTTCGAAAGATCTATTCTTGCACAATCTATTGCATTAATCATAAAATTACCAAAATATTAGTAAAAGTAGCATTAAATATCGTTTGATTCTTCATATAAAAAGCGGTTTACAGTTTTTTTGCTGACCAACAACGGAAATCCAAGAATCATCCTACAAGGTAATCTGTTTCATTGCCCCTATACTAATGTATTACCGTGTTCCTCATGGTTTTTTATGATGAATTTGAAAAAAAAGTTGAAATAATTTTAAATTGCAAAGTTAATTGTCGGTTATGTAGTTGTGTTTTTACAATTTTTTCAAATTTTTCTTTACAAAGTATAAAAATCATGTTAAACTTATGAGTAGGTTTGTTTTGTAATAGCAATTTTAATTGAGTTTAAAGGGGTGTTATAAGCGCTCTTTGATCAGAGGGGCTGAAAGTTACGCCTAGCTTTAAAACGTGTCTTTTTTGCCTTTTCCAAAAATTGAAAGCTTCTTCTCAAAGTAATTTCAACACAACTGAAGCTTATTACCTTACGCGCGCGTAACTTGTTTTCAATTTGAGCTATTTATTTAAATTTCAAATTCCTGAGAAACATATTATTAAAAATTTAAGCAATATGAAAACAGCATATAAATAGTTAGAGTATGTATCTTAAAAGTACATACTTTATTATTATTCATAATAATAGGGGTTCTTTTCAAAACTGAGGTATGGATAAAGTCAGTCAAATACCAGCCTTTCACAGTAATTGGGTAGTTTTCTTGAGTTGTAATCTTAAATTGCACTATATTCCTCAACAGTAGCCGACTTTTTGATTTAGTAAACCTTTATTTTGCAATCTAAACCAGGCCTAAACTGCCCAAAATCGGCGTAAACTCGAATCTGATTCCAAACTTTTTTCAACTTTTTTTTCTAATTTTTCATAAAATTGTATGAGAAACACGGTAATACATTAAAATAGGGCAGTGAAAAAACCCTATCAACTTCACATTCTTTTCATTTCATTAAAAAATTAGGTTACGCCTGAAGAGAGCTAGAAGTAATTAAATAAGCACTTAATAAATTTCATAGTGAGCAGCTTAAGTAGTGTTTTGCAAATATCTTTATAAGAGTTAATATGTATATTGTGCATGACAAACAAGCTTTATTTGAGATGTCAGCAGAAGTAAAAGCAGAACTACTTTCAAAAATAGATTTGTGTTTATCCTATTTACTACCAAATGGTACTTTTCACGGTGGTAAATTCTATGTTGGCAACATTAGGGTAGATAGGGGAAAAAGTTTAGTAGCAGAGACAAGAGGAGAAAGAGCTGGATTATGGCACGATTTTTCTACAGGTGAAGGCGGAGATATACTTAATCTCTGGTGGAATGTTACCGGTCAGACCAAGTTTCTTGATACCATAGAAGATATAGAAAAATGACTTGGTCGCTCAACATCTCAACCAAATAAGTTAGAATATTTAAATAAATCAGAAACATATTGGAATTACCGCGATGAAAACAACCAAGTAATAGCGAAAATCTATCGTTACAATGATACTGCAGGAAAAAAACGATATAGCTGTTTTGATATAAAAACTCAAGTAATACTGCTCCAAATCCAAGATCTTTGTACAACATTCCAGGTATAATTAAATCCGATAAAATTGTTTTTGTTGAAGGTGAAAAATGTGCTGGAAGTTTGATAAATAAGGGCATAACAGCAACAACAACGATGTTTGGAGCGAATGCACCTTTCGATAAAACAGATTGGACTCCGCTAAAAGGTAAACATATTATCATTTGGCCAGACAATGATGAAGCAGGTAATAAATATGCCAAAAACGCTTTCTATTTCAAAAATTTCCCAATATAAACCAAAAGGCTGGGATGCTGCTGATTGTATTCAAGAGGGAATAGATGTTGAAAAGTTTCTAACTACAACTATTCGCATACCATGCAGAAAGAACGTTACATTTTTCCTTGCTAATCAATACCTAAATCAAAAGTCTCCTGGGCCAGAAGATATCGTTGCACCAAGGATTTTAACTCCAGGAGGTCTTTTGGTATTTGGCGGGTCTCTTAAGGTTGGTAAAAGCGATTTTCTTATCTCGTGGCTCGCACATATGGCAGCAGGCAAACAATTTCTAGAGATGGCTCCAACAAGATCTTTACGGATTCTTTATGTCCAGACAGAGATTGGCTATTTCTACATGTGTGAGCGCATGAAACAATTTAAACTTGATCCAGAGATTCTTGAGTTAGTCCCCTGTAATTTAGCCATTACGCCACAAACAAAGTTGATTTTAAACGAAGATGGCATTGAGGACATTGTCACTGAAGCAGAGAAGATCTTTGCTCCAAATACAGTTGATATTATTGCTATCGATCCATTACGTAACATTTTTGATGCTGATGAATATGGTAGCGAAAATGGCAACAATGCTATGCTTTTCTTTCTCCAGGAGAGAATTGAAAAGCTACGATCTCTAATTAATCCTGAAGCAGGGATTATTCTCATTCACCACACGAAAAAGATGCCAAAGAAGTTACTGGAAGAAGATCCATTTCAAAGCTTTAGTGGTGCTACCAGCCTAAGAGGATTTTATACTACCGGAATGATCATGTTTAGGCCAGATGAAAAGAACAGCAACCGTCAACTGATGTTCGAGCTACGTAATGGTAATTCTATTTCACCAAAGTGTGTTTATAAAGTTAATGAACCTTGATATGAAGTTGGTTTTGAGTCACATAGGCTGATTTTTTATTTTTCTTATTAGCCTAATTAATGAACAAGGACTATGAAGAAAAGCTAGATGCTGAACGTTCTCGTAGGCAAGACATTATCCTAGATTCAATCTATTTGGAAGGACGTAATGGCAACGTTTATACGATTAATCAATTTTGTCAGGCATTTGAAAACAAAGAAGGTTCAGGTAGCAGGCATCCTATTCGGGATCGTCTTGATGTTCTTTGCCACGAAAGGTTACATAAAATTCAACAGAGAAGGCAAAAATGCTGCAAGAAACAAATACGGGATACTCTGTGTTGAAGGTATGGAACTCGGAGAGAAAGTATTAGATCGGCAAAAGAACAAAAAGATCATGGTTCACAATAGCTTACTACCGACGCACTACAAATCACCGCATTACGGGAGGGTCATTCCTGTCGAAAATCCAAACGTTTGGGTTTATCATGGCTGAACTTTCCAAACATTAACATCCTAAATTTCTCTTAAAATTTTTTTATCAAGAATCATTATGACTTCAAAAAATTCATATACTGGCATTGATCAGAAAATTGTCAAAAATATAAGACATTATGCAAAACGTGTTAGAAGAGATAAAGCTTTTGCTCATGAAGAAATCGAAGATATTGAGCAAGAACTCTTACTTGATTGTTTACCTGGCTTGGAGATTTACAATGCACTTGAAGACCGGAATACCAGAACAAACAATCTATAACACAATTAAAGCATAACGTAAGAACTTTTCTCACTTAAAAACGTACCTATTTAGTTGAACACACCTTACAGGAAAAATATAAAAATAATAAGCAGCGAACAAAGGGCAAAGATGGTAACAGGTGTGAAGATAGTAATCTTTGGGCCTTGTGGAATCGGCAAGACCAGTCTACTTGAAACTCTTGATGAATCAACAACACTTTGTCTTGATTTTGGAGCAGGGCTTTTAGCAGTTCAGGACTGGAAAGGAGATTCAATCAGCGTTCGTACTTGGAATGAGGTAAGAGATATAGCTTGTCTTATTGGTGGGCCTAATCCTGCATTAAAACCTGATCAAGCATATAGTCGAAGGCACTATCAGCATGTATCTGGCAAGTACAAAGACCTTTCTTCGGAGTTTTTTGAATATCATTGCATTTTTATCGATAGTATCACTGTTGCATCACGTTTATGCTTTTCATGGGCAAGAAGGCAACCTGAAGCTTTTTCCGATAGATCCGGAAGAGAAGATAAGAGAGCTGCTTACGGCACACTTGCTCAGGAGATGACGGCTTGGTTAAATCAGTTTCAGCACATCAGAGATAAGGACATCATTATAGTTGGCACATTAGGTCAGTATGTTGATGATTGTAATCGTTCAACCTGGCTGCCTAAATGTGAAGGGGCTAAAACTGCCAGTGAAATTCCTGGGATTGTTGATGAAGTAATCAGCGTGGTTGGCATCAAGAAAGATGATGGCACAGAGGTACGTTCATTTGTCTGTCAGACGATTAATTCTTGGGGATATCCAGCTAAAGATCGAAGTGGCTGCTTGAATATGGTTGAAGAACCACATTTGGGTAAGCTGCTTACAAAAATTAAAACCAAGACTTTTTCTACTGCTACTCAACTTGGAGAATAATCTATGACACAAAGCTTTTTAAATATTGGTCAAAAATTCCTTTCTTTAGTGTTAAGGAATATTCAGATGATCAATTGCCAATACCAGAAGACATTGTCTCGCCAAGAATTTTAACCAAGAGAGGTTTACTAGTATTCGGTGGCCCTCCTAAGATCGGAAAGAGTGACTTTTTGATTTCTTGGCTCATTCATATGGCTGCTGGAGTTTCGTTCCTTGGCATGACACCAAGTAGACATTTGAAGATCTTCTACATGCAAACTGAAATTGAATACGAATATATGAAAGAACGTTTGCAACAACTTCAACTTGATAACGGGCTTTTGGATATAGCTGCCAATAACTTAATTATCACGCCGAGAGTGCAATTATCGTTCAATAGTGAAGAAATAGATGAAATCAAAAACACCGTTAAAGAGCGTTTTAAACCTGATATTATTGCAATTGACCCTCTGCGGAATATCTTTAGTAGTGAATATGGGAATGAAAATGATAACTGTGCTATGTTATTCTTCTTGCAAAAAACACTTGAAAAACTACGTAATGCTATTAACCCAGATGCTGCCATAATACTTACCCACCACACAAAAAAATTATCCAAAAAAATGCTGGAAGAGGATCCATTTCAGGGTTTAAGCGGTGCTGGTTCTTTAAGGGGCTTCTACACTATTGGAATGGTGATGTTCGGTCAAGATGAAGAAAGCACTACCCGTCAAATAGTGTTTGAGTTGCGAAATGGTGAACGTGTGCCAAACAAGTTTGTTGATAAAATAAACGGTCACTGGCAGCTTGTGGACCAGCGGAATAACTAATTTCAACTTTATTATGGGAACCTTATGTTACAGTATTTAACTGATTTTAACACGACAAAGTCGCAAAGTAATTTAATACCTAAAGGTACAACGGCAAAAGTCAAAATGGCTATTATACCTGGGGGTTATGAATGCTGGCTCACTACTGGTAGTATCTATTTAAACGCAGAAATTACCGTCATTGAAGGGCAATATGCAAAACGTAAGATTTATCAAGTGATTGGTATTAAGAGTGGTAAAGCAAACGTTGAAAAGGAAGACGTTTGGGGAGAAATGGGTCGTTCTATGATTCGAAGTATTTTAGAGAAAAGGCGGTACTTGCCCGTAAGCTGAACTCTATTGCAGATTTAAATGGGTTAGAATTCAGAGCAAAGGTAGGTATTGAAGCTGATCGGTATGGGGAAAAGAACAAGATTGCTACGGTTATTACTTCAGAAAATACTGAAAATGATTGGGTACCGTTTTGAAGTACGACGAGGAGAAGCTCTGGATTGCTGTCATTGAGAGGGCTATGAAAGATGCAGTAGGAAAAAACGTAAAACTGGAAGAAGAAGCGATAAAATGGTTAAATTCAGAGTCTTTTGAAACTGTTTGTGAGCTAGCTAACCTTGATTTTAAACTTGTGACAGATAGCTTATCTCAAGAACTGAAGGGCCACTTGTATGAGAAGGTAAAACTTATGAGAGCTTAAAAAATGTCTCCACTTTTTTCATAAAAACCCATGGGAAATACGGTATATATGTATAGTAGAGGGGTCAAACATGTCAATCCTAACACAAACGGGAAGAGTAGCAATAGCAGCAAGTATAAAAGAGCAAGTTATACATCTTGCCTGGGGCAGTGGTGATGGAAACTCTGGAAGTAGTCATCAGGTCGAAAATTCTTTCACTCCTGATGGCGAAATAAAGCTTGATCATACCACTATTAAAAATGTAAAAGTTTTTACAGGACAGACAATTTATCAGCCAAGTATAGACTATACAGTTGATAGCGGTACTGGTGTTATTCAGCGCCAAGAAAATAGCTCTATCACGGCAAATAATGCAGTTACTGTAGAGTATACTCAAGATACCACCAGAGTCCATTACGTCTGAAAAACTGCTCAATGAACTTGGCAGACGCGTTGTCGATGAGGTTTTCTTCTGCGTGGGTGATCAAAACGGATAGCTTGTTACTCCCTCTGGAAGGTTTAAATCTTCCGCTGTACCAACAATAATCTTTATCTCAAGTTTACTTTCGATTTCACGGATAATATCGCTTTTTAAAAACTTTATTAGGAGCTTTACAGAAGAGATGTATATCATCTGAATAATAGTAACTGACTGAATTCTTTCTTACAAGGAATAATACATTAAAAACATCATATGAACTTAAGACCGTTGATCTAGGCGGATCATATTCCGCTGGATCAGCATTTATTGTTGTGGGAACTTCTGAATCGGTGAGATTACACCTCTCCACGAAGATCCAACTACGCAGGTTAACGAGGAAGTTGGACAGTTGATGGGTTGACGGCCGGATCTGATTTCTTCGCTGTTTTCTTATCTGTACGACATCTTGTTAGTAGTTTCTTGTAACAGAGGTAAACGATTAACAATATTGAGGAAATATAAATTATGATTGTCCAAACACTGGGAAGGTTCGAAATTTGATCAAATGATAAACTGGGAGTGTTATCGATAATACGAGATTTTAGTTCTTCTAATCCATCCAATTAAGGTTCTTCTAAATGCAGAGTAAAATTAGTATGCGAGTTACATATAGTTCTTATATCCAAATCTGGATAAAGTATCGGTTGGTTGAAATATGTTACTTGCTCTTGATTGATAATTGTTTCTTGACTCGTAATAATTTGACAATGTTCTGGGATTTCAAATAAGTATGTACCGATCACTTTCAAGATTTCTTCTTGATTTTCACACTTCAGTTTCAATGTTTCTTCAGATGGAAATATTCCAATCCAATTATTTGATTCTTCCAGTCTTTTAATAATCGATCTGGTGATTTTTACTTGGATTTGTTAACAGGATGATGTGTTTTTTGTATTCAAAAGTTGAATTTCGCAAGGCTTTTCTGCTGTAACTTCTTGTAAGTCTAGTTTCTTACAAATATAATATTGTGATTGGATTTCCGTGCAAGCGTCACCTTTTTGAAATGCATAGTACAGTTTATCTCTTAACAGATATTTACTTCGTGAAATTATAGCCTTAAACTGACCCTGAGTGAAGATAGGGATGGAATACAGATGATAATAGTTGAAAACAGTTGTGTGTAAAATAGGAATGTGCAAGAGATATGTTATTCTATTATTTAAAACGTAACATTCGATTTTTATAAATTTTTCAAATAGTAGAGTGTTATCTAGTGTAATTTTGAAGAGTAGTTGATCTTCTTTCAAGTTATTTTGTAGTCTCAGTAACTCTTTGTAAAGATCATTGGTTCTCATTATACTAGGGTGCATTATTTTTAACTTAGAAAATGAAATGGAATTCTCAATGTCTTGTAAAATGGAATTAATTATTTCGTACATGTTAATTATTTGGACCAAAATATCTTTCATGAATATAGAATTTTCTTTCATTGCGTGATGTTCGACAATTATGGCAATTTGATTTATTCTTGTTTCTAAAAGTTTCTCGTTGTGGTTCAGTTGGTGAACAGTGGCAAATGGTATTTTGGTTGCGAATGTTTGTTGCAAGTTTATTTTCATTGTTTTGAAGTTCTTTTATTAATTTTTCATAACGTTCTCCATCGGAAGAATCTAAGTTCCCTGTTATAGCTCTAAATATTGATCCTAGTCCGTTAATTAAACCACGTTTTGTTCTCTGGGGATGTGGTAGAATTTCAATAAGTTTTGTTTCTACTTTTTCTTTAACAAATGTTAAGATCTTGAAATAGTTAGAAGTATCCAGTAAATATTTTTCATTTTCGTTAATAGATTCAGTCAGACTGTCATATTTTTCATTAAGTTTATTGATTTCTAAGATGATTGGGTTTAAATCGTAATAATGAATTAATGTGTGCGTGTATTGTTCAATTTTGGCTGTTCTCAACTTCAGGGGGATTATTCCTGGGTTATTCTCTAAATTTCTTAAAGTAATTTTTTCGGGAAGTCCGAAGACGATTGGTAACCTGAAACATTTTGTTTAATTACTGAAATTATAAGACTTTTGAAGCGGGCGTTTTAGATTGTCCATATGAATTTTGTTTTGGGTTTCAGTTGAAATAGTTTTTCTTTCGTTATTTACTTCCTTAATTATAGTAGGTTTAGTAAATTTGTTTGCGCTCTTTTGTCTTATATGTTTTTTTATAAATACTTGTTGTTGTGGTTTGTAAAGTTCCGGATCGTCACGATTTTTATTTAATTTTTCTGTTATCTTTTGTTTATCTTGTACTAGATCTTCATTAATTTTAATATATAATAATCTTGTTCTTTCTTTGTGTTGATTAATATAGTCATTGATTAAAGCCTGTTCGATGTCTATATTAAACGGATTTTCAATAGTAATGTGACCACTGATAACGTCTATTGGTTTCATTTTGATAGTCGAGTGAATGGTGTTATTATAGGCAAGTATAGCATAAATTATTTTCATTTGAATTGGTGTTTTCAAGAATCCTCGAGTGTTAAGTGAGCGAATGTGTTCGATTACTGTTGAATGAAAACGTTCTATAACGCCGTTTGACTGGATATGATTAGGGAACAGAAATGAACTTGGATTTTGTGTAAATTGAGTAGTTCTGTAATAACTGATTTTTTAAATTCTGTACAGTTATCTACGATGATTTGTTTTGCGATTCCATGATGGGAAAAGAACTGAATTAATTTGTTTACAATCTCGGTCGAAACAAGTGATTCTATCGGGTATCCTTGGGCGTATTTAGAGAAACTGTCGATAATAGTTAAAAATTTTGCTCGTTCTAAAGTGAATGTATCTAAGTGAATGATTTCGAATGGTTTAATCGCAGCAGGTGTTACGTTCGTTTTTATTTTTATGGGATTTCTCTCGTACTTGCATTGTTGGCAGATTTCGCATTCGTTAATATATGTTTGTACAGAACTCTTCAAATGGGGCCATGGAAATTTATCTTTAATTCGTTGTTCCGTTTCTTCTATGCCACGATGATTGGTTTTACCTTCATGGTAATTTTTGATTATTTCTTGAATATCATCTTTATTAGTAACATCGGTTAGTTTAATTTTGCATCGCTTGAATTTAAGAGAAGGCCATTTAAAATGTCTTCTTATTATTTCACAAAAAGGTTCGTAGGTAGACGGGGTTTCGAAATATATATGGTATTGTACATTAGGTTTTACGAAGTCCTTTATAAATTGTATAGTGTCTTTCTCTAATTGGTTCTGAGATAGTTGAAGACTGATACGTTGTTTTTTGTCAAATAAGAAGTTAATTTTTGGTTTTGCTGGTGCGTAGAGTACAGAACTTATTACTATTTGGTTTTTACCGTAATTTATTGGTGTTGAAGAGATAGGAATATCAACGATAGGATCTTGTTCTGCGTTAGTATGTACTGTGTCGTCATTGTCGTTATCATTTTTAGTTAAATCGATAATGATACTTGAGGTATTTTCATCAGGTTGAACTCTCATGGAGATTTCGTCTAGGTCTGATTTTTTGTTTGGGGCGTTGTTTGAAAATTCGTTAGTGTCTCGTCAATGTATTCAAAAATATCATTGGTTTCTTTGGTATGTAGTTCAATGCGGGATAGTGCGTCCGCGTTTGTATTTAATGATCCCTTTTTATAAGTAATATTATAATCATACTCTTCTAGTTTTATGCGTCATCTTAATAGTTTGGAGTTTGGATCTTCCAATGAAAACAACCACTGAAGGGGTTTGTGATCAGTGATGATATTTATTTTACGGCCGAAAATATAAGGTCTAAAGTACTTTGCTGCCCAAACTATAGCTAACAGATCCTTCTCGATTACTGAATAATTCTGTTCTGAGTCGTTTAATGTTCTAGACGCATAGCCACTGGTAGGTCTTTTCCAATGGGCCCTTGAGATAGAATAGCGCCTAAAGCCACATTGCTGGCATCGGTGGTTAAATTGAAGGTTTTTGAAGAATCGGGGTATTGAAGGATGGGGTCGTTCATTAGTAAATTCTTGCAAGTTTCGAAGCATGAAATAAATTCATCGTTATGCTCAATTTTTGCACCTTTCTTCAGGCACTTGGTAAGAGGTTTTGTTATTTTGGAAAAATTATTAATGAATCGTCTATAGTACCTTAATAGTCCTAAGAAGCCCTCGATCTGTTTCGTTGTTTTTGGTATTGGATATTCCTTTATAGCGTTAATTTTGTCCGGGTTGAATTTACACCTTCCGGGGTAACTATATGGCCTAGGTATGCAACTTCTTTGCGAAGAAATTCCGATTTATCTAATTGGATTTTGAAGTTGGAATTTCTCAATCTTTGAAATACGCACTTAAGTTGTTCTATGTGCTCTTGTAGGGAAGTTGAAAAAATAATTATGTCGTCTAAATAGACTAGGCAATACTCATTCTGAAAGCCGCGGAAGATGTTGTCCATCATTCTTTGGAACGTTGCAGGAGCGTTCTTCAGGCCAAATGGCATCCTTAGATACTCATAGTGACCGTTCTCAGTGTTAAATGCGGTCTTTTGTATATCACTGTCTTCCATTTCAATTTGGTGGAAGCCACTTGCTAAATCTAGTACCGTAAAGTATTGGCATTTGCCTAGTTTGTCTAACAAGTCTGTGATGTTCGGTAATGGGTATCTGTCGTCAATAGTTTTTCCGTTTTCGGTAATCGACTACGACTCTACACTTTTGTTTACCAGAAGCATCGATTTTTTTTTGGAACTACACATATTGGGGAGCACCAGGGGGATTCACTTGGTCTGATTATTTTTTGTTCGAGCATTTTATTAATTCGATTTTTAACTTCGTTTTTATGTACGTAAGGGTATTTATAAGACTTTGAATAAATAGGTATTTCATCTGTTGTTTTAATTTCGTGTTTTATTTTATTAGTAAATGTTAGGAGCATATGTTCTTGGTAGAAGATATCTGAATATTCTTTACACAAATTTAAGATTCTAGACGTTTCTTCTTTATTCAAATGTTCTGAACGGAATTTTGTCAAGTCTAATACTGGTTTATTGCTTTCATCGAAATTGTTACAATTTATTTCTTGGTAGTTTTGTTTAATGTACCTTTCAACTAAAATGGGTTCGGAAAAATCTAAAGTTATTGGATTAGTTGTATTATTTGAAATAGTTGTTATTGCTTTGCCGTTGTTTGCAATAGTTATACATTCCGGTATCTCGCAATTATGAATCTTTTGATTCGGTATTATTATTTCGCCGTTCGGAATAGTTGTTTTAATTTTTATAACTTGTTCAGCTCGTGGTGAAATTGTTATTAGATTGAGTTCATTTTTGGTTTTATGAAAAAGTAATTTGATTCGAGTGAATGGGGTGATTAAATAATTGTAGAACTTATGAAAGCTATGTAAGTGACCCTGGCCTGTCAGACCATAGTTCAGTTTCCATAAAATTGTCTTCAACCACTGTAAAAGATGGAAGGATTGAGCATGTAAGTCGACCTACCACAGCCTCAGGTAGGATGAAATTTTTCAATTTTATAAATTCTTATAACTGGGATTTTGTAAACTCTTTAAATATGAATATAAACTCAAAATTTAGTAAATTTGTTAATGTGTTTGTTGAGGCGGTGGATGTGTCTTTCCCAGTCAAGGTGAGTTTCAAAAAAACCTATTCTGATAAACTACAATTCAACTGGTTTAACAACGACTTGCAAAGAGAAAGAGAAAATGTCCGCTTCTTGTCCGAACTTAAGAACAACTTTCCTAATGTGCAGAATGTTAAAAACACGTTAAAGACAGCAAAAATCTCATATAAGTATAATCTTGACAGACATAAAACCCTGGCATACAAAAGACACATATTAAATTCTAAAAATAACAATAAAGCATATTGGGATATATTTAATGCCAATAGGCCGAATAATAAATCTTCAAAAACTAATTTAGATCCTAATAAACTTAACTCATTCTTTATAAATATTCCTAATGACATAAGAGAACGCATTCCCAAATACAATAATAATTTTAAAAAATACTTAAAATTCCTAAAAAACTTAAATTTGCAACCTTTTTTCTTCAAAAAAATAAGTTTCATACAAGTGAGAGATATTATTAATAGTTTTACTAATAAAAAATGCAAAGACCATTATAATCTAAATGTCGAACTAATAAAAAGTGTTATAAACATTATTATTCATCCACGAACAAAGTTAATAAATCAGTGCATTAATGCGGGCGTTTTCCCTGACTCTCTTAAGATCTCAAGGATAGTGCCGGTTCACAAGAAGGGCCCCACTGACGAAATGAACAATTACCGACCTATAGCTATTTTACCAATATTTTCTAAAATTCTTGAATCGTGCTTAAAAATCCAAATTGTTGAATATTTTGAATCTGCTGGTGCCTTTTTTGTGAACCAGTATGGATTCCGTAAAAGAAAGTCTACTACTGATGCTATAAAAAAATTAATAAACTACATAGTGACTGGTATGGAAAAGGGTTTTGTTGTTGGTTCATATTTTTATGATTTAACAAAAGCATTCGACTGCGTATCAGCTGAAATCCTAGTAGAAAAATCAAAACTTTATAACTTAAATGACAACACCTGTAAATTAATTAAATCTTTCTTAACAAGCAGAAAACAATATACTTTCTTAAACGGAGTTTCTTCTGATCACGGTGACGTCGTCGGTGGAGTACCCCAGGGATCTGTTCTCGGACCTCCACTATTTTTGATTTTCATAAATGACCTCGTACAGGCAGTGGGAGCAGCAGACCTTCTGTTATTCGCCGATGACACCGGCGTGATCGATGGAAACCCAAATGAAGCTCACTTGATTAGTTCCCTTGAACATACACAGACCCTTCTTTTGGAATGGTTTAGTGCAAATGAACTTGCGGTTAATCTAGACAAGACAGCTAAGATGTTTTTCACACATAAAAATTTAAGCTTTGAAAAACCTACTCATGTAAAATTTTTAGGAGTCATTCTAGATCCTTCCTTAAACTGGGAAGGACACATCGATTACCTAGCAAGAAAGATATCAAAATATATTTTTCTAATAAGAAACTTAGTGAATTACTTACCTGAGGATGTGATACGTATGGCCTACTTCTCGCTAATACAATCTCACATGACGTATGCTTTGACATGCTGGGGTCACTCTTCACATGCTAGTAGAATATTCGGTATACAGAGGAAAGTCGTACGAATAATGTCAAAAAAACCTTTTAGAGACGAGGTCAGATCTACTTCTACTAAATTAAATATCTTAACATTACCTTCTTTGTATATATATTATTGTCTTATAGAAGGAAAGTCTAACAGCACCCATGTCTTAAATAGTGATTTTCATAACTATAATACCAGACAATGTAACAATATTCATACTGATTTTCTAAGACTAAGTTCTAGTAAATATAGTTCAAATTATTATGGCAAAATATTTCTAAATAAATTACCTAAACATTTTAAAGCCTTACCATTAAAAAAATTAAAAATGACACTAAAGGACTTTTTATCTAAAACTCCGTTCTACGATTTTAATGAATTTTTAAATTTCAATTTTTGAGTATGCAATATTTTTCTAATATAACACCACGGGAAAAATTCTTTCGCGTTTTCCTATCAGTAGGCCATATTTTAGCTTATTTTAACATATTTTACCATATCCTAACTGATTTTAACATATTTTCACGTGCTTATTCTACTTAATTTGATTACTGAATTTTTTAATTACATATTACGTATATATACATGACAAGTGTAAACCACTGTATAGCACGCAATAAACTGATTCTGATTCTGATTCTGATTGTTATTAAAATCTAAGTTAGCTTGTAGTATTTTTAAATTATCTAGTCCTATAAGACCATCAAAAATATCGTGGAATTTGAACAAATAAAATTTCAAGTCTTGGGATTGGTAATTTAAATATTTTTGAGGAAGGAATTGTCGCGCTAAATTTATGAGATGATTTCTGAAAAATAGTAGACACTATAAAAGGATCATATTTTATAGAATTTGAATAAAATTTGTTTCTCAGCAAACAAATTTTATTCAAATTCTATAAAAGATTTGGTGGAGCCCGAGTCCAATAGAAATTTTAAATTTTGTTCTGGTAGCACAATGTAAGATAATTCACTGGAATTATTTGTGTTGATCGATATGATTTTAGGCTTTACGTCTGATCGGTTAAAGGGGGCACGACATGAAAATTGTCGGTGTTTTCAATATCTGAATAGAATTCGCTATTTTCGAATTCGTAATTTCCATTATAATGTTGTGAGTCGCATTCATGGTATTCCTGTTCGTAACAATCGTCCGTAGCGTTTATAGCGACAGTTGAGTCTACATCCTAAGTTTGTTGCGTTTCGACGTTATACAGTTCTTCAGAAGTAAAATTACTCTGGTGTGGTTGATAGTTAGATGTGGAAGGTCTTTGGTGCGAATTAGTTAGAGTATTCTTAGTATTAATACTCATTGGTGTAGGTCTAGGAAAATGAGAATTCGTATTTGGTTTAAAAACGTTTTCGTTAGGTTAGGTTAGGTTAGGTTAGAAGCATCGATTTTTTTTTGGAACTACCCATATTGGGGAGCACCAGGGGGATTCACTTGGTCTGATTATTTTTTGTTCAAGCATTTTATTAATTTGATTTTTAACTTCGTTTTTATGTACGTAAGGGTATTTATAAGACTTTGAATAAATAGGTATTTCATCTGTTGTTTTAATTTCGTGTTTTATTTTATTAGTAAATGTTAGGAGCATATGTTCTTGGTAGAAGATATCTGAATATTCTTTACACAAATTTAAGATTCTAGACGTTTCTTCTTTATTCAAATGTTCTGAACGGAATTTTGTCAAGTCTAATACTGGTTTATTGCTTTCATCGAAATTGTTACAATCTATTTCTTGGTAGTTTTGTTTAATGTACCTTTCAACTAAAATGGGTTCGGAAAAATCTAAAGTTATTGGATTAGTTGTATTATTTGAAATAGTTGTTATTGCTTTGCCGTTGTTTGCAATAGTTATACATTCCGGTATCTCGCAATTATGAATCTTTTGATTCGGTATTATTATTTCGCCGTTCAGAATAGTTGTTTTAATTGTTATAACTTGTTCGGCTCGTGGTGAAATTGTTATTAGATTGAGTTCATTTTTGGTTTTATGAAAAAGTAATTTGATTCGAGTGAATGGGGTGATTAAATAATTGTAGAACTTATGAAAGCTATGTAAGTGACCCTGGCCTGTCAGACCATAGTTCAGTTTCCATAAAATTGTCTTCAACCACTGTAAAAGATGGAAGGATTGAGCATGTAAGTCGACCTACCACAGCCTCAGGTAGGATGAAATTTTTCAATTTTATAAATTCTTATAACTGGGATTTTGTAAACTCTTTAAATATGAATATAAACTCAAAATTTAGTAAATTTGTTAATGTGTTTGTTGAGGCGGTGGATGTGTCTTTCCCAGTCAAGGTGAGTTTCAAAAAAACCTATTCTGATAAACTACAATTCAACTGGTTTAACAACGACTTGCAAAGAGAAAGAGAAAATGTCCGCTTCTTGTCCGAACTTAAGAACAACTTTCCTAATGTGCAGAATGTTAAAAACACGTTAAAGACAGCAAAAATCTCATATAAGTATAATCTTGACAGACATAAAACCCTGGCATACAAAAGACACATATTAAATTCTAAAAATAACAATAAAGCATATTGGGATATATTTAATGCCAATAGGCCGAATAATAAATCTTCAAAAACTAATTTAGATCCTAATAAACTTAACTCATTCTTTATAAATATTCCTAATGACATAAGAGAACGCATTCCCAAATACAATAATAATTTTAAAAAATACTTAAAATTCCTAAAAAACTTAAATTTGCAACCTTTTTTCTTGAAAAAAATAAGGTTCATACAAGTGAGAGATATTATTAATAGTTTTACTAATAAAAAATGCAAAGACCATTATAACCTAAATGTCGAACTAATAAAAAGTGTTATAAACATTATTATTTATCCACGAACAAAGTTAATAAATCAGTGCATTAATGCGGGCGTTTTCCCTGACTCTCTTAAGATCTCAAGGATAGTGCCGGTTCACAAGAAGGGCCCCACTGACGAAATGAACAATTACCGACCTATAGCTATTTTACCAATATTTTCTAAAATTCTTGAATCGTGCTCAAAAATCCAAATTGTTGAATATTTTGAATCTGCTGGTGCCTTTTTTGTGAACCAGTATGGATTCCGTAAAAAAAGTCTACTACTGATGCTATAAAAAAATTAATAAACTACATAGTGACTGGTATGGAAAAGGGTTCTGTTGTTGGTTCATATTTTTATGATTCAACAAAAGCATTCGACTGCGTATCAGCTGAAATCCTAGTAGAAAAATTAAAACTTTATAACTTAAATGACAACACCTGTAAATTAATTAAATCTTTCTTAACAAGCAGAAAACAATATACTTTCTTAAACGGAGTTTCTTCTGATCACGGTGACGTCGTCGGTGGAGTACCCCAGGGATCTGTTCTCGGACCTCCACTATTTTTGATTTTCATAAATGACCTCGTACAGGCAGTGGGAGCAGCAGACCTTCTGTTATTCGCCGATGACACCGGCGTGATCGATGGAAACCCAAATGAAGCTCACTTGATTAGTTCCCTTGAACATACACAGACCCCTCTTTTGGAATGGTTTAGTGCAAATGAACTTGCGGTTAATCTAGACAAGACAGCTAAGATGTTTTTCACACATAAAAATTTAAGCTTTGAAAAACCTACTCATGTAAAATTTTTAGGAGTCATTCTAGATCCTTCCTTAAACTGGGAAGGACACATCGATTACCTAGCAAGAAAGATATCAAAAAATATTTTTCTAATAAGAAACTTAGTGAATTACTTACCTGAGGATGTGATACGTATGGCCTACTTCTCGCTAATACAATCTCACATGACGTATGCTTTGACATGCTGGGGTCACTCTTCACATGCTAGTAGAATATTCGGTATACAGAGGAAAGTCGTACGAATAATGTCAAAAAAACGTTCTAGAGACGAGGTCAGATCTACTTCTACTAAATTAAATATCTTAACATTACCTTCTTTGTATATATATTATTGTCTTATAGAAGGAATGTCTAACAGCACCCATGTCTTAAATAGTGATTTTCATAACTATAATACCAGACAATGTAACAATATTCATACTGATTTTCTAAGACTAAGTTCTAGTAAATATAGTTCAAATTATTATGGCAAAATATTTCTAAATAAATTACCTGAACATTTTAAAGCCTTACCATTAAAAAAATTTAAAATGACACTAAAGGACTTTTTATCTAAAAATCCGTTCTACGATTTTAATGAATTTTTAAATCTCAATTTTTGAGTATGCAATATTTTTCTAATATAACACCACGGGAAAAATTCTTTCGGGTTTTCCTATCAGTAGGCCATATTTTAGCATATTTTAGCTTATTTTAACATATTTTACCATATCCTAACTGATTTTAACATATTTTCACGTGCTTATTCTACTTAATTTAATTACTGAATTTTTTAATTACATATTACGTATATATACATGACAAGTGTAAACTACTGTATAGCACGCAATAAACTGATTCTGATTCTGATTCTGATTGTTATTAAAATCTAAGTTAGCTTGTAGTATTTTTAAATTATCTAGTCCTATAAGACCATCAAAAATATCGTGGAATTTGAACAAATAAAATTTCAAGTTTTGGGATTGGTAATTTAAATATTTTGGAGGAAGGAATTGTCGCGCTAAATTTATGAGATGATTTCTGAAAAATAGTAGACACTATAAAAGGATCATATTTTATAGAATTTGAATAAAATTTGTTTCTCAGCAAACAAATTTTATTCAAATTCTATAAAAGATTTGGTGGAGCCCGAGTCCAATAGAAATTTTAAATTTTGTTCTGGTAGCACAATGTAAGATAATTCACTGGAATTATTTGTGTTGATCGATATGATTTTAGGCTTTACGTCTGATCGGTTAAAGGGGGCACGACATGAAAATTGTCGGTGTTTTCAATATCTGAATAGAATTCGCTATTTTCGAATTCGTAATTTCCATTATAATGTTGTGAGTCGCATTCATGGTATTCCTGTTCGTAACAATCGTCCGTAGCGTTTATAGCGACAGTTGAGTCTACATCGTAAGTTTGTTGCGTTTCGACGTTATACAGTTCTTCAGAAGTAAAATTACTCTGGTGTGGTTGATAGTTAGATGTGGAAGGTCTTTGGTGCGAATTAGTTAGAGTATTCTTAGTATTAATACTCATTGGTGTAGGTCTAGGAAAATGAGAATTCGTATTTGGTTTAAAAACGTTTTCGTTAGGAGTTGGCTTAAAGACTTGTCTATTAGAAAAATATCTTTGGGGTTGATAATTTGGTCTTGGTTGGAATTGAAAGGGTTCAGAAGGGAATTGTTGAGGTCGATGTTGATTAAATGATTGTGAATTATTAACCATAGGCCTAGGGGTGGCGTTGGAAATTCTTTGATTGTGAGTCAGGGGACGTGCTATTTGGGGTTTAAAATTTAAAGTTTTATTTGCATTTTGAAAATAGTGCATATTATCTTCCTGAATAACGAATTGTAATGCTTCATTCAAGCTAGTCGGTCTCATACAACGTATTGTAGTACCTAGAGGTTCTCTTAGACCGGATAAAAATGTTTTTAATGTTAATTTATTGTACAAGTCGCGTCTTAATAATTTGGCTGCATCGTTCTGTTCATGCGTATCGACATAACTTTATAGTAAATTCAATATTCCTAAACATTTGTCATTAAATTGTTGTGGTTTTTCACTGGTCTGTTTCAACATAACAAGATCCCTATTCAAACAAGCTTCGTCTCGCTGGTCGGCGAAGTTATTGTACAGGGTAGTTTTTAGTCCTTCCCATGTAGATACGTTCTGAATATTTACAACTAGTTTAGCATTGCCTGATAGTTTACCAACTAAAGAATTAAGTATGTAAATATTTTTGAAGCTATTAGGATTTGCGGTGTCACAAAAGTTAGTAATTATACTTTCACAAGTACTTAAATATCTATTTAATTCGTTTGGGTTCCCGTTAAATTGTGGAACGAATTTGAGATATTCTGGTTTGAATTGTTCCATAGTTATGGTGTTATTTAAATCAAAGTTAGAATTGTTTGTATTGATGGGATCTTCCGATTTTATCGGTTCAGGGATTTTAGAGTCAGTTGAAGGTATATTCAGTTTTAAACTTTCAAAAATTTCTGTTAAATTCTCCAGAGACATTAAATTGTACTTACATTAGTAATATAGCGATTTTGTTCATCGTTTTCTTAATTATAAAGTTTGCGTCCGGGTTAGCAATTCTTGTCTCCACCGGGTGCGGATTCCTTGCAGAAATGAACAATTCTGTTCCACTTCTCTTTGAGTTGAGTCCAAAGGGTTTCTGCGGGTCCTCGTTGAACTGCGTGTCCTGATGTTTAAGGAGCCTCTCCGTACAGATCGCCTTCAAGAACTTTTCCACTGTTCGATATCCGATAAATCGTAGATACGAAAATTGATCGTTCGTTACGACACAATTTCGGATATCCTACCGACTGCGCCAATAACATTTTCGATAAACGGAAATCCCTTTTTAAAAACTTTATTAGGAGCTGTACAGAAGAGATGTATATCATCTGAATAATAGTAACTGACTGAATTCTTTCTTACAAGGAATAATACATTAAAAACATCATATGAACTTAAGACCGTTCATCTAGGCGGATCATATTCCGCTGGATCAGCATTTATTGTTCTGGGAACTTCTGAATCGGTGAGATTACACACGGACGCAGCAAATCAAGTGATTAGGGAACTCGGGGTTATGGTTTGTACAAAAGTGAAAAAAGAATTGCTTCCAGGACAGAGATATTTTGAACCACAAGATATAGAAGACCCTGGGATTTTGTTGGTTTTGGAACATACAGTACCGCTCATTAGGACTGCAGCAACTCGGGAAACATTTTCATTTGTAGTGACTTTTTGATATGACACTTAAAGACTATTATACTAGTTTTAATCCCGACGAGGAGTATGAGAAGTGCTTATTCCGAGCAGGAAAAGGTTTGCAGTCAAGGGAATTAAATATTACCCAAGTTATGCTCTTTTTAAACTTAAAGGCATAGGTGATGCGATATTTCGTAATGGTGATGTTATAACTGGGGCTGATTGTATCATAGACGGGGAAAAAGTTACGCTTGAAGAGGGAAAAATTTACCTTCGTGGAGCAGTTAGAAGAGTAAAACAGGAAAGATTTGTTATTCCACTGAATACCACAGTGTAAATAGGTGTTTATTACGTAGAATCCATTATTACAGAACTTGAAGATCCAAGACTTCGTGATCCTGCAATTGGTACGCGTAATTATCAAGAAGCAGGGGCAACAAGGCTTAAAGTTTCCACCATTTAGGGTTATCAAGCAGAAGGTGTTTCTCCACGTTTTTCTGAAGGAGAATTTTATCCAATTTATAACATTGAAAACGGAGTGTTGGTAGAGCATTCACCGCCACCACAAGCAAACAGTAAGCACTGCACTTGCTCGTTACGATAAAGAAGCAAATGGATCTTACGTAGTAAATGGCCTAGAAGTAATATTTTTGCAGAGAGAAGAAATGGGGCGAAAACATTTGTGATTAATGAGGGTAAAGCTCATGTTCATGGCTATGAGATTGAGCTTCCTCACAGTATTCGTGTTTCTTTTGATGAAGATCCAGACATAAAAACAGTTAAATCAGAATTTCACACCTTTTAGGCAAATAGCCAAGGAGTAATGGAACTTAAAGTTCATGATTTTCCGGTTAGTGAGATAAAAAGGATAGATATAACTGTTCAGAAAACATTTGCCGTTACTCACGGTTCATATTCTGGAGTTGTTGATCCGATACACGACTGTGCAGTTCAGGAGATTATCCAAATTAAACAAGGCAATGCTATTTATGAAAACAGTACAGATTATAAGCTAAGTAATGGAAATGTTGATTGGTCATTACCAGGAAGCGAACCAGCACCAGTACGCTGTCGTACTCATGTGAGCCCTGAAGATATAAATGAACAAGGATGTAAAGTAAGGGGTGCAGTTGATAACAGCTTGGTTTTAGTTGATTACACTTGGAAGATGCCCCGTTATGATTTAATCACCATAGACGCAAAAGGGGTAGTAAGGAGAATGAAAGGAATTGCGCATCCTTGGATACTATCGATGCCTAAAGCACCTAGCGGACAATTTTTACTCTGCTACATTCATCAGACGTAGAAAGATGGGGAAAAAGAAGGGGTGAAAGTAATGAATAATGCTATCCATGCTGTACCGATGAATGAGCTTGAAGCAATGAAAAGGGGCATAAATGATCTTATGCTACTTATTGCAGAGGAACGTCTACGTAATGATGCAAATTCAAGAGAGCCTACCACTAAAAAAGGAGTATTTGTTGATCCGTTCTTTGATGGTGATATGCGTGATCAAGGAATTGTTCAGTTTGCAGCAATAGTAAATAAGGAACTAATTTCACCGATAGACGTAGAAATTATTGATGTTGAGAAGGGAAAAAAACCTTATTTGTTGCCGTATGAACTTGAGCCAGTGCTTGAGCAGCTTTTACAAACTAAACAAATGAAGATAAATCCTTATCAGGCAGTTGATCCAGTACCAGCAAAAGTTACCATGAACAAAAACATCGATCACTGGACCGAGGTAAAGACAGTGTGGAAAAGTCCAGTGACAAGAGAATTTACTACTTCTGAAGTTTCTGAACTTTTATCCAGTAGTACAAAAGAGGAAGAGCTTATGAGAGAAGCAGTGCAAGATTTTGAGATCGAAGGATTTTCCCCCAACGAAAAACTTAAGGAAGTAAAATTTGATGGGATTCCAATTACACCAGTAGCATAGAGGAAAAAAAAGTGGAAGCTAACAACCAGGGAAAATTAAAGGAAAGGGTGAAGATACCGGCAAATATTCCAGCCGGTGCTAAATTAGTGCAATTTCACGGAGATAAGGGAAGTTATGGAGAAGCAACGTATACTGGTAAAAAAACTATTACCATAGAAGAAAGAAGAAGAGTTATAGCAGCAAGAAGAGTTGATCCTTAAGCACAGACATTTACCTTGGACGAGAGTAGGCATATAGGAGGTGTAGAGCTATGGTTTACAAATAAAGGCAGAAAACGTATTGTTGTGCAGATTAGGGAAACAACAGCTGGAGTACCCTCGCAAACAGTTATCGCCAATCGAGCCAACTAAGATCAATACTGATGGCACAGCAACACGTATAACTTGGTCACCAGTATTTTGCCATGGAGGGCAGGAATATGCGATAGTTTTACTTACCGATGACGGGGAAAATGCGGTCAAAGTAGCAGAACTTGGCAAATATGATGCAGTGAACAGTTGGGTAACCAGTCAGCCATATCAAGTAGGAGTATTACTGTCATCGAGCAATGCAAGTACGTGGACACCGCACCAGAATTTTGACCTTACTTTTCGACTACTAGCTGCAAAATTTACAGAAAATCTTTTTACTTTTAATCTTGGCAAAGTTACTGCAAATAATACATCAGACTTAATTGCTTTGACGAATGTTGAAAAAGTAGGTTTTGATACTAACGTAGAATTTATCTTAACAGATAAAGAGGGAAAAGAAAAATTTCTGTCTGATAATTTGCCACTTCTCATCTCATTAAGCGAATACAGTGATAAATATCACCACTTAACATTACTGATACTACACCTTCGTAACCCAATTTAACTACTGAATTTAAACACTCTTTTATAACTGAATAATTTTATCCTTTTTTGTTAATTTGGCTATTATAAAGGTACAGTTGTCCATTAAAAGAGATATGTGCTTTTCCATATTTTTTTTTTGCAATACTATTTCAGAAGAACATCGATTGTCAATTACATGTTGTAGTAAGTAAATTGGGTTTGAATAACCAGTAAAAGCTCTATTCCATTTGTATTGACCATCTATCTTATTTTCTCTTTCTGTATTTTCCTCCTCTTGTTTACAAATCATTTCCAATAACTGCAAATTACCCTCTTGACATAAAAAATCCACGAAATTCTTACGATCTGATTGCTCTATCAGATCATTAACCACTTCAAATAACCCAAAATCCTTTTTGTATCAAATCTCATGTATTTATTATTCTGTTCTTCTTCATCTTCTTTTTTTCGATCATATTCTGTATTTTTAGCTAAACATAGTTCGTATGCTAGCCTTATTAGTAGTTCAGACTTATTTTGGGAAGCCCACTCTGGATGTTCTTCCATCCACTTTTTCGCATTGATATCAAAACCGATTTTTTCTTTTAATAACTCACACCGAAGTATTCCTTCTGCTTCTGCAGTCACTTTATTTTTTGTAGAAATTACAACTGGTGGTTCACATCTATCAGGATCTTTGCTAGATTTACTTCCAGTTTCTTTAGCAAATGTTTTGAAGGATTTTTGCCTTTTTTCGACCGGCTAAGATGCTTCATCTCCCTTGGAAGAGGAGGTAGGTTTTGAAGTATTTGGCATAATTTCCCCTTAGTCTATGAATAAAAACACTGTATTTAGCAGCATACCATAGAAAACTAATAGTTCAATAGACATATCTCCAAACCATGTCAATTAGATCTGTGCTTTGCAAACCCTCACTTTTACGTGATTTTTGGAAAGAGTAAACAATGGAATCTTTTGTGAAGCTAATTTGCATAATGTTTTTGCTGAAAATATTTTTTCAAAAAATGGTTGATTTATGGTTTTACTATCCTAATAATAGTATTATTATAAGTATATTTATTATGTAATGTTGTGTGAGGATAAAATGGATTTTGATCAATTCGTTCAAGATGATTCTTTAAGAATAAATACTAAAGGTACTGTAGTGGACATAGAAAGATTGGTAAGCTTTTTACAAAATAATACAGACATTGAAAAGCTTTCTCTAGTCAGTTCAGATATTGGCGATGAAGGTGTAAGAGAATTAGCTAATGCTTATCTTATAAATCTTACTTCTCTCCATCTGGAATGGAATGAAATTGGTAATGAAGGTGCAAAAGCTTTAGCTAACGGCAATCTTACAAATCTTACTTCTCTTACTTTGATAGGGAATGAAATTGGTTATATAGGTGTAAGAGCTTTAACTAAGCTTACAAATCTTACTTCTCTTACTTTGGTAGGGAATGAAATTGATCATAGAGGTGCAGAAGCTTTAGCTAACGGCAATCTTACAAATCTTACTTCTCTTGCTTCAGGATGGAATGAAATTGGTTATATAGGTCTAAAAGCTTTAGCTAAAGGCAATCTTACAAACCTTACTTCTCTTCATTTGAAATTGAATACAATTAGTGCTGAAGGTGCAAAAACTTTAGCTAGCGGGAATCTTACAAATCTTACTTCTCTTCATTTGATGGTGAATGGAATTGATCATAGAGGTGCAAAAGCTTTAGCTAAAGGCAATCTTACAAATCTTACTTCTCTTAGTTTGGTAGGGAATAAAATTGGTGATGAAGGTGCAGGAGCTTTAGCTAATGGCAATCTTACAAATCTTACATCTCTTACTTTGGAACGGAATAAAATTGGTTATATAGGTGCAACCGCTTTAAGGAAAGCATTACAGAAAGGGAAATTTCCAAATCTTGCATTTCTTAGTTTGGTAGGGAATAAAATTGGTGATAAAGGTACAGAAGCTTTAACTAAGTGTACAAGTCTTACTTCTCTTCATTTATTAGAGGATCAAAAATGGGCAACTACGCCATCTAGAGATACTTTAAATAGAAGGTTTTCCTTAGAGCCAGTATCTATAGAATCTTTCAACAAATTTATACAAAGAGCAAAGCAGCAAGGGGCTGGTGCGTTTGTAGGTTATGATATTGAAGAAGTTAGTAAAGAGAAGCAAAAGGATTTTAGCCACTATGTGAATGGCAACGCTTTAGTAGTATCAAGTGCTATAATCAATATAAACGAACTAGTAAACTTTCTATAAAGTAGAACAGACATTACAAGACTCAGTTTAAAAAGCGCAGGCGTTGGTGCTGAAGGTGCAAGAGAATTAGCTAAGCTTACAAACCTTACATCTCTTCATTTGGAACTTAATACAATTGGTGCCAAAGGTGCAAAAGCTTCAGCCAAGGACAATCTTACAAATCTTGCTTCTCTTGATTCGAAATGGGATACAATTGATGATAAAGGTGCAAAAGCTTTAGCTAACGAGAATCTTACAAAGCTTACTTCTCTTCATTCATAGGGAATAGAATTGGTGCCAATGGTGCAAAAGCTCTAGCCAAGGGCAATCTTACAAATCTTACTTCTCTTGATTTGAAATGGGATACAATTGGTGATAAAGGTGCAGAAACTTTAGCTAAGGGCAATCTTACAAAGCTTACTTCGCTTAATTTGAAGGGTAGCAAGATTGGTGATAAAGGTGCAAAAGCCTTAAGTGAAGCATCAAAGAGTGGTACGTTTCCAAATCTTACTTCTCTTGATTTTGGGATGACTCTTGACCAGTATGTTAGAGGTGATTCTTTAATAATAATAGGTACTAAAATAAATATAAGTGAATTGGTAAGATTTTTACAAAATAGAACAAATATTACTAAATTTATTTTACAAGAGGTAAAAATCGATGATAAAAGCGCAAAGGAATCAGCTCATTTGATGAATAAAATTGGTGTTGAATGTGCAATAGTTTTATCTAAGCTTCCAGATCTTGCTCCTTCTTATGTGGTAATTAATAAAATTGGTGCTGAAGATCTGGAAAAATTAGCTAAGCTTACAAATCTTACTTCTCTCCATTTGATAGGGAATGGAATTGATTATGAAGGTGCAAAAGCTTTAGCTAACGGCAACCTTACGAAGCTTACTTCGCTTAATTTAAGGGATAGCAAAATTGGTACTGAAAGTGCAAAAGCTTTAAGTGGAGCATTAAAAGATGGTAAGCTTTCAAATCTTACTTCTCTTGATTTGGGATGGAATGAAATGGGTGCTGAAGGTGTAAAAGCTTTAAGTGAAGCATTAAAAGATGGTGAGCTTACAAATCTCACTTCTCTTGATTTGGAATGGAATGAAAAAATTAGTAAAGAGAAGCAAAAGGATTCTAATGTGGGTAAATGGGCTATTGTTAAGAGTACACTTTCTGGTATATCTACTGATAAGCATTCTACAACTTTGCAGGCTTCATCCAAATGATTAAGTATACACAACAAGCTCTTCTTTATAGTAATCCAGCATAACGCAGAATTGGCCTACTTCTGCCACATATGGCATATGGGCAGCTGATCTATGTAAACTCAAACATTGCAAAATAATAAAAATGTTATGTTGAAATTAGCTTGACACATATTATAATTGTGCATAATATATTATTTATTTTGGCTGGGAGGTGGTATGGATTCTACTACAAAGTTGAAAGAACATTTTTTAAATTTAAGCAAAGGTTAGAAACAATAAAAGAAGGAGAGGAACTAAGTACTGAACAAGAGTATTTTGGAACAGATGAACCATTTGATGATGGATATGTCCTCATTAAAGCAGAATATCTGTTACAAGTTTCATGTAATGATCAGTTAGAAACCTTAAGGACTCTAGGATATTCAAAGAGCGAAATAGACGAAATATGTAATCAGGGTGATCCTTGGTGGACTCAAACAGTCATTTCGCCATTTGAAAGTTATAATATGGTGCCACTATCTTTGATGGATAGTCGAGATTCACTACCTTAACAAGTGTGTGTTTGGTTTGTTCAAGAGCACGATCTTACGGACAGTCAAAAGAAGTTAAACGTAGAACTACTAAGTATTTTGAAATACCTAGACTGGTATGAAGATAATATTTTTGATAATGATAATGGTAGTGCTGATGTACTTGAAGGATTTTTGAAAAGTAATGAAAATAATCCAAATCTAAAAGTCATTCTTGATCTTAAAATGGGAGAATCTGGGGTAACGGTATTGCATGCGGTTTCAGGAGCTCGTACAAGGGAAGCGATTCGTGATCGGGTAGATCAAGCTATAGATTCACTTTTGAAAGCAGGAGCAGATCCTAACGCAAAGAATTATGAAGGAGAAACACCTTTGCACTATGCTGCTGCTATTGGTAATAGTGAAGGTGTAAGCTCACTACTTCGGGGAGGTGCTAATCCAAGTATATGTGATAAACAAGGAAAAACTCCACAACAGGCTGCAATCGGAGGTGGTTTCTACAATATGGTAGAGCTCCTTTTAACTGAAAAACAAAAGGGACTTAGTAAAGAGTTATATAGCGTGCTTGCCATGCTATTAAATGATGTGATATTCAATAACGCACAATTAAGTGAAGGTTTGCGTGTGAATCCAAATGACTCAAAATACTTTACTGGCAACCTGAGGAAGTTTTTAAATAAACACAAGAATGACCCAGACCTAAAAGTGGCTTTGAGTATTGGAAAAGTAGACAGATAAAAAGCAGTAGAATGTGTAAAATATGTTTATTGGCATAATCAAACTGTCGGTGTAGAAGCAATGAACTTACTTTTGGAAGCAGGGTTACCATGTCATCGTGTAAATCCTTGCACACAAGAGCAGTGTTCTAGTTCTTTCTTGAAAAACTTAACACCAGACCAAGAGAGGAAGTTAAATACATTTTTCAATAGAGTATCTGAAGCTCAAGATATGGACGAACTAGAAAAAGTTGTAGATGAGGCCATCAGTTCCGGAGTGCGACTAGGTTGTAACAAAGACTTTTCTCCACAGGACCTTGGTCTACATGATAGGTATAATTTTGCAGATTATGTGATAAAAGGAATTGGCGAGTTAAAAAAGAATACTAAAACTGCAAGTAATATAATATGTTAATTGATTTCAAAGGGAGCAATTTTGTATAATAGAAACAGTATGGATATGATTAACGAACTGGAATTATAATTTAAAGATCATAGAACTAATATGGGGGAAATTTATGCAAGTTATATGAATAATGATCATAAATTCAATAAAGCTGCAAAAAGAGCGACCAATGGTAGGCTAAATGATGTAAGAATAGATAACACTACTTTTTACTTGGAATATTCAGAAGATAGCACAATAAATGTTGCGTTGGTCACAAATGAAACAAAAAATTTGGTACTAAACCAGAGAAACATACAATCTAGAAAAGATATAATAAAGTGAGGCGAAAATTATAACGGAAAAAGGTATAAGAAATTGCACAGACCTTGCAGATGGTAGTGATATAGTGTTAACTTTCCCTACCAGTCAGGGAGAATTCGAAGTTAGATTATATCCTGATAAGCAAAATGGAGGTCGAATAAGGGTAGAAGTAAATAATCAAGATCTGCTAGAGCAATTAAAAAATTGTGGAGAAAAACTAGGTGAGAATTGTTTAATTGGTGGGTATTCAGTTTATAATGCTATTGAACATGGGTATTTTGAAAGGTCTGAAAAACCTAGTCAATCCCCTAGTACATCTAAAACTTTGGCAGAGAAAGTACAAGAATCGAGGAGAAATCAACATGAGAGCATCAGCTGATAATAAATTTTATGTGCAAAAAATGGAGCAAAAGATATTGGTATGGAATTTTTTTTATCTCGAAAGATTTTATTTTAGTAGTAGTATAATATTTTAGGGGGGCTTATGCATGATGCCCTAGAACAAAATGACCTTAGCGAGGTTAAAGAGCTTGTCAGAAATGGGGCAGATATTATTGTTAGGGATATTAATGGCAATAAGCCTATAAATCTTGCTGCTCAGCTTGGTCGTAACAATATTATAGAGTTTCTCCTAGGCAAAGGAGTAAGCGTTGATGAGGTTAACAATAATGATACAACACCACTACACTGTGCTGCTAGGTTTGGTCAGTTAGGTACTATGAAGTTTCTCATAAGTGAAGGAGCTAACATTAATTTTAAGGATGGAATTGGTGGCAAAAAACCTATACATAGTGCTATCATTGGAGGTCATAAAAATGTTGTGGAGTTCTTATTAAGCAAGGGAAGGAGTGTTAATGATGCTGATGAAATTGGTAAGACCACATTACACTATGCTGCATCCGAGAATAAATTAGAAGTGGCAAAATTTCTAATTGATAAAGGTGCTAATATTTATGCTAATGATACTTGTGGTCAAAAGCCTATACATCTTGCTGCTTACGCAGGGCACAGAAATATTATAGATTTGTTCTTAAGTAAGGGAGTAAGCATTGAAAATACCGATAAAAATGGTTTAACCCCACTACACTATGGTGCCCAGTTCGGTCACTTAAGGCTTGCGGAATTTCTAATTAATAAAGGAGCTAAAACCATTAAGGGTCAAAAGCCTATACAGCTTGCTGCTCACGGAGGGTACAAAACTGCTAATGCTGCTAATATTATAGAGTGCTTCTTAAGTAGAGGAGTAAATGTTGATGATACTAATACAAATGGTTTGACTCCGCTACATTATGCTGCCAAACATGCTAAATTGGAGGCTGTAAAACTGCTAATTGATGAAGGGTCTGAAATTCATGCTAAAACTGTTGGTGATCAGAAGCCTATACATCTTGCCGCTCGCGGAGGAGGACGCACAACCCCTAATGTTGTAGAGCTATTCTTGAACAAAGGAATAAGCATTAATGATATTGATGCAAATGGTTTAACTCCGCTACACTATACTGCTGGTGTTGATGGGTATTTTAAAGAAATCACTGCAAAGTTTCTAATTAATAATAATAATGGCAAAACACCTCTAGATCTTGCTAGAGAAACTGGACGTATGGGAGTTGCAAGTATGTTAAGTACTACAAAAGTGACGGATGTATCATTACACCAGCACTCTGCATCAAGTAAATTTCTCAGTAGAGGTAGATTATTTTGAGAAGGATAACGGGAGAAAAGCTTTATCTATTTAAAGTAGAAAATTATCATAAGTTTTATATTAATTTTAAATTAATTGATATTAAAAAAAGTAATCTAGCTATTTTCAACAACCAAAATCAGCTAGCGTGAGAAGAAGTTTTTTTGGAATGCGTTGGTCTACCAAACAATACGTTCAAACTTTTCTATATAATAATTTTACTATACCGCAAAATCAGCTATATTAGCCTACTTTTGCTACATTTATATATGAACTAATTTGCCTAACTTTGTTGCAGCAATTTTGCGTTTTTATTTTCACAACGCCGCTTCTGTTTAAATTGTTCTCACAAAGGTAGGTACTATTTTTATGTTTTTTAGAAAAGTAAACAATTAACATTTTAATGACGCTAATCTGTATTATGTTTTTGTGAAAATATTTTTTGACATCAAAGAGGTTGACTTATAGTGTTAGCATAAGTATACTCACTACGTAATTTCTACACGTTACATAGTAGCATAATACGGCGAAATGGGTTATGAATATATCGAAGAAAATGATGGTTCAGAATAACATAGCATCAAAAATGTAAGCTGCTATGTAGGCTTTTTACAAAGTAAAACACACATTACAAAGCTTTCTTCATTGCATTGTCGTTTCGGTGATAAAGGTGCAGAGGCCTTAGCTAAAGGTAATCTTAATAATCTTACTTCACTTGACTTAAAGTATAACAATATTAGTGATAAAGGTGCATAGGCCTTAGCTAAAGGTAATCTTGAAAATCTTACTTCACTTATTTTAACTAGTGACAATATTAATGATGAAGGTGCAGAGGCCTTAGCTAAAGGTTATCTTGAAAATCTTACTTCACTTGACTTAAAGCGTAACAATATTGGTGATAAAGGTGCGGAGGCCTTAGCTGAAGGTAATGTTGAAAATCTCACTCCACTTAACTTAAAGCGTAACGATATTAATGATAAAGGTGCAGAGGCCTTAGCTAAAGGTAATCTTAGAAATCTTACTTCACTTATTTTAACTCGTAACAATATTGGTGATAAAGGTGCAGAGGCCTTAGCTAAAGGTAATCTTAAAAATCTTGCTTCACTTATTTTAACTAGTAACAATATTAATGATAAAGGTGCAGAGGCCTTAGCTAACGGCAATCTTAAAAACCTTACTTCACTTAATTTGAAGAACAACGGTATTCTTAACCAAGGTGCAAAAGCTTTAGCTAATCTTAAAAATTTGACTTCACTTTATTTGGATGGCTGTACATTAGAAGCTCAAAAACTTTAGCAGAAGCTGGGGAAAATGTTATATTATATCATTCTTATAATCATCTTGCGCGAGAAGCATGGTCTGAAAATAGTAACGCTAGCAGACTAGATGAGAATATTACAAAGGAGCTGTTTTTTAAGCTTGCAATGGGAGGCTGTGTAGATTGGGTTGTCCTCTTGTTGAATGATCTCGATAAATATCCTTTTCTGATCAACTCAAGATATGAAGAAAACCATACACTGTTTCATTTTTTTACTCACTCCCCTGAGAAGCAAAAATTTTTTTCTGAATGTGGTATGATTCCTGAAGAAGAAAAGAAAGAAAGGAGAGATGATCAACTTATTGTACAAAACAACCAATCTGTTCATTTAGGGCCAGTGGTTAAACGGATAAATTTTTTCGCTAAAAAGCTGATTGAATCTGTAAAAGACAATAAAGAACAGCTGGAGCAAGTAGTAGATTCCTATGTGAAAAATACAGAATTATTCAGGGAATATAAGGAAGATTCAATAAAACTAAGACTTCTTAGTTTAACTGACAACGAGAAAAGAGGTGTAATGGAGAGAGTATTACATGATAGCCCTATACCGAATGATGAAGAATTTATCAAGGTGTGGTTGATAAAGCTGAGCAAGCACTAAACCGGAAGCATTTAAGAAAGAACGCCCACGGTGAATATGATGAGGCATATCCTACAGCAAGGATGCAGTATGATTATGCAAGGGCTGATGCAGAGATCACTATACCTGAATCTATAGGTTATGTGAAAATGCTTATTGACACTGCAAGAGAAAAAAGAATTGCTAACTACTCTTATGGAACAAAATCCAGAACTAGTAAGGAAAAAATTACTCACAATAAGAAAGGAACTTGGAAATAGCGGAATTTTCGATAGGGAACAATTTAATAAAAGAGAATTACATGAATTGTTAAATGGTATAGATGATAGTAAAAAAATAGATAAGTTATTCAAAGAAATCAGTAGCTTGGATATAGAAAAAGTCTGGAGAGAGCAAAAAGAGTTCGTTCTTCTAAAACAAATATATATTGCAGCGACAACTTATGGTGAAGATAGCAGTGCTTGTATACAAGGCACATGGAGCCAAATTATTAGTAGTATAAACGAAATTAGCTCTGAAATTATGGCACAATATGATCATCGTTTAGAAGAAGAACAAAACCTAGAAGCACGAAAATATGCTATTACAAAAGAAAACATTAAGCCACTACTGCAAGGTTTAGTTGATAGATTAATTCAATATGTCAAGGATAATCCAGAGTTAAAAGAGGTTTTGCAAAATCACTTATTATACTCAGAACATATCGATATTAATGATCCTGAGAAAGTTACCTTTGAACAACAGAAAATTTTTGTCAGAGGTAAATAAGTATTTTGGTAAAAATATTCGAGATGTTTCACCGAATTACAATAGAATTATTCCAATTAGAGGTGAATACGCTCTTGTTATAGAGGGATTGTCAGAGATAGAAGTAATGCAACACTTCGCACAAGAAGGTCAAAGCCCGTTTGATGTAGAAGATAATAATAACGGTTGTGCAACTATTAGTAACAGCAACACAGATGAAGAATTTAAAGATACTAATAGGTCGCCTATTATAGCTCCTTCTGCACTTGTAATAGTTGCAATTATTCCAGGAATAGCTATTGCGGTTTACTTAGAAATGCTAGCAGTGGGAATAGCAGTTGGGGCTTGTTGCTTAGTTATTGCTGCAGTCATATACTATTGTAATAAGCCTTCATAGTCACTTGAGAATGTCAATGCTGAAGCTGTAGTGAATCAAACAACAGTGCAAAATGGTAAGGAAGTAGCATGAGAGTTGGCTTTGTTACCTATGAAAGGCCAACTATACAAGCAACTTACTGAAAATCTTATTTTTATGCAATCAATTTATCCAATTTAGTGGGAGTGTTAAACTTACTGATCTTCCCATAAGTAAGACTAAAGAATTGCAGAAAGTTTAATGATTTATAGATTCCTCTAAAGAAATTATCCAATTTTTTATTGGCAGACAGCTTGCTTAAACTCTTAAAACTTCTCTAATTGCTCACTCCACAGCATCGGTATTTCCCTTAAAACAACTAACCTCAAATTACTTGGTTGTCTCCCATTTACTATGTCTTCTTTTATCTTTGGAGCTAAATAATTTAACCTTAAAATTTGTTGTGTGCGTCTCGTACCTATATTAATTTCAACGCTCAGCTCTTTTACACTTCCATATTTGCCCTCTTCCAGTTGACGTTTCCACAAATGAGCCCTTACCACTGTTTTCAGTAGCGCATTATTTGTTTTCCCTTCTGGTTCTACTACCGTGCATTTGTTTTCTTTCTTCTTTAAATTCATTGGTATAAATTTTTCCTCTGATTCAGAACGTACCTCTATAGGTACCGCTAGTAATAGCAAAAAATGGGCGGTCTAAAACTTATTTAGGCAATGAGAGACTATTTTTTCTTGAGTTGTTCAATTTCATCTTTAGGAAGACCAGTAGATTCAGCTACTAGGTTAACAGATACGCCAGCTTTAAGCAAGTTTTTTGCCACTCCAATTTTTCCTTCAATTTTTCCTTCATTAATTTTTTGGTTGAGGCAAGATACATTATCATCCTCATTTTTCTTAGCTTGTTGATATATAGTCCGTTCTTCCTTAGTCCAATTATACTCTATCAGCTCATTATAAGCTCTGCCAATAATCTCGTCACTTCCTACTATTTTCTTTAGATCCTTTTCACTAGTTTCACTTGCATACTTAAAGAAAAATATCCATTTTTCCACTATACTTTCTAATTGAACCTCTTTTGTTTTTGGAAATATCAGTAGTTCTATGAAAGTATAACTAAAATCCTCCAGGTCATGTTCGTGAGTTATCTCATCAAGAATAACGTGATCGGACTTGTAGGCTGATTTATTAGGAAATAGAACAAAATCAGTGATGGCAATGAAGACAACTTCTTTAAGTTCATGATATTTGTCACCTATGCCGGCTTGGCTAAAATAAGCTCCAGCAGCATAGTATTGTGCACGTTTTTCAAAGCCAGTAGTTCTCGCAACCTGCATCTTGCAAATAAATTGAAAACATGCAGAATCTCTACATAATACATCGATAATACTCTCCTTTTTAGCGGTAATGTCGGGGTTTTGAATGGGACTTAGAAACTGCACATTCTTTATTTCAGCTTCACCAGTGAGGTTTAGAACTTCGTTGAGAAAATCTTTATTTTTCTCAGTACCAAAGATGCGCACGAAGGCATAATTGTTTTTTGGATCTTAAAACTTTGACAAAGCCATAAGAAATTCTCTTCAAAACTATTAATAATTGTACACCATTCTGAAGAAATATTCAACCTTTTTGTATTTAAATCTTATTTTTTTAAACTTTGGGCATGTTAAAGAAAAAAACAACTGTCAGAGATGAGTTAAGAATGGCATTCTCAACTTTAGATGCCCTTATATATCTTTTTACAACCACCTCTGTAACATGCCGTAAAAGATCAGAAGATGGATATCAAGTTTTTTCTCTCCATACTTTTTTCAGTGCTCTCATTTTATTGCCTTTATAAACGTTAATCCATAAGACTTTTCCAATTGCTCACTCCATAACATCGGTATTTCCCTTGAATCAGCTAACCTGAGATGTCTTGGTTGTCTCCCATTTACTAGGTCTTCTTTTATCTTTGAAGCTAAATAATTTAACCTTAAAATTTGTTGTATACGTCTTGTACCTATATTAATTTTAACGCTCAGCTCTTTCACACTTCTATATTTTCCTGCCTCCAGTTGACGTTTCCACAGATGAGCCCTTACCACTGCTTTCAGTAGCGCATTATTCGTTTTCCCTTCTGGTTCTATTACCGTGCATTTATTTCCTTTCTTCTTCAAATTCATTGCTATAAATGTCCTCTCTGACTCAGAATGCACCTCTATTCCATCTTCTTTTACCATTACTCCCTTTATTAGTTTTTTCACCACTTCTTTCTGTTTTCCAAAACTCAAACTTTTCCACTCTTCCGCTTTTTCTTGCCAATTTTCGTATAGGTGCTCTGCTCTCTTCATTACTTCTTTTCCCACTCCTCCTGCTACTATATTCCGACTCTTTGACGCACAACTTTTTCCAACTAAATGATTGTTGCACACGTAATATCTATAACTTTTATTCCCTTTTTTTGCGTACGTCAGCGTCATATTTGCATTAAAGCTCTTGCACTTTATTATTCCCTTCAGCAATGCTTCCTCATATTTTACTTTTCGATATGGCTCATTCTTTATCAATTCTTGCGCTTTTTGCCATTTTTCTTCCTCTATTATTGCCTCATGCTTCCCTTCATATTGCTTCTCATAATGCTTGATTTTTCCCATATACGTTGGATTTGTTATTATTCTTCTTACCGTCGCTTTTTTAAAGATTTCTCCTCCATACACCTTTCCTGATTTTGCCTCAAACTTCTTCGTTCGGTATCCTTCTCTATTTAACTCCCTTGCTAGTTCTGCCATTGATTTCAGTTCCATATATCTTACATAGATATGTTTTATTACTTTTGCTTCTTTTTCATTTATTATTAATTCCTTTTCTTTTGCATCGTACCCTAACGGCAGATTTCCTCCCATCCATAACCCTTGTTCTTTCGATGTTGCTATTTTATTTTTTACTCTCTCTACTACCATCCCTCTTTCTAATTGTGCTGCTCCTGATAGTACCGTTTGTACGAATTTTTCCATTGGCGTATTATTGTCAAATATCTGTGTTATTGCTACAAAGTTTACTCGGTGCCTCCTAAAAAATGATGTCACTTCTATCCCGTCTTTTGTCTCTCTTGATTACCTATCTAGCGTATATACCACTACGCAATCTGTTTCTCCTGCTGCTATATCCTTTAATGATTCCTTTATCGCTGGTCTTTCTAAATGGTTCCCTGAATATCCTCCATCATCGTACCTTTTTGCCAATGCTACCCATCCTTCTCGGCTTTTTATATATTTTTCACATGCTACTCGCTGTGCATCCAAGCTATTAAACTTTTGTTCTAATCCATCCTCATTTTATTTTTCTTGTATATATCGCACATCTCATTTCTTCACACACTTTTTCTCTCCTTTTCACACATGCCAAACAATAAAGGTCCGTTGTAGCTCATTCCCATTATTTTTCCGGCTACCGCTGATAATGACGTATAAAACTCTTCTCGGTAGATCAAACCTGTATTTGTTACCATTACAACGTGAACTTCTTCCCCTCTCCCTGATATCAACTCTGTCCCCTCTACTGGTAAATTATCGCTACTTATCCTTTTTCCCTTCTCTAGTCGATCTGCCAGGTATTCTAGTCTTTTTGCTCCTTTTCTTGATATTTCTCCATATGTTTTCTCCTGTATTTCATACGCCAATCTTGGTATCAGGTATTTCTTCGAGTATCTAGGTGCCTCTTCCTCAAATACCTGTTTCCATATTTTCCTCTGTTCTACTGATGGTTTCTCTCCTAAATTCTTTACTTTCTTCTCTATTCTTTCCTTTTTTTCCATAACTCTCATATCTCTTTTCTTCAGCTACAGCTCTCCCTCTTTAACTTCCTCATTCATATTTTTCAACTCTTCCTTTGCCATTATAACTCCTGCTACCGTACTTTCCGATACAACAGCTAGTTTTTCTAGAAATTCCCCCTGTTTATTTGCGATTTTTACGTTCTCTAACATTTCTTTCATCTCTTCTCGCATAATACATTGCTGTTTTGCCAAATTTATCCTTTTGCTCTACGTTCGCTCCCGCTTTTACTAGTTCCTCTACTATTTCTATCTCTGCTACCATGCATGCAACGTGCAACGGAGCAAATTTGCCACTGCGTTCATATCAGCTCCTGCCTTTATCAGCTCCTTTGTATTTTCTAGACGTTGCCCCATGACTGCTAAGTGCAATGGTCTATATTGTCCTACATCCGCCACATTTACATCTGCATCTTTTTGGATTAATAACCTCAGTTTTTCTGGATCTGGCATTCTCAACGCGTAATGCAACATCGTCCTCCCTTTTGTGTCTTTTTATAAATATTTTCTATCGAGTTATCTAATACTTCTTCCCACGACTTATTCAATTCTTCTCTTTCTTTCTTAGTAAATTTTACCATAACTTCCATCAGCTACTAATGTAATATAAAGTGCCTCCAATTTGGCTCACTTTAGCGCTTAGCAAATCTTGTTTGTTTACTAGCTACTTTTTCACTTAGGGCTGTTTTGGCATAAAAAGCAAGTTTTTTTACAAAATATACACATTTTTTCCGCATATTATATTAAGATATGAATCTATATACCTAATATATTAATTTTACCTTCTTTTGCTTTTTCCAATAATATTAATTTTTTACTTCTTCAACTCCATTACCTCCTCTATTGCCTTGTTTGCTTCTCCATACATCACTTCTACATCTCTCATATTCACTCCCTTCTCTTCTAGATAACTCGTAACCTTCGGGTGAATTTTTGCATAGTTTAGAGGACTGCATCCAAACCTATCTGTTGCATCCATATCTCCTCCTGCATTTATCAGCTCTTCTATTGTTCCTATTCTTCTTACTAAACAGGCTAAGTGTAGTGGTACTGCTTTATTGTTTGATTTTGCATTTACTGTAGCTCCCTCTTCTACCAGCACTTTCACATTTTTTCTTCTTCCTAAAAACGCTGCTAGGTGCAACGGCATTTCATTTCTATTATTTCTCTTGTTAACGTTTGCTCCTTTTCTTATTGATAGCTCTACTATTTCTGGCTCTGACACTTGTGCTGCACGGTGCAATATCGTACAACCATCTGTGTCTTTCTCATTTATTTGTTGAAACTCGTTCACTGATATTGCTTTCAATAAATTATAAAAAGCGTTTTTTGTTTCTTCTTTTAACTTTTTAATGACTACCTCACTATAAATGCTCTACAAAATTGCCTATTTTGGCTCATTTCAGAGCTTGGTAAAATTTTTTTGTTTACCTACACCTACTTAATTTATAGCTGTTTTGGCATGGAAAAGCAACTCCTTTTTTTCAAAAAACACACATTTTTACCGAATGTTAATATAGTATATGAGGATATAAATATATGTATTTAACTCATTAAACATATGACCTGTTTTTCTTTCCAACTCCTGTTTAAATGTTGATATTCATGCCACATTAGTACACCTGGGTAAAACACTAAAATGTAATTTTCTAACTCCTGTATTGAATCCTTTTGCTCTGAATTTAATTCGCTTTCAAAATGAATGCAGTGTTCTGTTACGCTGAATCTCCTATACTACTTACTGGAGAGCAAGCATTTACTTCTCCTAAATTCAACTATCTGATAATACTATCTGCGCCTTTGCAAACTCAATTGCTGGTAATAAGCTCTGTGGTAGCGGATATAGTGCTTTGAAGCTATACCACACATGATTTCTTCCATAAATACCGTTATAATTCTTTGTGTGAGGCTCGGTTTCTCCAAGGATTACTATATCTAGCCGGTATATATCATTGCTCAAAGCTCGTTCATAATGATCTCGCAAATAACTATCTATAATCTCTACTAATCGACCATTAGACCTGAAAAAATTCACTCTTCCAAATGATAACACTGAGCCATCTTCTTCTATTTTTACACCTGATTAATCCGATAACAAACTGCCAAAAAAGCTTCCATCTAAAATAAACCTATCAACGTTATCGTTAAAAATCCTCATTAATCTCGATCTTGCTGGCAATGATAGCTTTGCTAATTCTACTGCATCTACGAAGAAGTCATTTGGTACGTTTCTTATCCCTATCTGTAATTCAAAAAAGTGTTTACCGGGTGGCTCTTCAATAATTGTAATATCTTCTTACTTGCCCATTTTAATGCTATATTCAGTGACGCCGGTGTTCCTCTTAAACGCTGAAATTTTATTCCTTCCTCTACGGCTTTCCTTTTGTCTTTTGCCCTACGCAGAATCTCTTCTAACCCATATTCCCCTCAGCTAAATTTAAACCCTCTGATACAACCAGGATCTACCTTGTAATCGATTGCATCAACCCGTGCTTTTTCTTGTTTTGTTGCATTTGGCGGTAATAGCATTAGTTCAACTCAACATTTAAACTTTTTAAGAAAGCACATTCATTCGCCAGTACCACAACATCCTCTCTTGGCTCGATTATATCTACGTTTTCTACTCCTACGAATAAATTCGCTATAATCCACGATCTTGTCACCTTCCATCCCAATCTTTTCGTTGTTTCAAAGTTTTCGATAAATTTCTTCTTTACCGTTTCAATAATATCTGGTCTTCTAATGCTAATTTTAATGTGGATATCTATTCCAATAATATTGCAACCAACTACTGTTATCGTATCTGTTAATACCCTTATATCATCCCTGGTAACTCGCTTTCTTACAATATCAAGTAGTTCTTCAGACGCTATGCTATTTGTGAATAACTCCGTGGATAAAATCGAGATCTCTACACTTCCTGGCACTTTTGATTCAACCAGCGCATCCTTTACTCTACTATCTGCTGAGAGTGCTTGAAACCGATAATTTCCTCCCGTGCTCCAGCCAACAATTTTTGCCTTGATTCTTTTCCCAAAAATTCATCATTTTCTCCGTTCTCCCTTTCCACTCCGTAAAATTCAGCTAAATTATCAAGATCTTCTCCCATTGCAAACTTAAGTTAATTATTTTTTACTGCTTCGTTTATTCTTTCTCTCAGCAAAAGTTCTCGTCATGCTGCTACCTCCAGAATCTTCTTCGCTGGGTCACTCTCTACTAATGCTGTAAAACTTGCATCATGCTTCACTAACTCTTCCTTCATCCTAGCAAAAATCTCTTCAAAGTTCAGTGGTTCGATAATATTTGGCTGCTCCATCTTTATACTACAATTCCTTCAGAATGAATATTTTCTCCATTTGGTGTATATATCCCTTCCAGGGCAATGGTGACTTTCCCTTCTTTCACCTCTGTGATTTTTACCTTTTCGAGTTTGAATCTTTTTTCCCATTTTTCTAGTGCTCCTGGCTTATCCATTAATTCAAATAGTCGTGACCCATAATTTCTCCGCATAATACGTGATCCTATCGGTGTGGTTAATATATCAATTATCGATTGTTTCAAATGTTCTATTCCTTCTAATTCCTTTCCCGTGCTAGCATTCATGCCTCTCATTCTGCAAATACATTTTTGCTAGCACCTATCACTTCAAAACCACACGATACCAAGTCTCCTGTTCTTGTTACCCCAATATCATTCACAAATACGCTGTTTGATCCTTGTGTTATCGTCTCTCCTAGAGTTACAATATCACCTTTTCGACACACAGATCTACCGTTTACAAAAACGTCGTTACTACCACTCATACAAACATGTGCCGGTATTCCACTGCAATAATCTCCTACACAAACTATAGCTCTTCTATTAATTAAGGTCGATTCTCTTTGCATTGAGTTTAATACCACCCTTGGTAATCTTTACACTTGATTCTCCAACCCTGAAAGTAATCTTATCAACTACAGATACTTCCAAATGATGGTTTTTCTTGTCATATGATATTTTTGTCCCGTCTTCAAATAAAAAACAATCTACCTCTTTTCTGCTTTCCGGAGCAGGGTATTTTTGTTGGTATATCCCAGCTAAAACTACTCCTAACGATAACTACCAAGTGGTGAAGATATCGGAACCTATCATCAATATTCGGTGCAAACCAACTTACATCTTCTCCTGCTCTTGCCGTTACCCATGGAAGCCAATCGATTATAAATTCTCCTACTTTTACCCGCACTCTTGCCTTTTCATAGTCTACTTCTTTAACTAGACCTATACGAATAATGTTCGCTAGCATTCTATTTAGCTCTGCAATGGCAAAATTATGTTCTAACATGTACATCTCCTACATTTATGGTATGTGGTATCACAGCTATTTCAGACCATCTCGACTCACCTGTATGTAGCTCATGGATCCATTCGACCAGCCTCACTAGATATGCATCTAATTCTGGTCTAAAATTGTCTATTTCCGCTGATATAAATTCACGTGCTGAAACATTGTTCACGTTCCAAGTATTCTTATTCACTACTCTTGCTACTTCTGCTGCCAGTGACCTCACAACTAAAGAGGAATTCTCGACTGTTCCATCAACTATCACTCTTGCCTCAAATCTTGTTTTCAGCGCCAATTCCTCTGTTCCCGGATCTTTTCCTGGTTCTAGACTCACAAGCTCTACAAACACTGCTGGGGCTACTATTTCCCGACGTACCGCTCTATACACTTCACATGTCTGTATCGCTGGTATCTTTTCCCTGAACTTATTACAAATTGCCTCAGGTAAATTTCCCCAGAACGTTATTTCATATAACTCATTTGCTGATCAAAATACTTCTCAAATACTCTTTCTACTTCATTATCAACTAACTCTTTCATTATTTCCCGAGCTTGCGTGTTCACTTTAATTTCATCTATTGGTAACGGTGTCATATACCTTCTTCTGAATATTCCTATATGACCATTTTTCATTGTTGCTATAAATGCTCCTTCATACATACGGCTTCCTACCTTTGCTCCTATCTTTGTCTGTTTTATGCTCCCAAGCTTTGCCACTCCTATCCACTGCGAACTGAGCTTTACTATCGACCATAAACGCTTTCTATTTGCTTTATCCACACTTAACTTTTTTCTCATTGCTTTTTTTGGTATTTGTTTCTCTTCGCTAACTTGTTTAACAGTTAGCGATCTTACCCACAGTGCTGTTCAGTTTAATGCCCTCACCGCTGCTTTTTCCACTTTCGCTTTCTCTGCATCTATGCTACATCGACATATACATATGGACTGCGCGTGGCAAGGATAAGCGCGGGTAGTGCCGGCGTGAGAGAGGGGAAAACGAAGAGGACTAATACTGTCTATATCTATCGGCTCGGGACGTAAATATACTAGCTACAGTCATGTTGCATTTCCATGGCAACGCAGCGGCCAATAGAAACGCGATAGATAAAGTAGATAAAGACAGTATTAGTCCTCTTCGTTTTCCCCTCTCTCACGCCGGCACTACCCGCGCTTATCATTGCCACGCGCAGTCCATATGTATATGTCGATGCTATGCTACCGGTGATTTCTATGTTTATACGCATTTACACCCCTAACGCTTGAATTTTCCATAGCATTCCCGAATTGTCCCTAAGTGGCGGTGTGTGTACTCTGTATCTACAATTACCTATGGAAAAAGTATCTCCTATTACTGGCTGCAATATATCAAAGACACTCAACTCCAAAATCAACATCTCCCCGAAAAATTGTCCTTCACCAATTCCATATAATTTATCTGGTTGTTGTTTCAGCACCTGAACCATGTATGACTTATCCTTTGATTCATACAACGCTTGCTGCCCTAGATGTGCAGAACAATCTGCAAATAATCTTTTCATTTTTCCTTGCATATTCTACCTTTATGCACTAATCTCTACATGCACGCTAAGAAGGGGGATACAGCTAGAGCAGTCTCATGCCTCACCACTTTTATAGTTGCTCTACCTGTATTGTTATGCTGCAACGGTTTCGTTCAATGTTCCTGGACGATGGCACATTGGTAAAGGATTTGACTGAGTATGTAAATCGGTCCCTCTATCAAATCTTCTTGGATCTTGTTTTGCATATAATGGCTGTCCTAGGGTATTCACCGTCTCATTAAAGTCCGCCGGTGCAAAGTATGTCGTAAATGTGCTTGCTGTTCCTAGTGGAAAACAATGGCCGGTATTTCCTTCAATAAATCTCCTTACGTTTCCTTCAGGATCAGTTGCTTGTCCTCTATATTCCTCAAATATTATTCCACAGAAGGTAAATCCTGACCTCATGTCGTTCCTTAATGCTGCTTCTTCTTGCCATCTCTCGTATGCTTCTTTTACTTTAGCATGAGAAGTGAGTGCATCAAAAAACTCTGGACTTACCAGCGCATGAATCTCAGTCAAGTACTCACCACTCAAGTTATCCTCAACATGACGCAATACTTCCAGACACTCACGCTTTACATCGGTTGTTGCTGTTCCCAGTGCAAAATTTACTACTTTAGGTGTAATTTCAAATTCGTTCTGAAGATTTAATAACTCTGACTCATCAGCATCAAGAATGATTCCCTTCAGCGCTCCCATCCGCAAATGTTCTAACGTTATCGCATGTTTGTTTCTCATTAGCTGCAAATGATCAGTTATTACATCTGCCAATGCCTCCAGCTCATTCTCTGACTCAAATGCCCTCATTCCCTGTAATTCCTCTGGTAACACTACATCATCATGCGGAATATGTGGAATGGTAAAAGTTCTTATTTTCCGTTTCCCTCGTTTTCCTATTGTTGCTGGTGCTCCTGGCACTTGTGTTGGTAATAAAGTTAAAACTCCTTGGTGTTCTTCTATCGTAATATGTCGAAATCTTACTGACCTACTTGGAAATAATTTTAAATTTTTTGTTCGACCATAATTTATCGGCAATATGTTCATTGCTTTAGTTAATTCCGTCATACTAAATGCTGGATTTGTAAATGGATTTTGCATGTTTTTCCCCCTGTAATGTTGTGTGTTTTAAGTTGATTTTGCTCTTCAGTTGAGCAGTTTTAAACTCCGCTATGAATGATAATGCCCCGCGCTTCAAGTAGCTTTATTGCTGCAGCTTTTCACTCTTCTGTTATATATGCTGGACATACAACTGCATGATCTGCTAACATTGATATACGTGTAATGATTACCGCTTTGGTGGTTTCCGTTGCGTTGACATCACTTGTTATTACACCTATCGCTGTTTGCGTGCCGTCTGTGGCCGCTAAGTTTCTAATTAGATAATAATAATAATAATAAGTTAGTTTATTTTTAGCATATAGCTATACAATTGATATATAATGCATAAATGAGTTTCTAGGAATACATCATACAATAATAATAATTAAAGCATCATATACACGTATACCTACTCATATGTACATACATACACATATACATGTACATATATACACCTACGTATACAGGTTCGGAAATTATTTATCTTGGGTATGGTGGCTTCATGAGAGCGTAAAGAATAGCTTGCTATATGATAGAGAGAACATTACAATTTCAGGCCGGTCAGCTCAGAACGTAGGACGTTAGTATCATACCAGCACCAGTCGGGCGAATGTGCGAGTAGCAGTTAACGCCTCGGGAGGGGTAAGGGGAGGGGCGCATAGCAGTGCGTCTCTCTTGTTTATGTGGTATTATCATATCATTGCGTTCCTTGTTGCATGTGTAGATTTATATCTATACCCCAGAAGAATTATTTCCGATACTGTATATATAAAAGTGTTCTGTTTTATCAATTAACCTTTTGTAAATGAATATATTTTAATAACTGTTTTTTTAATATTTTTATTGATGTGGTGTTTTTTATAAGGATTGGTAAATTATTGAATACAATCATACCTTTATGGAAAATACCCCTTTTAGTGCTCATCAAATTGGTGTGTTTAATAATGATATGATCTTTTTGTCTTGTATTGTGTGAATGAATACTACTTACATTTCCAATGTTTCTTTTTAAATACACTGGAGATATGTCATTAACTATTTTATAAATAAATATTAATGTGTTATACAGAATTAACTTTTCTATAGATAACCAGTTCAATTTTTGCAGCATGGTTTTTATATTAGTTCTTTTATTACACTTTAAAATTAATCTCATACATTTGTTCTGTTGTACTTGTAGTTTTTTTATATCTGTTTCATTGCACATAAATAATACACTAGCACATTATTCAAAATGTGGTTTGATGATGGTGTTATATATTGTGAGTTTGGCCCAATTACTTAAATGTTTAGAAATTCTATATACAAAACCGACTTTTTTAGCAATTTTTTAGTTAAATAGCTTATGTGTTCTTTAAAATTTAATTTATTATCAATAATAATACCTAGATATTTGATATTATCCACTCTTTCTAATTCAACATCATTCAGACTAATTTTTATTTGTTTATCTTTAGTCAGAGTGTTATCACCAAAAACTATAAATTTGCACTTACTTGAATTTAATATTAAATTATTGTTTGAAAACCATAAATAAAATTTTTCAAGGATATTATTTATTTTATTAGCTAAGGAAATTATATCAACACCAGATAAATAAATAACTATATCATCCGCAAATAAATGTATACTACATTCATTGTTAACTAATATTATATCGTTTATAAATAATATGAATAGAAGTGGTCCTAATACTGTTCCTTGCGGGATTCCAAATTTTGTTCTTATTTTCTGTGATTTAATATAATTAAATTTAGTTTGTTGCATCCTATTATTTAGATAATTCTTTAACCACTCTAAAGCAACACCTTGTATCCCAAAATAGTATTTTAATTTTTGTAGCAATATTTCACGGTCTACCGTTTCAAATCTAGGAAAACAGCAATTACTGTTTTGCCACTATCGACAAGGGTCTTAATATCATATATAACTTTTTGTATAGCTGTTTCACACGAGTGTCCTTGTCTAAAACCGGATTGATATTCACCTATTAAATCATTATTTGTAATATGTTTTGAAATTTGTGAAGAGACAACTAATTCTAAGATCTTTTCGATAGAGGTGACCATATTTAGAGGCTTGAATTCCTCGCATTTATCAGTTCCAGTTATTTTGGGAATTGGTATTATGGTAGAGAGTTTTAAAATATTTGGTAAAATTCCTTTGACAAGAGATGTATTTATACAATGTAATAGTCCATATCCTAATTGATAGAAACAGTTTTTTAATAATTTAATGTCTATAAAATCTTCTGAAAATTTATTTTTTTGACTAAAGATAATTTGTTTTAGAGTATCAATGTTAATTATTTCAAAGTATTCAAATGATGGCTTACATATAAGCATTCTATTCAATACAAATTATTTTCTATTAACATCTTTATCACGACCAACAACCATGCCAAGCTTAAGGTTTCGCCCCTGTGCTACTGTTATTTGGTCCCTTGAATATAGATTAGACGCTTCATATTTTAGAAGATCGCCTAAATTATTTGTCTCAGTTATACCTGTCATGTTTTCTTTCCTCCTTTTTTTCCCTTTGGTTTTACCGCCATGTTTGTAGTTGTTATACGCGGCGGTAAAAGATAGATTGCTTATAATAATTTTTGGCTACTTGTTCACCACTGTATCTCTTGTGCTTGCTCTGCATTTACATCCTGCTCAATAAATTCTCCTATCTTTTCTGGCATCTTCGATAAATTACATAATCTTATTACCTCTAATACTTCCTTGCGGCAGCTTTCGTACCCTAAACATCTTCCTTGTTCAATTGAATCGTCAATATCTATTGCTTGTATCTCAGTTTTAGTCATATTACTCCTATAATTGTCAAAAAATTCTGAAAATGTTGTAATTCCATCCGCAAGGCCTACCTCTATTGCTCTCTCTCCAAAATATAGCCCTGCTTCCGTTGATCTGATCTTTTCCGTTGAAAGACCTCTATTTCTTTGCTATAAGCTTCAAAACCATTTCATATAGACGATCTACTTCTTCTTTTAGGTTTTCCAGGCTTTCTGATGTTATTGGCTGGTGCGGATTCAAATCGTTCTTTCGAATTCCAGCAAAAACAGTTGTATATTTTATCCCTTGCTTTTCATCAAATCCACTTTGATCAATGTGACTTGCTATTACTCCAATGCTTCCTACTCCTGATGTTCTGCTCACAAATCCCTTTTCAGCACTTGACGCTATCGCATACGCCGCAGAATATGCATCATCATTTGCTACCGCCACAATCCTCTTTTCTGTCCTTGCTTCGTAAATAAAGTCCGAAAGGTCGAATAAACCGTTTACTTCCCCTCCAGGGCTGTCTATGTCCAAAATTATTGTTCCTACTTCTTCATCTATTAAAGCTTCTTCTATCTCTTCACGTAACTTCTCATACGATGTCATCCCCAACACATCATCAAAAGCTTCTGACTTCTTCGTCAAGATTCCATGTATTGGTATGACTGCTATTCCCTTTTTATTATTTCTTACTGTGTGTTTCATGTTTTTAAACGTGGGATGCTTTCCGGCATGTAATGACAATAGATCAAAACTTCTTTGCTCCATCTTGGTCTAAGGCATTTATTTAGATGTTCTTAGTATCCTCGTTCCAATTCAACTACTCTTTACATATTTTCATACATTTACCTAATGTTCGATCGGTGCAGCGTCAGCTGGTCAATGTCCGTTGACCATCAGGTCGACGATCGATGCATATGCTTAGTCAATGATAGTTGCTTAATTGTAACCTTTATTTAGTTCCTATAGTTCATAGGACCTGTTGGCACAACAAGTGTCCAAATACCATCTATGACTTAAATAAGAGTTCCTAACTAATAACAGCCTCATTACACCTCCGGGGGTGCAAGGAAAAAAAATATTTCTTTTGTACTTCTAAAACTATGGTTAATTGCTTAATTCCTATCACGTCCACTGGTTTTTGTCAGATATTTCTTCAGTCTGTTTTTATGCACTATTAATTCTTTATTTTTATTTCTTATAACTAAATTTGGAGATTCATCTCTTAGCACTTGATAAGGTCCTTTAAATATCTCGTCCATTTTATTGGTGCTTTCATTTTTAACTAAAACTAACTCTCCTATTTTAAAACTTACATTTCTATTACAATTTTGTTTCGATTGATCAAACAAGTTTTTCCTTTTCAATTCTGATTTCAGCAGATTTTGTTCCGCTCCAGCGCTAGCTTGTTGCAACCTAAATTTGAGTTCTTTAGGATAATCATCGAATGAATGCAATGGATCAATTTTTCCCAAATTTGAAGGTAGTGATGCTACTCTACCAAATACTAACTCAAAGGGGGTGTATTTTGTTTCCGTATGCACTCTTGTGTTATAGCTGAAACACCAGAAAGGTACCCAATTACTCCATGCTTCTGTATATTTTGCAGTTTGCATTCTAAGAAAATCTCCTAATGTTTCATGGTGGTACGCAGTTGAATGTAATTGCTTGATGCCAAAAATTTTACACGATTCCGTGAAAACTGCTGACATGAATTCTTTACCTTGGTCGTGCTGGACCGTATTGGGAATTCCATATCGCAAGATGAAGTTATTGACTAGCGCTCTGGCTACGGTTTCGGCCTCTTCAATCTCCAGCGAGTAGGCTTCAACGTATTTTGACAGATCGCATTGTATTGTTAAGATGTATTTCTTATTTTCAATATCGGCTGATATCGGACCCATTAAATCTAAACTAATTTTTTCAAATGCTACTGATGCTGTTGTTGTTATGGAAAGGGGTTGAATATTCGGTACAGAATTTTTATAGCGTTGACATTCGTCACATTCACTGACAAACTTTTTTACATCTTTATAAAGACCTTTCCAAAAATAATGTTGCTTGATTGTATTATACATTCTAGATATTCCCGGATGACCGCCTGTTGCCAAAATGTGGTAATCATTTAATAATAATTTTTGTTATTCAGGATTGTATATTGTTCTTCTGCCTCGTAGTATTGTAATATTGATATCGCCTAATATATCGGAATGTTTCTTTATTTCCCCTGCAAGGTTTATAATGTTTTCTTCATTTTTTATGAGAACTGATTCATTCATTTTTTCTTTTGTGCACAATTTTTGGAGGGCCTTTAACGATGACCGAAGCTCACACGCTAAAGATGCATCACTCCATCTCATAAATATTGTTTCTACACTAGTGTTTATCAAGATATTCCTCTCTAACATTTTCATTCCTTCTTTATTTTTAAATTCTTCAAATAATTTATTGTTAACAATTTTTAACTCTGTGGCGTTCTTTGGTTTTTTAAGTAATTCAACAATTTCTGGATGGCCAATCCTATCCTTATTACTTACTATTTTTGATTTTGATTTTTCTTTTTCCTGATCTAATTGTTTTCTACGGGCTCTTGTTATTACATTTGATACTGCGGTTGTATGATTTTGTGCTTTTTTGAGTTCATCAGATGTAATTGTAATTCTTGACAAAGCATCAGCGGTTACATTTGTTTTCCCTTTAATATATTCTATCTTAAAATCATATTCTTCTAATATCAATCTAAATTTTGTTAATCGGCTAGATGGATCAGTCATGTTAAACAAAGATACTAAGGGACGATGATCTGTTTGAATTATAAAGTTCTTTCCATACAAATAAGGTCGAAAATGTTTCACTGCCCAAACTATACCCAATAATTCTTTTTCTATTCTACAATACCGTGATTCAGCTGGATTTAATGCCCGACTTGCATACGCTACTGGTTTATCGTATTTATTAAAAAGGGCCGCCCCGAAAGCTGTACCCGACGCGTCAGTTTTCAAAATGAAAGTGTTTGATTCTGATAAATCTGGATAATCTAAAACTGGGGAGTTAATTAATTTTTGCTTCAATGTATCAAATGCTTTTTGACATTCTTCTGTCCAGACGAAAAGCTTGTTTTTTCTTGATAATTTATTTAACGGATTTGTGATTTGAGAAAAATTTTGAATAAATGATCTATAATAATTCGCAAAAGCTACAAATCGTTTGGTCGAGTTTGCATCAAATGGAACAGGGTATTGTTTAATTGTTTTGACTTTTTCTGGGTCAGGAGAAATACCTCCCGCTGAAATTAAGTGACCTAGATATAGAATTTCTTTTTTCAAAAATTCCCATTTTCTTGGGTTTAGTTTGAGATTCACTTTTCTTAGTCTTGACATTACTTTTATCAAATTTATGTTATGTTTCTCAAGACAATTTCCAAAAACTATTAAATCGTCTGAATAAATAAAACAACTTTCATAATTGAGACCAGACATTGCAATTGTCATGGCTCTCGAAAAAACACTCGGGGCTATTTTGATTCCCATTGGCAACCTTGTCATTTGATATTGCCCTTTATTAGTTGTAAATGTAAGAACTGTAGTAATTATAAACGTGGACAGTATAGGGGTTACAATAACCACGGTCGAGGAGAGTTTAAGAATTTAGCTCGAAATACGCAAAATAGACGGTATCAAGGCAATGTGTATTGTGCGCAAGGAGATGAAAGTAAGAATGTTGAGGATGAAAGTTCACTGCAGCAGTTTTTTCGAGAGAACTGAGCGTGATTGTATATATGAATGTATTGGTATGAATCGAGTGTATTTCAATGTAAATGGAAAGAATGTAACATTTTTAGTGGATACAGGTGCATCCTTGTGTGCTTTAAAGTATGAAAGATTACCAAAAGACGTATGTATGACAGAGAATAAATTGAAAATTAAAGGAATAGGAGGTATGTTAGTAGCAGAGGAATGTGTTGATTTAAATTTGGAGGCGAATGCACAAATGTTTAATGAACGATTTTATGTGTTTAAAAATTTAGCATGCGATGCTGACGGAATAATCGGTCAGAATTTTTTAATTAAGTATTGTGGATTAATAAATTTTGAACTTAGTACACTCAGTTTGAAAAATGAAGTTGGATCAACAAAATTAAGTTTATATACATCTGGTAACAGCCAGTTGATGATTATTCCGCCTAGGTGTGAAAGAATTCAATATGTAGAGACAAAGTTAAGGGATGACTGTGTAATAATAGCGAGAGAGTTATGTGAGGGAGTTTTTATGGCAGGATTGATTGTGAAGCTAAAAAACGGAATGATTCCAGTGAGAATTTTAAATACTGGAGATTAGTCAGTAAGTTTAGAAAGTTGTATTCCAGAAATACACAGTACAAATGAATATGATTGTTTCGAATTTGAGAAAGTGGACAAAAATGTGGAACGGGTGAAAAGAATGTTTGCGGAAATTGATTGGAAGGATATGACATTGGAAGAGAAGATCCCTATTGAGAACATCTGCGCCAAATACGCAGATATCTTTCACATACCAGGAGATAAGCTGACAACTACAAATCTAGGTCAACAAGAGATTAAAATTAAACCTGAAGCCAAGCCAGCTTATAAGAAAACATATCGTATACCACACGCTCAAAAAGCAGAGATAGAGAAACAAATAGGAGAAATGCTGGAAAATGACATCATTGAGGAAGCCGAAAGTGCTTGGTCATCACCGTTGTTGATTGTTCCCAAGAAAATAGGTCAAGACGGAAAGAAACGATGGCGTGTCGTAATTGATTATCGTCACCTGAACCTTAATATTGTCGATGATAAATTCCCATTACCAAATATTACTGAAATTCTAGAATCAGTGTCAGGCTCAATGTATTTCACACATTTGGACCTTGCTCAAGGGTACTATCAGGTCGAACTAGAACCAGGAAGTAGGCCGTGTACCGCTTTTACATCAGGTCGCGGAATGTTTCAAATGAAGAGGCTACCAATGGGCCTAAAGATTAGCCCTCCAAGTTTTTCTCGAATAATGACAATAGCCATGGCAGGTCTCAATTATGAAAGATGTTTTGTATGTGTGTTTGGAAGAAATCTGAGAGATCACAATGCTAATCTGATCAAAGTGTTTGAGAGGTTAAGGAAAGTCAACTTGAAACTGAATCCTTCAAAGTGCGAATTTTAAAAAAAGGATATCTTATATTTGGGGCATGTTATAACATCAGAGGGCATCCTACCTGATTCGAGCAAAATAGCAGCCTTGCATAATTATCCGGAGCCAAAGTCGGCGGATGAGGTTAAGAGGTTTGTTGCGTTCGCTAACTATTATAGAAAATTTATCCCAAATTTCGCGAAGCGAACTTGGTGTTTAACGCAACTGACCCGGAAAAACGCATTTATTTGGACGAAGGATTGCCAAATGTCATTTGAAACAATAAAAAAGGCTTTGATTTCCGCACCAGTACTAGATTTTCCAGATTTTTCTGCTGAGAACCAGTTCATAGTACACACTGATGCGTCAGGAAAAGCTTTGGGTGCGGTACTATCGAATGGAAATGGAAAATCGATTGCCTACGCCAGTAGAACACTTAACAAGGCAGAAAGTAACTATGCCACAATAGAAAAAGAGTTACTTGCGATAGTATGGGCAACACGACATTTTCGACCGTATTTATTTGGTAAGCGATTCAAGATCATGACAGATCACAGGCCGTTCATTTTTCTTTTCACACACAACAATCCCTCAAGCCGTCTGACAAAGTTTAGGTTATGTTTAGAGGAATACGATTTCAACATTGAATACATTAAAGGTTCTGACAACGTAATAGCTGATGCCTTGTCACGAATTTCGATTGAAGAGCTTAAGAGCATGAATCAAGACAGCATAGCAGTTATCACAAGGGCACAAACAAGAACTAAAGAGAAAGAGGAAATAGAAACTAAAGTGAGGGATAATAATCAGGTTATCGAACGAAATTCGGGTGCGCAACCGAAAATTGTTGAGATCCTTAAAAAAACCAAACAATGTACGCAACTAACAATAATGAATAAGAAATTGAAGAATAAACTAATGAAAAACGATGATAGAGTAGCTACTGGAGATGAAAAATTAATATACATGCCCTCTATGAAAACGATCTTTATCGATCCAGATGATCTGGCAGCAAAACCGCTACGCCGTTTGTTGGGACATTTGGAAACATTGTGTGATGAAATCGACATAGAAGAGGTAGTAATAATGAAAGAAGATAGCAATATTGCATTTTTGAAATCGTTGGCCAACGAACTTGATAAAAATGAATATAAAAATTATGGTATACCTAGGATATGCATCGTTAATAAAAGAAAATGTATTGAGGATGAAGAAATGCGTACAGTTATTCTAAATGATTTCCATCTATTGCCGTCGAGTGGACATGCAGGTATTAGGAGAATGACAAAAAAAATACAGAAATATTATTTTTGGCCAGGTATGACTAACGACATTTACAAATATGTAGCGAGGTGTGACCAATGTCAGCGGAATAAACACGATAGACATACAAGACAACTTCTAGTAGTCACAAAAACTGCGGATCGAGCATTTAGAAAAGTATTTCTAGACATTGTTGGACCACTAGACAAAGACAATGATGATTTTCATACATACTGACGTTACAGTGTGATTTAACTAATTTCATAGAGGTTTATCCACTTAAATCAAAGGAGGCCAATGTTGTAGCTAGAACATTTGTGGAGGATTTCATCCTAAGATATGGGACGCCTACGGAAATTTGTACTGATCGTGGGACAGAGTTCATGTCAACAGTTATGTGTGATGCAGCGAGGCTCCTGAATATCAACAAATTAAACAGTACAGCATATCACCATGAAACAGTTGGGGCGCTGGAAAACACCCATAAACATTTGAAAGCTTTCTTACGTATAATGACGGGGAATCAACCTGGAAATTGGAGCTCGTGGCTTCGATATTGGCGTTTCGTGTTTAATACTACAGTTCATACTGAGACTGGTTACACCCCGTTTGAGCTAGTTTTTGGTTTTCTGGCAACATTGCCATCTAATTTGATAAACATTGAAAAAACTGATCCCATTTATAATCATGATAATTATCTAAGCGAATTGAAATATAGATTGCAACGAGCATGGTTGGATGCTCATCAGAATTTGTTGTCGAGCAAGGTAAAACGTAAGGAACACTACGATAAGAATTGTTATCCTAGGTCTTACAACAAAGATGATTTGATATTAGTTAAGAGTGAAACGGGAAATAAACTTACCAAAGTGTACGAAGGTCCTTATGTTGTGATCGCGGAACGCGAACCGAATGTTCTGTTACTAAAAGGAGGAAAAACTATTGAAGTGCACAAAAATAGAACAAAGACCTATCGGATTTAAGTGCGCGACGATTTAATTCAAAAATGCTGAACTATGCACAAAACGGGATGTGTTCGAGAAAGCATCGCAACAACCTTGAATTACATAATTTTAGTAGAGCATTGATGTTTTTATAAGTAGCTGTGAACTTGACACTTATTTTATGTTTACTATATTATAGAGTGTATTATGTATCGTATTACACTTACTCATATTAACACCGATGCTGGAGAGAAAAGAAAGATTTTAGAATCCAAATTTATGATAGGAGTGTTATTGTTGTTTTGACGAATTTATTCACTTTAGACATAGCAAATAAATTCTTTTCTCTGCAGGGAAGGTGTAGGGAAAATATAGCGTAATATTTAAGTTATTATATTCATGCTGAATATGTATATATTATTTAGAACAATTATTATTGATACACTAAGCAGTACGTCACCCGTGACAAGAGGGGCGAACGTTACCTTTCAGGTAACACTTAAATTGATAGATATAGATGTCTCGATATTCTACCGAGAACGACATGGTACAATCCTGTCACGGGTACTATTGACTCAGTGATGTTTCTCATTGTGTATCAGTGAATAAACCACCTTACCACAACGTCATCTTTTATTCTGCGGTGTCCACGCAGATATCCCAACCTCATATAATCAAAAACCACCGAAGCTCTCTGTCAGTATACATGACTACATGATTCGACCTCTGATTAGACAGAATCAGGGCGTTTTCTTCATTAGCCGAACTAATCACGTCCGTTATCGTTTGTAAATTCTTGCTTTTCATGGTCACCCTCAACTCTGGGTCACGAATTCCGTTTGCAAAAACATTTATTGCTGTCTTTTCGTTTGCTTCCATGAATATTCCCAATTTGGCTGCGTCACCTTCTGCTTGGGCAATTGTTAACTCAGACATTAATGTACAAATTTTTTCGCCAAAGTCGTTCAAAGAGAGATTGCCTTGCTTCATCGCGAAAGGTTTTGTAGAGATAACATTCGCACTTTGTTTTGTTAAAAATTTACTTTCCAAATCACGGATCAGTTCTGCCAATGTGTTGTAATTTCTTTTCATTCGGGCGCTGTCCCTGGTTGACAAACAACTGTTCAAAACATAATTAACTATATGTCTCTTACCGGCTTGGTTAAGACTGGGCTCGTATAAATTTATACCCCTAATTAAACTTTCAACTGATTCCTGATTCGTGGTTTTTGGAAGCACAGTAGCTGCTATTTTGAAGTCAAAATCTGCAATATTATCTAATTTTTGTGATTGATCTATGCTTTCGATACTATTACTTGTTTGATCGCTCTTTACATTAGACAGTCCGATAGTTTCTTTCCTAATTCTTGATATTTCTTTACACTCACTTATTATTGAATTTATATCATGAAATACATTGATTATCAACCTTTCTGTATCTTTTCTGATACCATGAACTATTACATCTTTTTCATATTGAGTGTACAACACGTTACATTTATTTTCAATCGAATTAACATCTATAAATTTACGTTCTACTACTCCAATGTCATTCCTTTTCTCTTGATTGTCTTTTAGTAGGTTTGTTTTCATGTTTTTGATTTTTATGCACGCGACACTTAACTCATCACCCAACTTTTTGAACATCACTTAAATCACTGCATTGTTATGGTGGTTCATGTGTATTCCAGCGCTTCCAGGGGGCGATACCACTCGGCGGCGGCATCTTTAAGTTGCGCTGCGGCAATTCGGGTGTGCTGGAAGGCGAGTATGTGGTTTTCATCGAATTCTCGTTCTAGGGCTCTGATGAAGTCTGCGGGGTCCTGATGCGGCAATCCGGAGTATCGCGGCAGGGCATCGCGGTCCAACTTGGGCTGTTGTGAGGCGATGGCGGCAATTCCTTGGGATAGCGCCTTCAGGATCTCGGTGAGGTCTGGATGTGTTAAAAATGTGGGCGCCACTGGAGGTATATCCTCCTCCAGAAGGATGTGTGCCTCCTGCATGTTGTTTCTGTTCCTGTGGGATCGGGTCTGCATGGGTTGAGTTCACTCTGAACTAGATGAGCCCCAGGTTGGGCACGCCAATATGATACCGCTGGTATCTTGGAATGGGGTGATGGGGAGATGGTGATATCTCGGAGGTTGATGTGGGTCCCGTCAAGGGGGCCCTGTGAGGGTTTTGCGCTCGGCAACTAGCTCTGAAACAGAAATTAAACACAGACAGGAGCACTGGGCCCTGTTTATTACTGCAGGTTATACAGACAATAAATACAGAGGGCGATGAAAGATGGCGATGCAAAGTCTGCCTAGACTGGTATACCAGGTATACGCAGCGCGTAGGGCGAGACAGAGATCTAATGTTCGATACACACAATACACTATATTCACTGTTCACTAGGATGTTGCACTGGTCCATATACCGGGGGGTACATGTAAAGTTTGGAGCAAATCAAATGTAGCTATATCAGTGCAGCTCTATGTATAGTTGGACATACAATAGAGTGACGTGATAATAACTGAGCACTAGGAATTCACTGGGTAAAGTAAAACAACAAACTTACGTGAAAGCAAACACAGGTAGAGCGAGCAAGCAGCGTTGAGGTGGATAGCGGGGCGATGAGCGATCGTACTGTGCGGGAGCAAGAGGCAACTGGGGCCAGCAGGTCCGGAGCGACGAGTAGATGTCAACGGCGAAGCAATATCGATGCGCAGAGCTGTCCTTTGGGGAGCAGGGCCTCCGGCTGAGGTGTTGGTGATGATGTAGTCGATGGAAATCGGAGCAGAGTAAGCACAGTAACCAGGGCAGGGTGAAACTGACGATGCATACCGATTTGGAAATTCGGTTGCCTTTTATTCAAAAAGTCTGGGGAGAAAGTCGCGGTATTGCCTGTGATTGGTCGAGCCGATAGCACTATGCTTATGAAGCGAGGGAGGAGCTAACGCTGTAGCGTGAGAAATTCCGTGGCTTGGGGTGAGCGAACTTGGAATTCCCAGAGATGCTCCTAGAACATTCGGCGTCTACCGAGAAAAGCGCGAGGAATTTCGCGGCGTCCTAGATAGTTCAATTTTCGGTCATCGACGGCAGATACCAACAACTTTCGAGAGGTGCAATGAAGTCAGTCGAGTTTTATATTTGACAAACGTATTTGTAATAGAAAACTGACTTTTTTGGCTTGCATCAAAAGCAATGAAGTCTGTGAGTTGAATTAAGGATGCACGCCAAAGCTAATTCGACGGACGGATATCAGTCGCCCCTCTCTTTGGAGACTTTGTTGCGCATTGCTAGATCGGCTGTTATTTATTGTGAAAATGTGCGCCTGCAGTGCGTCTTGAAAATACAAAAAGAACTATTCCTGATTCCGGCTAGTGTCTAAGGAAACTGCAGAAAACTCAGACCGAATAGTTGACATGAACATAATATGAAATATCACAGTAATAATACAATACAACAATAATATGCATGTGCATGTCTGTTGAGTATGACAGCATCAAATAGAAATTGTTGAACATTTTAACAGGTTTATTTACAATTCACAACTAATTTGAACTGGTACAAATACAAATTTATAATGTAGTAAACAACGCAGACTGTTCGTTATGCTAGTTGCCGCCATGATGCTTCCTGTTGCTGGACTACCGACGTTGTCAAACTTGAAACGTTGCACAGAAGAGTAGATAGCGCATCTTGCACAGATGAGTAGATAGCGCTAACATGCCCCCCGGCCTTGAAATCACTGGGGAATTTCAAGCATTAACTGGGAGAGGAGCCAAACGATTACAACTTCTCTTAATTTCTCCATTAGCAGTTTTAACGAGAGCTATGCGAGCAATACCATCTTGACCTCGTATAAGTTGGGTAACACGACCTAGTTTCCAATCAGTTGGTCTGGTTTGATCTTCCTTTATCAAAACTAAGGAATCTAGCTTGAGTTCGTTTCTTGAATCCCGCCATTTCGACCTAATTTGTAGTTCTGTTAAATAGTCGGACTGCCAACGTTGCCAAAAATGCTGATTGAGACGTTGCACTAGTTGAAAGCGATCTAGCCGATTCATCTTCAAATCCATCACATTTTCATCTGGTATGGTTACTAATGGTCTTCCAATTAGGAAGTGAGCAGGAGAGAGGGAGAGGAAGTCATTGGGATCGGACGAAAGTGGACACAACGGACGTGAATTAACTACAGCTTCTACCTGTGCTAACGTTGTAGCAAACTCCTCAAATGTAAGGTGTGCATTTGCTAGGACTCGTTTCAAATGATGTTTTATACTTTTTATACCAGCCTCCCATAGTCCCCCAAAATGTGGACTATAGGGTGGTATAAACTGCCAATCAATGTTCTCCGTTATTGAGGTGGAAGTAAGACTATTGCTACTAGATTTTAGGAAATTAAACATTTCTCGTTGGGCACCGACAAAGTTAGTCCCATTATCGGAAAATATCTTGGAGGGTTTTCCCCTTCTAGAAACAAACCGACGCAGAGCTTGTATGAATGCGTCAGTTTTCAAACTTGATATTAACTCCAAATGAATGCATTTTGTGGAAAAACATATAAATAAACCGACCCAACATTTAGAAATTCTATTACCGCGACCCTTTCTATCACTTATTAAAAATGGTCCAGCATAATCGAGACCAGAAATACTAAAAGGACTGGAAGGCATGACTCTATCGCGAGGTAGATCTCCCATAACAGGTTGTACAAATTGCGGATTAAACCTAAAACATCGAACACAATTTTTAACTGTGAATCTAGCAAGATTGCGACCGTCTATCGGCCAATATAGTTGACGTACGGTATATAGTAGTAGCTGAGGACCGCAGTGCAACATAACTTTATGAAGATATTGAAACAATAATTTTGTAAAGATATGTCTAGACGGTAAAATAATAGGGTGTTTTCTCTCTAGAGGATAGTCTGAGTTTCTCAGACGTCCTCCTACTCGTATAATTTGCTGGTTGTCGAGAAATGAACTAAGCATTTGTAACTTGCTTTGTTTGTCTATGGTATTTTACGTAGTAAATTTTGATACTCCTTGGAAAAAGAATTCTGCTGGACTATCTTAACCATATGAATAGTAGCCTGGTTCAATTCTTTCAAGGTTAAACTGCTAGATTGCCTTTCAGTTCGAGGTTTTAAACAATTCTGATTAAACCTTAATATGTAAGCCATAACTCGCTGCATTCGAGAATAACTAGAAAATCTGTGAAACGGAAATTGGAAACTAGCATCTTGAACCGCAAAACTTTGATGATTTTTGGATTTTAGTTCTGGAATACTGTCTAGGGCATAGTTAAGTTGAGGCCAATGACTAGGGTCTAGCTTCAACCATGAAGGACCCTGCCACCAGCACTCACTAGTAAGAATTTGACTAGGGTACAACCCTCTCGATACATGATCCGCTGGATTGTCATGTGTTGAGACATATCTCCACTGATGATTCTCAGTTAAATTCTGGATTTCTGATACCCGGTTGGCCACAAATATTTTAAGAAGATTGGGACTAGTATTTATCCAAGCAATAGCAATTGTTGAATCGGACCAAAACACGTACTTGTTGAACTCTATATTCAATGACCTTTTGACCTTGTTAATCAAACGAGCTAATAATAGTGCAGCAGATAGTTCCAGCTTAGGTTTAGTAAGCAAATTATTTATAGGAGCCACTTTACTTTTGCTACACAACAAGTTGACAAATACATCACCATTTTTATTGGTGCTACGTATATAGACGCATGCGCCATAGGCACGTTGCAATGCATCTGCAAATCCATGTAATTCAATACAGGCCAAATCCTTACATGACACATGTCTTTTAACTGAAAGGCCATTCGCATTTTGAAGTTCTTCTTTTAATTTATTCCATGAAGACAAAAAATTATCTGGTATGCTAGAATCCCAAGATACGCCCTCCATCCAAAGTTTTTGCATCAAGATTTTAGCTATAATTATACAAGGGCTTAGCAATCCCAAAGGATCAAAAACTCTAGCGATTATTGACAAAACACCACGTTTCGTTGAAGGAGCATCTGAAGGAACTTTGATAGAGTAAATGAGAGAGTCAGTTTTGCAACACCAAGTTAGACCCAGCGTTTTGGATTGCACCTCAGGAGCAAACTCTAGAATTTCGCCACTGGAATCACCTGCAAGGCTTTCTAGAATCTCAGTTTCATTGGACTTCCACTTTCTTAGATTGAAGCAACCCTTTTTCAAAATTTGAGATATTTCCTTGCAAATCGATTGAGCTTCTTCTATAGTACTTGCACCTGTTAACAGATCGTCAACATACATATCGTGTTTGATTATATTGGACACAACTGGATTTGCCTCGTTATACTCTTCTGCTAACGCGAAAAGGCAACGAATAGCTAGAAAGCTTGAAGAAGTCTGGCCGTACGTGACAGTATTCAACACGTAAGCTTTTAATTCCTCAGTGGAATTTTCGCGCCAAAATATTTTTTGTAGATTTCGATGTTCTGGAGCCATGAGAACCATACGGTACGTCTTGGCCACATCTGCAGAAAACACAAAGTTGTGATTTCTGAAACGAAGTATGATAGACAGTAAATCGTCCTGCAAGACAGGACCGACCCGTTGAATATTGTTTAAAGACAAGCCGTTACTTGTAGGAGCCGAACAATTGAAAACAACTCTAAGTTTGCTAGTTAAACTATCTTCACGAAGAACTCCATGATGAGTCATGAAATATTCGACCTGAGAAGAGTTAGAAGAATTTTTAACTTCAGACATATGGTTGAGTGCTAGATATTCACTCATGAAGTCCACATATAGTTCTCTCAGAGACTCGTTCTTATTAAGTCTACGCTCTAGGGAATAGAATGCTTTTTTAGCACTATTTATTGAAGTTCCCAAGCACTGAGGAGGTTTTTTAAGAGGCATAGTGACGATGAAACGACCCTTGTTATCCCTTGTGGTTGTATCCAAGAAAATTTGCTCGCAATCGGATTCTTCCCTAGAGTATGGTTTTACGACATCACATTCCTCTAATTCCCAAAATTTGGATAAAATAGTATTTATGTTTTGAGACTCTTGAACACTCAAATTGCAAACAGAATTAATTTGAGGAGATGGAGTTCCGCATCTACCGGATACGACCCAACCCAATTGCGTTTCTTGTAAAATTGGTTTGTTCTTACCACAAGATTGTGATCCTGAACAAATCAGCGACCAAAATAGCTCAGCACCCACTAGAATTTGTATGGAACTAGGCTTATAGAAATTTGGATCTGCTAGTTGAATGCTAGCAGATATATTGAAACTAGAAATATCGACCTCGAAACTAGGCAAAGTGCTAGTTATTTGATCCAAAATAAAGCAAGACAACTTGACTCTAAATGGACTAAACATTGACTGAATTTGAACTTCACATTTGTTTTGAATACTAGATAGCGAATTAGAGATACCTGTAATAGAAACATTGGCTTTTTTCTTATCTAGACCTAACCTAGAACAAAGTTCCGCTGTAATAAATGAGCTTTGAGAACCTGAATCTAAAAGCAGGCGTGCATTGAAAGCCGAACCATTTTTAGAGAAAACTTTGACTATAGCTGTGGACAAGAAAACATGACCCTGTCCAATATTGATAAAACCACTGTTACAAGTTAGAACAGCTTCATTTGGTCCTCTAGAATTTTTTTCCTCAAAATGCAAAAGAGTATTGTGAAATGATTTGCATTTCTTGCAAGGACCTAGTTTGCATTGCTTGACTGTGTGTCCCTCGCGTAGACAGTTGTGGCACAAATTCGCTTTTTTGGCAAAGGAAAATCTCTGATGCGCACTTAAACACAGAAATTCTGCGCAAGAGTAAATGGAATGATCCTTTTTACAATAATTACAAGAATAATTTGTAACGAAAAAGGATTTATGAGGATGTTGCTTACTAGGCGTTTCTAATTTGTTTGAAACTTGTTTGATTTGAACTTGTTTTCCTTTGTCTTTTTTGCAATGTTCTAGCGTTTCTAAATAATTAGCTCTTTCTTTCAAAAATTTTTTAAATTCCTCGAAGTCTAAGAGCTTGGACTGCTTGTTTTATAAGCTTTCCCATTGTTCATGGGTATGATTGTCTAATTGATTATTAGTTATGAGAAAAATTAACAGACTGTCCCAATTGTCTACGCAATGACCTAACTGCTGTAAAGAACGCATATGTTTTGAAACATTCTCCTCTAGATGTCGAAGTTGAGCCGCAGATTCTCTTTGGATTGGTTCTAACTGAACAAGAGCTTTAATATGATTCCGAATTAGCATTTTATTATTATCAAATCTTCCACAAAGAGTTTGCCATGCATTATGATATTCGGATGCACTAAATGGTATAGAAGCAATGACTTGGGCGGCTTCACCCTCTAGTGCAGATCTAAGATAATGGTATTTCTGTATTGATTTCAAACTATCGCATTCATGAATAAGTGACTGATAGTTATCACGAAACTCAAGCCACTTGTCATAGTTTCCCCTAAATGCTGGGAGCGATATAGTAGGCAATTGTATAACCTCCTGTTTTTGTACCGAACTCGAGACTATATTCGCATCATCGGATTTTGCAGGTATATTGTTTAGTTTAAATTTCTGAATTATTGACTTGACCTTTGCCATCCAATGATGGAAGACATTTTCAATTGTAACTCGTTCTTCGTATTGTGCCTCAACATCCTTTGCTTCAACTTTTGCCTCGATATCAGTCTGTATCTCATCGAATTCAATTAGAGACCTCTCCAATCTTGTAAGTCTATCCTCTACCTCAATAATGTTATCATCGTTAACATATTCACTTGCTGGTAAATTCTCTATGAATTTCTTGAAATTCGTGAGGGTGGCTTTTATACCTCCTCTTTTACGATTTAAAGTTTCACCTGCCATTGTTTCAGGCATTAACTAGATTCAGTTAAACAAATTATTGACTTGCTAAATCAAATAAAAATATAGAACGATAGCACAAATATATAGATATAGTTATATAGAAGGAATAACCTTTGTTTACAGGATAGGCAAATATGGACAAATTTTAGAAAAGGATAAGCTCACTTATTTCCTTGTTGGCTTCAAGTTGTTGTTCTTGTACTTAATAACTTGCTTGTATTGTTGCAATCAGTGTCGAATAGGTTGTTTCTGTTGATATGGTACACTGTACTGCGTTTGACTGTATGCCCGCCGATATTGCTTAGATGCACCCAATACACAGGTTTTCTTGGTTTTTTCACTGGCTTTTATTGTTTCTATGAGGCTCGTAAGGACCACTTGTTGAGTATGTCTATCTATCTATCTATCTATCTATCTATCTATCTATCTATCTATCTATCTATCTATCTATCTATGACAGCATCAAATAGAAATTGTTGAACATTTTAACAGGTTTATTTACAATTCACAACTAATTTGAACTGGTACAAATACAAATTTATAATGTAGTAAACAACGCAGACTGTTCGTTATGCTAGTTGCCGCCATGATGCTTCCTGTTGCTGGACTACCGACGTTGTCAAACTTAAAACGTTGCACAGAAGAGTAGATAGCGCATGTTGCACAGATGAGTAGATAGCGCCAACAATGTCTCTATCATGTTTTTGAGGACACTCGCGAACACTGGCACTCACTTACTAGACTCACCTGGCTTACGCCCGCGCAGGCAGCTTGTAGCTTGTAAAGCAGTGGGCTGAGCGTCCGGGTTGACCGTCAGGAGGCTCGGCTGGCTGATGTGGCTTAGGCTCTGGAGCTGATATCCTGGGTCGGTATGGCTCAGCATCCGGGTGTGGGAGCTGTGGTCCTTGTCCTAGGATGTTGTGATGCCAATTCCTGATGCTGGACGAGGTGTCAGCATGTCGGAGCCGGGCTGTCTTGGTCTCTTCATTAAGCTTCGGTGCTTGAATGACGGAGAGCTGTGGTGAGAGCATCCTCTTGCTGCGGTGAGCTTGGGGGATGTCCTGTTGTCTTGATCCCTGTTGTGGGAGCATCCTGTCACTGCGGTGAGCTTCAGGGATGTCCTGATGATGTTCTTCATGCGGAAGTTCGTTGTCCGAGACTGTGACATCTTCTGGAGACTGTGGTGCATGTGTAGATGTCCAATGCAATGTGGCGCGAAGTTCGTTGTTTCCATGGTGGAGGCATCCGCTTCCGTAGTCAATTGTGACTTCCTGTCATGGTTGTCCAAGCACGATGTCTTCGGCCAAGTCCGCGAGAATGATGAAGTCGCCGATATATTCGAGACTTCCGATGTCGAACTGCAACGTCGCGAGACCCAATGCGCTGATTGGACTGCTGTGTGTTGCGAGCTGTACTTCGATGTCCGTGCGTGGCATGAAGTTGGTCACAATCCGCGATGATGCGAAGTTGTGAGATGCACCTGATGTAATAATCCGACGGATTATTACTTTTGTATTGAGGTCTTTGAATAATATTGATTTAAATTCAAATTGAAAATTTTATAAATTATTATATCTTGAACACGATATACCAGACAGACCTGGCGACGGTAATCTGAGACCTCTTTTCCGTATCATTGGTCGGTCAGCCATGAACCATGCTTCGCAAACGTAGCAAAGTACGCGGTCAACGGTACTAGTTTTTTCCTGAGTCAGGAAAAGTCCACGTGGACTTGAGTAGACCCGTCACTGACAATTCTTTTGCCTAGTCTGATTCCTATTGGCTGCTGGTATAAATTATGGGTGGGACATGCTCCCGGTTTTCTAAGTTAAACATATTTTCTAAGATTGAGCGTGAGGCGGCCCCCCCCGCTTCAATGGTTTCATAAAAACTAATTACTTTGAGGAAAAAAGGCAGTTCTCACCATCTACTCAGTAGTTCTTAACTACCTACTTGTTCGGTAAGTCAGCTTGCTTTATGTCCACCGGGATGTTCTCTTGTTGCATTAAATCAAATCAATTAATATCATGTTGTCAAGATTTAGACAAACTGAATGCCAGAAATTTATAGATTAAATTAATTCATCAATTTGTGTCCATTGCAACAAGGGTTATACATCCCTGGCGGGCTAAAGCAGCGCTGGACTTCTTCGCGTCTTCCGCGTCACGCGTAAAGTGTTTGTTCCCCTTTTTAAACATCCTTTTTGTGACAATTTTTCTATCATAATAAATGTGACCCGACGTAGAAATCGAGTGTTAAAATCCTTTGTGCGTTATTACTACAAGGGGTTCGAGACGAAATGGAGTATTTGACCAACAGGGTAAGTGCATTTTGATTGCCAAAGAACAAGTGTTATATTGACATCAACCTCGGAATCGGCAACATAATATAAGGTGGTTATTTAACCTTCAGATCACGGTCCGCCCGCCAAGGTATATTATTTAATGTATGTGAATGTTATCTATCTTTTTGCCATTTGGGCTATTTCAAGTGTTCTATACAAATTCCGCTTAACGGAGATCCCTCAGGTGCTATGATAGAGTATCATGTCGTTAGGTTTACCCCGGCTTCCTAGAAAGGGAGGTATCATTTAACTTTGAACATTATTTATCCATTATCGGTGTGATCGAGCGTGAAATCGATCATTGTTCCGTGTGTACTAATTAGCCTTCCATTTGATTCAAACTCTCCAGAGATCCTGGTAGGAACTCGCTAGCTGGCGAAAAGGGTAAAACCTAGCGACATCGATAATTCCCCAGGTTCACCCTTAGGGTCAACCTGAACTGGACATCTTTTATATTCACGTATCATTCCTTTTGCTAAATTTTGTTTTGATCTTTTGATCGTTTTGTTAGATTTCGATGAACTAAATTTCGTTTTGTTTTAATCAATATACATTTATTATTTAATTTGATTAACGAGTTTAATTAGTAATTCCTAATCACCTCTCAGCGAAATACGACCTTTAGAGTTCACGCTTGAATAGATATAAAGATATAAGAGTAGGTAATTGAACGAGGTGGTCCCTTGGAAGGGATCGCGGCCTCATAGTCAAAAACAGCTTCTAGGTGAGCTGAAATATACACCTAGTGGTGGCAGCTTAAAAGAACCTCAAGGGTACACGGATCAACTAAGATCTTCGATACCCGAGCAGGTTCCAACAAACATCTTAATTTATATAACACGTCGATGAGGTATTAACGCTACCTGAAATAATACCCAGACGACGGTGACAAGTTCAAGTATCACGAGCAGTGAGACAGGATTTCGAACCTATTCACTTATTTGGGAAATATTAAATCTAGAGCAATCTGGAGTAGGTTCGAGGTTATTATTACAAACAAACACAACGTTCGGCGGAACGTTACATATGTTGGCAGCTAAGGGATTGTAAATTGAAGTGAAAATCCAGAAATTTGGGGATTTACACATCAAATTCTACAAAAAAGAATTCACGCCGTTTTTAGAGAAAAAGAAGTTATTGAAATGAGTTGTATTATTCAAGCGTAAGAAAATGATTACAAGGTAATTGAACTAAGTTGAAAGGTGATATAGGACAATCAACTGGCATTGTTGAACCCAAGTGAATTAGAGCGGGTTACATACGCGGAATCAGTTGCATACATGAACATCTTAAGTATTTACGCACGAAAGGAATTTTCGCGGTCAGCATATAGATCGTAGTAAATCTGAATTGTATAATCTATACTCTGCAACTGTGAAATAAATAACCATTCCGAGTTGAAGTCAAAGATAGGTGCTTTAGTTTTGCTTGCTGATGTTCTCGCTTCACAGGAATTATTTTTTTGTTGTTGTATATTGAACTGAACTTACGATTCAGGCGAAAACATCGGAACCAGCTGTACTAGGACCAGGAGAATAATTGTGTTATTGCAGTTTGTTTATGTAATTCTTTTTTTTGCTAGTATAGCTACAGCCAGGACTGTAGTACGAGTTTTGTGTTAAAAACATTAGCGTATAGTATCCAGTTGATACGAATTATGTTGGTCCTAGGTAGAAACGAAGTAAAGCACATCTAACAAACAAGGTATGTTAGGAAACACTGATAGAGCAAAAGGTTGTCACTTATAGTAGATTTTGAAATTTTATGTTTATATGTTTATGTTTTATTACTGCTTTTGAACTGGAACTGTTTTTTTAATTTAAACGGACTGTACCCATTATTTTCAATTCAAAACCCATGTTCAGGGTGGGGACGAGTGAGCGTTCGGCTGAGGTGTTAATGGAGTTATGGGCACAGTAGACACGAGGGATGTGTATGTGTATGGATTTGTGAGTACACTGTGTTCAGTGAGGGATATGGAATTGTTATCCCGGTGTACGGATTTAGAGTGGATAATCCCGGGGATGGAAGGGACACTCTAGGGAACACCCCACAGATTTGGAAGGTCGATGACCAGGAAGAGCAAGCACCCCGACGATAGTCCAGGCTTGATCTCTTCCTCGCATAGTATTCGCATGCTGGCCCGTAGGGAAGTAATTTGCGTAACGCTATCCATCTGAAGGAGGTAGTTCGTGGGAACCTGCCGCAGCAGCGCGAAGCAGAGGTTAGAGCCGTTAAAACGCACCAAGCTCCCCCCTGCTTAGATAATTGACGAAATCACGTGGGGTCCCTTTAAATTGAAAATACAGGATTCAAGTAGATTCAGGTCTGGCGGTTTAGCGCGCCATGAGATTAAATGAGGTCAATGACCTAACAGGCGGATGAGATTCAGATGACGTGTGCCGCTATTATTTTTTTCGCTTTTATCTCATTAGAATCTAAAATAAAGCAGAAATTCGAGATTCAATGTTGGAAAGGTTAGTGCCAGTAGGTGAGGTCCAAGGTATTTGAACGGACTTTTGTTTTTGTGTATTGCAATCAATGGATTGGCATTGTGTTCACCTACTAGAGATAAATTGGAATGGAATCATGGGATGTCGAATAATATTGAGATATTAGTAAACCTTTACACGCCTATACAGTGGGCAACCAGTCCCTGAATTTTAAATGTTCAAACTATATAAGTATAGTTTTGTTTTTGTCGGCAAATCAGTAAATGTTCAAGCTTATCTAGTCTTCAAGAGATTAATAATCTACGCATAATATTAGCAAATAACTAACCGAATAGAGAAAGTGGTACGTAAGATCGTAGAACTCACCCCCGTACCATTCCCGGGCAACTGATAGTAGAATTGGATGGTAGCCGAATCCATGGCTGAGGGGTAAGATTCCCCCAAAAAGGAGCGACTGGGCCAATGGGCGTATGCTGTCTCTAGTTAAAATAGGGACCGGATATTCCTATTGACCAGGTTGGAAGGGTAGTTGTACCCCGTAGGGGGAATGAGGTCACTGTATTGGATTGTCTTAAATCCTGATGGAAAGGTAGCTTGGGGAAATTTATATTTTTGTTCCGGAAAGGTCCAGTACAGTGATTCCTCATTCCAGTGTGTGAATGGTGTGCGAATGTAGGTGTTAGAGGCATTCGCGCACTTAATCGAGATGCCAGGAGGTGCATCGAGTGCTAAGGACATTGGGCATGACGCGGGTCAATGTGCGGACTTTTTCTGACAATTAAGCAGCAAGGATCGGCTCCGACTGGCCTAAGCATAGCGATATCGAGATGTCCCATACTTCGAACAACGCGAATCCTGGCGACAGCAGGACGTTGTGGAAGATCTCTACTCAGCATCTCAAAACTGGTTGTAGAGCATAAATCTTCAGGGAGGTATCGGGCTGAATCGTAATATGCGTCCGATGCTGTTGAGAAAGGTCCGCAATACCCGAGGTCAATAAAGGTCATACCCAAGAGGGCTGTCAGCACCAGAATGTCCAGTAAGGGCAGAGGGCAACTGGAAGTGGTTAGGCCAGGGAGGCCAGAAAAGTTTGTGTTTTTTAGAAAAAGTCCAGGTTGGACTGATGGGCCAGTTGTGCCATTGGAGAAGGACGGGAAGGAAGCCCGGAGTTTGGAAGGGAGTTTTTGGGTCCAGGATGGACCGGAAGGCCAGGTAGGCCAATTGTGAATCTGGCAGGTGGAATTCGCCGGTAGGGGTAGTCGACCAGGAATTTGGGGTCGATATCCAAAAAAGTGACGTACCAAGCGCAGGCACGGGATTTTGATTGGTTGGAAAGACCCATGAGTGATTTGGGCAGATAGGCAGCCTGAAGAGCAGCGGGACGCGTGGTCGTCCGTGAGGGCATTAAATTGGGTCGAGGAAGTGCGCGGGGCGGGTGAGAGAATACCCCCCAGAGAATGAATGAGAGTCAGTAAATTCGGGACCTCTGACTCTTCAAGTCACCGCGTTCCGCTTGAATTATTTTTAATTTTATGAAAAGAAGAGCCCTCGAGCTCATATCAAGTAAATTCAGTGAACAAGAGCTCTGACCCTCGAGTCACGAAAGTAGAAATATGCTGGGGTAAGTATGTAAGGACAAGCGGATGGCAGTCCAGAACGAGAGAGACGTTTCACCCCCAGGAGGCGAGATAGTAGAGGCGCGTATGAGTTAGAACAGTGCCCTCGAGCGCTTGGTCCGGAAATGTTGTCGTTTAATTATGTTCGACACCCCCCTGTTCTTTTTATGGTAACCTATGCCATCGATAACGAATATAGTTAGCGCAAAGAGAAGGGGAGGTGATCTGGATAAACATGTTTAAGGGGTAGTCTCGGGTAGAGTTTTTTTTTAGGGTTGTTAGGTCCGAATACGACATTGTAGAATTTTTCAAGAAAAATTCATTCATGCAGGAGCCGGATTATACATGATGTTTTTTTTGTGTGTAAAGTTTGTATATGTATTTCTAGTGTGGCCGCTTGTACTACCTGCATGGATTTATTGTTATTTCTTCTTATTTGCGAAATATGTGTTAGTGTAACATGTTAGATAGTAAGTAACTTCAGAGTAACCTCGCTTCTATGATACGAGGAAGGAAGTCGGATTCAATTTGTTTTCATGTGATCCTCCCATAATGAAGGGAACAGTGTTTCAAAAATTTTTTTTTGTGTGATTAGAAAACTTAGCTTCTTTTGCTCGGAAGTATTTCGGCCGCAACAATGTGCTGGCTGGTAGTAGCTTTCCTTCTTCGTACATAGACATGTCATCGCTTAGGGTTACAAACTGGAACAATTATCTTTTTGGTTGTGCGCTATTATACGTTCATGGGAGTTTACGCCGGGGCCCATCAGCATCTTACGGAACACCTAATTCGCAGTAATTGTTTCTTGGTACTGGAATTGATCGACACAGATAACGAAGGATCACCACGAACGAGCCCAGATCCAGGTAAATTGCGGGTACTAGTTTCACCAAAGATGGTTAAGTGTGGACATCGGTAGTAGTCAGAACTTAGTGAGGACATTACAATTACGGCGCTACAAAGCTCAAGATTTCCGTAGGAGGGATACCAACCCTGGATACTTATGTTATGGTATGGAAAAGGAGAAGACAAGGAGAAGAGGATTCCAAGAGGAATGGGATGCAGGCCAATAATCACGGAGAATGGATTGGACCCGTGTGTTGAATGGAATGTTGAAATGTGTTATGGTTTATTTGGCCGCCTGCAATGGAACACCCCTGGATCAGCTCCAGTCGACTACCTGCCGCCCGTATGGTTGAAGCCGCCGCGTATACCGATGGAGAACCTCATGCCTTCCCTCGTTGCAAAATGACCGAGAATGCTAGTTACACTTGACTACTGCCGACGAGTCATACACATTTGACCGTTTGGTTGGAAGCAACGAACCCCCGTATCCAGCGACATCCGGAATTCGAACCCCTAGTGTAAGTGCGGGTTAGTGATTCGCTCTCCGATCCATCAGTGGCGTAGGTAGCGGAACTGTTTCGGACTTAATCATAGCGCTCAAGTGATGACTATGTTTGTTGATTGTATCTATAGTACGTATTGCGAGGTTATTTTATATTATTTAGTTAAATAGGGTTTCTTATTTTTTTTTGTTGGTTGTTTCGAGGGAACAGCGTTAATCGCTGTGCAATGCCAATTATCAAGTTACATGAGCGGAGCTGCTAAAGCGCGCTCCGGTAGAGATGCCTGCGCGTATCTAGGTAGGCGGATATGATCTGAAGGGTTTTAAAAACAATAATCCAGAGGCGGAGAAAGGAGTGGGTTCTTTCAGAACCGCACTCTTTCTTAGAAGAAGGGGGTGATGTAATAATCCGACGGATTATTACTTTTGTATTGAGGTCTTTGAATAATATTGATTTAAATTCAAATTGAAAATTTTATAAATTATTATATCTTGAACACGATATACCAGACAGACCTGGCGACGGTAATCTGAGACCTCTTTTCCGTATCATTGGTCGGTCAGCCATGAACCATGCTTCGCAAACGTAGCAAAGTACGCGGTCAACGGTACTAGTTTTTTCCTGAGTCAGGAAAAGTCCACGTGGACTTGAGTAGACCCGTCACTGACAATTCTTTTGCCTAGTCTGATTCCTATTGGCTGCTGGTATAAATTATGGGTGGGACATGCTCCCGGTTTTCTAAGTTAAACATATTTTCTAAGATTGAGCGTGAGGCGGCCCCCCCGCTTCAATGGTTTCATAAAAACTAATTACTTTGAGGAAAAAAGGCAGTTCTCACCATCTACTCAGTAGTTCTTAACTACCTACTTGTTCGGTAAGTCAGCTTGCTTTATGTCCACCGGGATGTTCTCTTGTTGCATTAAATCAAATCAATTAATATCATGTTGTCAAGATTTAGACAAACTGAATGCCAGAAATTTATAGATTAAATTAATTCATCAATTTGTGTCCATTGCAACAAGGGTTATACATCCCTGGCGGGCTAAAGCAGCGCTGGACTTCTTCGCGTCTTCCGCGTCACGCGTAAAGTGTTTGTTCCCCTTTTTAAACATCCTTTTTGTGACAATTTTTCTATCATAATAAATGTGACCCGACGTAGAAATCGAGTGTTAAAATCCTTTGTGCGTTATTACTACAAGGGGTTCGAGACGAAATGGAGTATTTGACCAACAGGGTAAGTGCATTTTGATTGCCAAAGAACAAGTGTTATATTGACATCAACCTCGGAATCGGCAACATAATATAAGGTGGTTATTTAACCTTCAGATCACGGTCCGCCCGCCAAGGTATATTATTTAATGTATGTGTATGTTATCTATCTTTTTGCCATTTGGGCTATTTCAAGTGTTCTATACAAATTCCGCTTAACGGAGATCCCTCAGGTGCTATGATAGAGTATCATGTCGTTAGGTTTACCCCGGCTTCCTAGAAAGGGAGGTATCATTTAACTTTGAACATTATTTATCCATTATCGGTGTGATCGAGCGTGAAATCGATCATTGTTCCGTGTGTACTAATTAGCCTTCCATTTGATTCAAACTCTCCAGAGATCCTGGTAGGAACTCGCTAGCTGGCGAAAAGGGTAAAACCTAGCGACATCGATAATTCCCCAGGTTCACCCTTAGGGTCAACCTGAACTGGACATCTTTTATATTCACGTATCATTCCCTTTGCTAAATTTTGTTTTGATCTTTTGATCGTTTTGTTAGATTTCGATGAACTAAATTTCGTTTTGTTTTAATCAATATACATTTATTATTTAATTTGATTAACGAGTTTAATTAGTAATTCCTAATCACCTCTCAGCGAAATACGACCTTTAGAGTTCACGCTTGAATAGATATAAAGATATAAGAGTAGGTAATTGAACGAGGTGGTCCCTTGGAAGGGATCGCGGCCTCATAGTCAAAAACAGCTTCTAGGTGAGCTGAAATATACACCTAGTGGTGGCAGCTTAAAAGAACCTCAAGGGTACACGGATCAACTAAGATCTTCGATACCCGAGCAGGTTCCAACAAACATCTTAATTTATATAACACGTCGATGAGGTATTAACGCTACCTGAAATAATACCCAGACGACGGTGACAAGTTCAAGTATCACGAGCAGTGAGACAGGATTTCGAACCTATTCACTTATTTGGGAAATATTAAATCTAGAGCAATCTGGAGTAGGTTCGAGGTTATTATTACAAACAAACACAACGTTCGGCGGAACGTTACACTGTGTCCACGAGTGCATTGTGATGTGTACCTGCGAACATAGCTGGAACAAAGGTTAGTTGACTTACCCTGGAGTTCGACAGTCTGATGTTGCTCCAGGTCGCCGAAACGTTGTTGTTTCCTAGTGGCGTGGCTGGTTTGTCCTGTTCGGGTTCTGGTGTGGTGAGCTCTGGTGTTGTCTCGATTGTTGGTGATGTTGATGTGGGTGTGGACCGGTAGTTGCTCCGGCCCGCTGCAAGTTTCCCTGGTTCATTGGAGAGTCGATGACGATGGCGTTGGCGTCCTACGAAGAACTCGATGGATTCGTCCTGGGCCTGGGTGGTGTTGAAGAGTAGGTTCAGCAACCTGACTCTTTCCCTTGGGCTGTCGAACCTGTGGAGAAGTTGTTTGGAGAACTAACCAAATGAGTACTCCAACTTCTGTAGTGGCTGGTACCAGGCGGCGGCTTCACCCTGCAGTTTGGCTGCAGCTGGGCGCGTCTGGGTCCTGGCAGGCCCGTCGTTGTCTTGAAACCAATCGCGTAGTTGGTCCAAGAATGTATTAGGATCCTGGTGTGGGAGTCCTGAATACGTGGGCAGCATGTCCGTGTTGAAATAAGCTGGAGCGGCGGGCTTTGCAGCTATTCCCTGGCTGATACACCTGAGGATGTCCAACATCTCGGCGTTCAGAAACGTTTTATGCTGTGTTGATTGTGGTGGGCGCCACTGGAGATCTTCGTCCCCCTCCAGAGGGGTTTTGATCCTCCTGGGTTCATCCATTTAGTTGTGTTGCTTGTTCCTTTGTCCGTGATCTTGTCTGCATGGGTCCTCTATCTGCACGATGAGAGTAAGAGCCCCACGTTGGGCGCCAATTGATACGAAGAGGTTGAGGTCGCTTGTGGGCGGAGCTTAATCCCAACTGCACCGGCTTGGTCAGTTGTGGTAGAGCGCGTGGATTGTTGAATGTAAGAGTGGAAAATCTCGTATTCGAAGATCACGATGTAATAGAGGAAGTTATTTCGTATTAGTAGCGTAGGTTGTTGTTGTTACCTGAGGAATAGAAATAACCTGTAATGAAAGAAACAGAGGGCAAGCTTACCAAATGAAGTGATGTCCTAGCGGAGGCTGCTGCAGTGATGTCGCACTTCCTACACTTACTCAGCTAAACTCACTAGGATAGGAATAAGGTAGGGTGTGAAATGAAACGAGCAGTTGAAGTGTTGAAAGCACGTAGACGCACCTCGGTGCTAGTCCCGTATGAGAGGACGTAGCGACGCGTAGGGGACGGAGAACGTGCCGAGACGAAGTGTCCTACTTCTGCGATGCGAGGCAGAGTAACCTGGAGTCGGTTATCCGCTCGTTGTAGCGCCACGGGCCGTAGAAGGAATGCGTGTGTTTGAAGGGCGTTGGCCAAGTCTGAGAAGACAGTAAAGCCCAACGCGCGATGTGGTTACGAGTGTAGATGTGTCCTGCAGTGTCGCTAGCGCTGGTCGGAGTCCGGCCGCTGGTCCTATGAAGTCATTGTGCTTGCGCTAGGTCGGCGCGATCCGCTAGTCAGGCGAAGTGACGTCTGCGTGGGTGTAGAATGATGTGTAAAGATGTCTGGTGTCCTAGCGCTGGATCGGGAGCTGTCCACGGGTTCCGGCGAAGAAGACTAGCAAAGATGTAAAGGATCTAGGCTAGCCGGAGGTCCAGAAAGGTCTCCTCAAGAGCAGCGATGTCTGCGTGCTTTTATAGGTTTCTGATAAATTGAAGTTAGAATGGCGAGTTCTGATTGGCTGTAATAGTTTTGTATTCGAGAAGAGGTGATGAACGAGAATATGCTAGAAGCGGAGAAAAGCAACGAAGTCTATGAGTCGAATTAGCGATGCACGCCAAAGCTAATTCGACGGACGGATATCACGGGGAAAAGCAACGAAGTCTGAGAGTCGAATTAGCGATGCACGGCAAAGCTAATTCGACGGACGGATATCAGTCGCCCCTATCTTTGGAGACTTTGTTGCGCATTGCTAGATCGGCTGTTATTTATCGTGAAATGTGCGCCTGCAGTGCGTCTTGAAAATACAGAAAGAACTATTCCCGATTCCGGCTAGTGTCTAAGGAAACTGCAGAAAACTCAGACCGAATAGTTGACATGAACACAATATGAAATATGCAATGTAATGGTACAACACAATATAACAATAATATGCATGTGCATGTCTCTAACATGTTTCTGGGGACACTCGCGAACACTGGCACTAACTAACTAGACTCACCTGGCTTACGCCCGCGTAGGCAGCTTGTAGCTTGTAGAGCAGTGGGCTGAGCGTCCGGGTTGATCGTCAGGAGGCTCTGCTGGCTGATGTGGCTCAAGCTCTGGAGCTGTTATCCTGGGTCGATGTGGTTTTGCATCCGGGTGTGGGAGCTGTGGTCCTTTTCCCAGGATGTTGTGGTGCCAATTCCTGATGCTGGACGAGGTGTCAGTGTTGATTAGATCCTGGTTGTGAGAGCATCCTGTTGTTGGTGATGTTGATGTGGGTGTGGACCGGTAGTTGCTCCGGCCCGCTGCAAGTTTCCCTGGTTCCTTGGGCAGTCGATGTTCCAATGAGGTCCTTGGCAAAACTTGCACGGTGCTGATGGAAGTCGAGGTGATGTTCGAATCTTTCGTTCCGCTGATGTAGGCAGCTTGCTGACCTGTGGGATAGAGTTACCTGATCCTTTTCGGCGTGCAATTCCATCCTCAACGCGTCGTCCTGCGTCTAGGAACTCGTCGATGGTGCTGAAGAGCGTCGCATCTAGAGCCTGTTGGAGCTGCGGAGAACACTTCATCGAAAGTAGTTCCACGATAGCTTCCTCCGGATGGTCGAGCAGCAGTCGCTTGTAGAGACGGCGTGGTGTCCTACGAAGAACTCGATGGATTCGTCCTGAGCCTGGGTGGTGTTGAAGGGTAGGTTCAGCAACCTGACTCTTCCCCTTGAGCTGTCGTACCTGTGGAGAAGTTGTTTGGACAACTCACCAAATGAGTACTCAAACTCCTGTAGTGGCTGGTACCAGGCGGCGGCTTCACCCTGCAGTTTGGCTGCAGCTGTGCGCGTCTGAGTCCTGGCAGGCACGTCGTTGTCTTGAAACCAATCTCGAAGTTGGTCCAAGAATGTATTAGGATCCTGATGTGGGAGTCCTGAATACGTGGGCAGCATGTCCGTTTGAAATGAGTTGAAGCGGCGGGCTGCGCAGCAATTCCCTGGCTGATACACCTGAGGATGTCCATCATCTCGACGTTCAGAAACGTTGTATGCTGTGTTTGTTGTGATGAGCGCCACTGAAGATCTTCGTCCCCCTCCAGAGGGATTTTGATCCTCCTGGGTTCATCCATTTGATGCTTTGCTTATTCCTTTGTCCGTGATCTTGTGTGAATGGGTCCTCTATCTGCGCGATGAGAGTAAGGGCCCCACGGTTGGGCACGCCAATTGATATATTAGAGGAGAACTTCGATGAGGCCGGAGCTTAATCTCAACTGCACCGGCTTGGTCAGTTGTGGTAGAGCGCGTGTATTGATGTTTGTATGATGAGAGGAAAATCTCGTATTCGAAGATCACGATGTAATAGAGGAAATATCTCGTATTCGAAGCGTAGGTTGTTGTTTAGCCTGAGGAAGAGAAATAACCTGTAATGAAAGAAACAGAGGGCAAGCTTATCAAATGAAGTGATGAATGACCGGAGGCTGCTGCGGTGATGTTGCACTTCCTACACTTACTTAGCTACACTCACCAGGATAGGAAGTGGGTAGGATGTGAAATAAAACTAGCAGTTGAAGTATTGAAAGCAATGCCAGTCTAGCAACGCGCGTGGGCCTCGAGAGCAGGAGCCTCGACGTGAGCCGGAGTTTCCGTTGACACACCTCGGTGCTAGTCTCGTTGAGAGGACGTAGCGATGCGTAGGGGTCGGAGAACGGCCGGGGCGAAGTGTCCTACTTCTGCGATGCGAGGCGGAGTAGCCTGGAGTCGGTTATCCGCTCGTTGTAGCTCCACGGGCCGTAGATTGGAAAGCGTGTGTTTGAAGGGGCGTTGGCCAAGTCTGAGAAGACTGTAAAAGCTCAACGCGCGATGTATTGGTGAATGTAGAAGTGTGCTGCGAGATCACTAGCGCTGGTCGGAGGCCGGCCGCTGGTCCTATGAAGTCGTTGTGCTTGCGCTAGGTCGGCGCGGTCCGCTAGTCAGGCAGAGTGACGTCTGCATGTGTGTAGAATGATGTGTAAAGATGTCTGGTGTCCTAGCGCTGGATCGGGAGCTGTCCACGGGTTCCGGCGAAGAAGACTAGCAAAGATGTAGAAGATCTAGGCTAACCGGAGGTTCAGAAAGGTGTCCTTAAGAGCAGCGAAGTTTGCGTGCTTTTATAGGTTTCTGGTTAATTGATGTTAGAATGGCGAGTTCTGATTGGCTGGTGAATTTCGATATATGTGAATTACTTTTGTATTCGGTCGGATGTGCCGAACGAGAATATGCTAGAAGCGGGGAAAAGCAACGAAGTCTGAGAGTCGAATTTGCGATGCACGGCAAAGCTAATCCGACGGACGGATATCACATTGCACTCCTCCGGCGAAACTCTATCTACCCTGCTCGTATCGATGAATAATTGACCCCGGTAAGATCTCCTGTTAGCTGCTCATACGTTATCCACATACCTACTGCTATTGCCCTCAATTGCTGTTTCATGAATGCGAGTTTAGCATCATCGTATTGATCAAGTTCATAGAGCTTCAAAAGTACTGTAGAGAGCCACGGTACTCCTCGAATTTGCTCAGGTCTCCGAGGTCTATAGATATGTAAAACATCGTTTGCTGGAACTCTCACTGATTCGCCAAATAATCCTCCACCAGGGTGCTCTCAAAAAAGGTAATACGCTTCTCTCTGCCCAAGTCTATTGAACTCAATCCCGTTTCTAATTACATTACCGTTGGCAAGGGTTTGACTGCTCTTATTGTCTAAATGCTCTGATTCAAGTACTTGCAGTTGCAACGGCACACAAAGACCATCTTCTCGTTTTCTTGTTCGAAGTCTTACAAAACATTCCCCTCCTTCTATCATGCTCCTACAGACCAATGCCTGCAACTCGTAAAAATCCCTCACTCTGCTAGTTTCTGTTTCATCTGTCCATCTCAGCCATAATTCTTGGACTTTTTTTTGAAACTCTGCATCTTTCGCCTTCGACTGCGGCTTTATTCCTGTCCCAACAGAGTTACTTTCTATCGTATCGGTGATGTTGGCCACATACGAGTTCTTTCTTACCATATCACGTGAACGACTACGCAGGTGTTCAAGGCTCTGGGAAAGTAGCTATTTATACTTCCTGACTCTGATTGAAAGTGCAAGAATCTCCTTCCTGAGCCTGACGCATCCCATGCTGAACCTTTAGGCTTTGGAGGTTTGCGGAATAATTGTTTGAATGATTTCAATAACATCATAATATCCAAAAATCTTTTAATTCTTCTAATGTCCCGTTGAATTTATTTCTGTCACATGGACCTACTCCCTCTACTGAATATGGCTCCTTCCCGTTTTTTCCGTCAGTGTATTGCCATAGAGTCCATTTTCTCCACCCTATTGGTAGTGTTGGCTCTGCTCCCCATTTTGATAACCATAGTGAGCATTCAATTAGAGTTGGAGTGGAAAAATCCTTGAGAAAATACGCATTCCCATGGATTAACGGCAAACGTCTCGTTACTACATAAACTCGATTAACAAAGTCTTCAGCTTGTTTTGGTGTTATGCTTCTTCCACCTTTGTTTTCCTGAATGTCGAGAGCTAGCAATACATCCGAACTATCACCTATTGTTTCGAGAAAATGTTCAGCTTGGTCTTTTCCGTTTTCTCCCACTCCAAAATGGTATGCTCCCCACATCAAACCTTCTTTTTCAGCGGTTTTTTCCCTTTTTATATACTCAAAGTCCACATATTTCAACCTTTGGGTTGCTGTATGGACATCTCCCAATATCCCATCTCCTTTTGCTAGCTCAAAATCTACGTTCTTATCCCAATGCGAGAGGTCTATCACTGCATTCATAAACTTTCCTGTTGCTATATTACCTGTAGCTATAATATACTTTTCCTACAAGCGTGCGTGATTCACCCTCTACCCGCACGCAATTCAGTTTGGAAAGTGTCATTTTCCCACAGTTGTGCGGGAAAAGTTTTCCCACACTAGTGCGGGAAAAACGTTTATATGATATCCTCGTAAAATATAAGTGGTGGGTGACAAAATATGAAAGTTCAAGCTTTATTGTTGCAATACTAAGTGAGTTTGTTCAAAATCATCCATCATTTTGCACTATTTATTGAAAAAATGAACAAATATTGATAATTAAAAATGTATTGTTATGAAAATCACCCTATATATAGGCTTTGATTGATCTGATAACGAGTAGGTAACAATTGATGTTGTCATGCCGATCAATATACAAATTTGTTTGTAATTGTCAGAGTGACAGACAAAGCGTTACTTATATAAAATTTTCGATTCAGTGAAATTGCCACAATGGATTATTCATCTGATGAAGAACTTCCACAAGAAATCGTGCAATATTACGAATAATTAGTGGATAGAAAATGTTACTCTTGTTAGTTGTTTCCATTTGCATGAATAAATAATTGAAAAAATGAATTTGTTTCCTACGCTTGTAGAAAAAGTATTGTTCCTAACTCATGCGGAAAGTGTCTTTCCCGCACTCGACTGCTTACCCGGATCTCCGCTCCGCGTCGTTCGGGTTAACGGCAGTCGCGTGCGGGAAAGCATCACTTTCCACACTTGTTAGGAAAATTACTATTGAATGCTCTAAAAAGTCCGGATACTCATTTTCCATCATATAACTTCTCATACCACTCCTTTATTCGTTGAAATAACAATTTTTCTTTTTGGCTTCACACCTGCGAGTTTAAATTCGTTGTCTTAAGCTCAAGAGGTCATTCATCTGAATTTCTGCGTACCTAACCACATGAACACCATATGCAATCGATACTAGTCTCTCTCCGCTCTGCAGCTTCCTTATCGCTTCTTCTACTTGAGTTGGAAATTCTTGGTTGTACATCAACTTTTCTCACTCAATCATCTACTCTCTCTCACTCTTTTTGACTTTTTAGCTTTTTCACCTGCCCATTTACTCTCTGACCAACGATCAATCCCCAGGGCAATAGACGCTGCTCTTGCGTTAATTCGGCAATCTAGTACTTCATTTCGATCTCTTATCTTTTGCCACTCTTGTTTGGTATATCCTTTTACTACTTTGATAATAAGTTGTTCTGCAGTAAGTTGCTTGAAATATTCAGGTGGATACTCTGGAAAATGACAATACCCCGGCGCCCCTTCTGTTAAAACATTAAGTAGCTGAAAAACCTCGGACTTTAATATCGATACCCCAACTAGCCACAGCTTCATTCCTCTCTTTAGCTTTTGTCCGCTAACTCTTACATCTACTCTACTTGGGCTGCTCAGTGGCACTAGCGCTGCGTTTGCCCCTTTTACTGCCATCACTCTTCCAGAGCCTTGGTGACCTCTTACCCAGTTGTATACTTCTTGTGTTGCATACCCTGCATCTACCGCCATCATACTTATCATGTATTCAAGTTCATTTTCACCGATAAAATGATGATTCAAAAGCTCTGAAAGTTTTTCCCATACTTTTCCACTTCCAGTATCACGTTCAAATACCTGGTAGTCTATTGACCAACTTTCTCGATTTCTTGCACATGCTACTACTTCTACTTCTAACCGATCTTTTTGAACATCAACCCCTCGACGCTCAAATAATTGCTTCCAGTCTGGTACTTCTCCTTTGTCTACCCAGGTTTCTCCGAATGTTGTATTTATCCAAATTTTCAGTAATTGTTCATTTTCCTTCGCATGCAGATAATCTTCTACTGCTTGTTTCCAACTATACCAGCCTACTGGGTTATACAAGCTTGAGAGGTGGAATCCTATTTTTGCCCCTTCTTTCGCCTCTTTTTTTCCTTCTTTCCCTGTAGCTCTCCATTCACCTCTAGCTAGCATCTCTGTTATCTGATGATTTTTTATTTCTCCCCTACACTCTATGCAAACGTAGTGCGCTGTTGCTGGATTCTTCTCTTCCCATTTTATTTGTGGCCATTTCAGCACCTGATAGTAATTACAATGTGGACAAGGCACAAAAAAGTATCGTTTGTCTAAACTCTCAAATTCCTTCTCTATTCTGCTTATTCCATGAAACGTCGGTGTTGATACCAAAAAAATCTTTCGACGAGCAAAAGTATTAGTTCGGGCTATACTGAGTAAAACTGGATCTCCTTCTCCTCCTGAATCTCCTGTATATGCATCTACTTCATCAAGAAAAAGATATTTTACCGGCATTGAACGTAAACCCACTGGACTGTTTGCCCCAGTTACTACTACCGTTCCTCCTGGAAACTCTCTGCTCTGCACAGTATTTCCGAAGTCTCTCGACGTTGGATCTTTCATTTTACTCCTTAAACATGGGGTATCTTCAATGAGCGGCGCAAATCTTCCCTTTGACCAACGCTTGCCCATTTCTACTGTCGGTTGTACTACCAGCATTAGCCCTGGCGTTTGGTCGATAATGTAGCCTATCCAGTTGTTTCCAGCTTCTGTTCCTCCAATTTGTGCTCCTTTCATGAATACTACTTTTTCAGCCAACGAAGATGGAAATAGTGAATCCATTATTTCCTTGAGGTACGGCGTTCTCTCTGTTCTCCATTTTCCTGGTTCTGATGATGCTATCGTTGAAAGTTTACGATTCTTATCTGCCACTCTGATACTTTTAGTGGTGGATCTGGCTTTAACCCTGTATAAAAGCTACTGCTATATATCACACCATTACCTGCCAAAATTTTGCTACATTTTCTACTTCGATATTGGTAAAAATAGAACTTGGTTGTTTACAGTGGACATCTGTTAGCAAAACAACTCAGAATAATGACTGCAATTATTCCTATAAAAATTCTCAGGAAATAGGTTACAATAACACTCTGTTTTAAATTTTCGTCTTTACGTACGTTTCGGTCTCACGACCTTCATCAGAAGACTTATTATGTAAAAAGGGGTTGATTAAAACTAATTAGCACAAGCGTCCATATCGCACAATTTAAAATCAAAAAGCCCACGCCGTCGAAACGAACAGAACCACGAACAACCGAAAATTGTATCGTTAATATTGAAGTATAGTTTTGTGTAACAAGAATCCACTGTTCAGTAAAATTCTCATAATATACAAACGCATATTGCTATGGTCTCAAAGCAACTGAAGTTCGAAGCTATTTGTTGATATTTACTCGAAACCAGATGTAGATTTATGACGTACTTGAAAAGGTTTTAGACCTGCATCGGAATTTACTTAAAGCGTTCTTCCTAAAATATACTTTTAACATTATAAAGACGCAGGAGGGATAATTTTTATATAAATTCATACTGGGTCAAGAATCTTTATATTGCAATTATTCCTGCATATGCTGTAGAAATAGAGATAGCTATTGAGCCTATTATTCTAAGGCGTCTACTAATTTCCTTTAATAATTTTAAATTATTTGAATATAAATTAACAGTAGTCAATAAAATGTATTTTTCGATAATTCTTCGAGTGCATTGATAATCTCTTGTGTTAACGTTCCATGGATCTTCTCCGTGTCGTTCATCGATGCTAGTAATGCTGATACTCTGTCTGAGATATTCAAAAGATTGTTACGAACCACTCTTGCCACGTTGAATGCTTCAGTCTTTACTTCCTCTACTGGCACAAGTTCTCCGATCTCAGCTTTTGCTTTTGCCTCCAGCAATCTTCCCCGTTCCATCTCATTTTTGATCCGGGTTTTTAGCAGCATCGTAGACAGCTCACTGGTGTTTCCTCTTTCTCCGCTTTTTCTTCTTAGCGGTTGACTTGGATCTCGTATTGCTGCTACCGCTTCATTTGCTTGTTCTCGGTCAATCAAATCATCCTCCTGCACAACTATTCCTTTCTTTACTAAATAACACACGTATTGCTTTGAAACTCCTAATTCCCTCGCCCATTCCGTCTGCGTTATTTTTGACTCTCCTCTTTCCACTTTTTTTTCCCTCTTTTTACCTCACTGTCTTGATTCTTGAATTTGTGCAAAAGTTTTACCAGAACCAAAAAGGGTGGAATCTCTTCCGGTATATACTTGCCAACGCTTTATCGTTACATCGACGAAGGCGGGATCAAGTTCTATAGTTCTGCAGATTCTTCCTGTTCTCTCACAGGCAATCAACGTACTCCCAGAACCACTAAATGGATCAAGAACTATGTCTCCTGGTCTACTGCTGTTTACTATGGCTCTCTCCATTAACTCCACTGGTTTCATCGTTGGGTGCAGTGAGTTGTACGTTGGGATATCGTAAAACCAGAGATCACTTCCCCCATGCCACTCACGTTTATTGCCGTTTTTCCAACCGTAGAGTATTGCTTCGTTTTGTCTTTGATAATCAGATCTTCCTAGCGTAAAATGATTCTTCGCCCAAATTATAAATGTCGAACATTTTCCCCCGCATTCTTCGAATACTTTTTGTAGCGTTGCCAGTTCTGATGATGATGCACAAATTTAAATTGCACCTTTTGTATATGCTAAAATATGGGAACAGATGTCATGAAGGAACAATTCGTAGTTTTCACCATGGTTGTCGTTTAGTATTTTCTTATCTTCTCTTTCTTGACTTGCACCGTAATCAACGTCATATGGAGGGTCACACATGGTTATATCTGCCATTTTATCGTCTAACACCGCTTTAAATGGTCCAACTTCGCAGCTATCACCACAGTAGATTCGATGACCTCCTAAAATCCACAGATCTCCCGGTTTTGACACTACTGACTTTTTATCAACTAATTCCACCCCCTCTTTCTCTTCTCTTTCTACTTCTTCTTTTCCATCAATGTCGTCGAGAAAACGTTGAACTTTTTCTAGCTCAAATACGGTCATTTTTAGGTCAAACTGCAGATCTTCTAACTCTTGAATTTCTACCTTTAAAAGATCATCGTCCCACTTTGCCCAGTTAGCTGATTGATTTGCCAGTAACCGAAAAGCCTTGGTTTGTGCTTCACTTAAATTATCACTGAGCACTACTGGAATACTTTCCATGCCCAGTTTTCTTGCTGCTTTAAGCCTTAAATGATCATCTACCACGGTGCCATCGCTCTTTGCAACTATCGGAATACGAAAACCAAACTCCCGGATTGAAGCGCACATTATGATTACTACATCGTCGTTCTTGCGAGGATTACGCCCATATTCGACTACATTTTCAATAGGATAGTGGTGTATTGCTAAATTCATATAATTACTAAGTGGAAATTCTTGTTAAAAAGTTAACAATTAAAATATGTTTGACGCTAGAGAGAGCCTGGGGTTTCCCGCCCAAGTCCACCAGCCAAGCGGGAAGGACTCACTTCCTATGTGCTATCTAGCATATTAAAATCTTTACCGGAATTATTAACGTAAAACATCAACGCCAAAGCATCCGCTTCATTATCATTTCAAGGTGGAAAACCTTTCTCACGTATCGCTTCAATAACTTCACTTTTGCTTGCAATACCCTTGCCCGTAATAAAACGTTTTATCGTCTTCAACGGAACACCTTTGTATGGAATTTTTTCCCTCTCACACCAATCAGTCAGAACGGCATAAAACCCACCATAGCAATGAGCAGCATCTGTTCCTAGATGTCTTCTTACTTCCTCAAAGTACACCGCAGAAATGTCTTTCAAGGAATTAAGTCGATTACTAAAACTCAAAAAGCACATGCCACCTCCGCTGAAATGGCTACCATGAAAGTTTTCACTGCCACTTTGAATTACTTCATCTGTAAGAATTGCCCAGCCGGTTTGTTTGCCGAGGTCGAGTGTCAGGATTGACATTTATATTCAGAATTTGTTTTGCTGGAATGTAAAATACCTATATAACATATATTCAGGATTTGAAAAATTTTTGTCCAAAAAATCTTCTTAAGACTTTCAGATTTCTGTCTTAAAGGTGTAAATACCATATTATGCTATACTCGGCATTTTTTAGTCTTTCATGCAAATTTATCCAATCTGTAGATTCTGGGAAGATGATTTAGAAGTACCAGTTAGTTACTCACTTGAGCGTTTTCACAATACAGAAGTCCGTCATTCCTGGATGAATTCACTTTTTGGTAGGCAGTTAAGTGTTATCTTTCAACACTGCTTTAATGACAAACTAAATGCTCAACTCTTTGATGATAAATACTACGATAACACATCCATACAATATGAACGTGAAGTGATTGCTAAACATTCAGACTCTGTAGTTATTTATTACCTGATTAGCTGTTTCGAACGTGCAAAGCTTGAAGCTACTGTCAGTGAAATTGCAAGATCTGCATTGACTGAGGAACTTATGAAATCCTACCTTCTAAAAGGTAACAATAAATATGACAAGAAGTCTTTGTTATTTCTATTGTTTCATGTAGATCACAACCTTTAAAAGTCCGTCTATCACTTTGAAAAATACAAAGAAAAGGTTCCGTATCATTTGCACCTACAGTAAGCAAAGATTTCATCGCTTATCTGTATATTTCAACCCAGAGAAAATCATGAATTGGTTTGACGGTCAGCTAAGTAATACGCATTTCATGTGGCAAAAAGTGAAAAAAGGAGTTCATTATATTGGTGGCCAAGGTGAATTTGTAAATCTCATTATACTTGATTTTTGCACAAATCCAACATTCTTAACCATAGATATGCTAAGAGTCAATCCAACCGTATTAGTAATACTGAGAAAAAATATACCAAACGTACCTCTTGATTTGCCTATAGTAGAAATGGTTGACCTTTTCTGTCAGCATAGGACTTTAATTGAAATATTTCAAGAAACAGTAAAAAAAGGAGTGCCAAAATTAATACCAAATACTTCAATGCATACTTCACTTGAGCAAATTGAACCTGCTAAAGAGGAAGAATTACTAGGATTATAATTGGTAGAAGGATCGCTTTACATAAACAATATAGAGATTCTGAATAAGAAAGCTGTAGCATGTATGAAAGTGTTTCGCATATTCTTTGAACAATTTTTGCATGATTGTAAAAAGGAATTACCTCCTGAAAAACACACGTTGCTTAGCATAACTCAAATAGAAAAACACCTACATATTGAGCCATAAGCAGATCCAGAACATCACATCAGAAGACCACCAAACACAATCCAAAGGACAATAAAAACCATCTTAGCTAAAAAGTTAGGACTAAACATTGAACGGTATGACGTGATTCGAATAGTTGGTTGGCCTGGATCATCGCGTAGAGATTATGGTTACCGTATTAACCCTTTTACTGTGGTAGTTCGTTAACTGTGTTGACGAGAAGTGAAAGTAGTGTATTTTACCCTAAAGTCACATCTAGCTTTAGAATACAGTTTTTGTCTTAATTTAAAGAAATTTGAAAATATAAATTCTCAATTACGTAACTCACCAAAAACCTATCTCGTTTCTTTTGCTTTCATCAATCTTTTCTACTCCGTTCGTTTGCCGGCTTTTGTGTTTGAAGCACATCTACACTCAATGCCCCTATACTAATATATACCGGATTCCTTACCACTTTTTCCGGAATTTTCTAAAAAAAAGTTAAATAATTTCAAAACTGCTTATCAGATAAAGCTCTATTTTTAATGTTTCACAGTTGCTTGTGTCTTTCACAAATAACCTGTATACTATTTGAAGTAAGGTAGAGTAGATATGATAATAAATGGAAACGAAATTTTATTATATACAACTCCAGATGGAGACGTGAGAATTGATGTTTTGATAGAAATGAAAACATTTGGCTTACACAAAAAAGAATGGCGGAGTTGTTTGATGTTAATATCAGGTGAGCATTTACAGAACATATTTACTAGTCAAGAGTTAGATAAAGATTCAGTCATCCGGATTTTCCGGAATACTGCTGAAGATGGTAAACAGTATCCTACACAACTTTACAACTCAGATGCAATTATAGCTGTTGGTTATCGAGGTAATTCTAAAAAGGCTACATCTTTCAGAGTATGGGCTACAAAAGTTTTGAGGGATTTTATCATCAAAGGATTTGCATTGAATAGTGAACTGCTAAAAAACGGGCCAAAGTTTGTACTTCAATGAATTACTTGAAAAAATCAGGAGCATCTGAACGTAGAGTTTACCAGAAGTTTACGGACATTTATGCTGAATGCTCTGCAGATAAATTCGGATATAACAAGACAATTTTACACAAAAGTACAAAATTTGGGCAATTTATGGTTTAACTGCAGCAGAGTTCTCGAGTTGATCACGAAAAACCACATATGGACATGGAAAGATGGTCCAGATAACAAAATTCATAAGAGTGATTTGCGAAAAACTACTTGACTGAAAAAGAGTTAAGTGCACATTGTTTCCTAGATTATGCAGAACTTCATGCAAGAAAGCATTGGCTAATGAAAATGCAGGATTGGGTTGAAAAATTGGATGCATTTCTATTGTTCAATGATTATAAAGTACTTAAAGATGCTGAGTGCTGATGTTGCAAAAACCCTAGCCGAAGGAGAATACCAGAGTTATACAGACATGAATCTGATTTTGATGAATTGATTAAAGCTAGTAAAGAAAGTGAGAAAATAACTACAAAAAAAACCAAGCTATAGACTAAAAGCTTATAGTTAAATTATCCACAATGACATTCTGTTTACTACCTTTGTTTCAATTTTAAGGGAACTATCCTTCAAAGAGCCCTATATCTCTACTTTCCATCTACCAATGTATAGTGGAAACATAAATCTCTGTCTCTGCCACACATGATAAAATTGGAGACGTAAATTTTGCTCTTTGTCTCCATTTTAAGCGGCAATCAAATTTTACGAGCTTCTGTTTCTTCTTCTATGGCAGTAGCTAGAGACTTTTTTCCTTGAGCTTCATCTACAATTTGCTGATTTCATTACTGAGAGTTTTGCAATTAATTGCTCAGAAATCTTCAACAAAAGATGTTCTACTGACATAATTTGCTATACCGAAATTATGAAAACTGTTCACTTTATTGAAAAAATATTTTACATCGAATAAAAAACGTGATAAACTTAAGCAGGTTTTTTTTTATAATAAGTAAAAGTTTAAAGTAAAAAATAATTTAGAAATGCCTTGTAATCGAGTTTTAAGCTACTCTACATGAGTAACTTAGGTCTTGGTGGTATAATTGTACCCTGAAGTTGTAGAATCGCTTTAAAACGCAATTACGGGTCATTTGTTTCTTCTGAGCATTGTCTTTCATTTCTTTTATCAGATAACTTTGAAAGAGACCTTTACACATATCCATAGTTTATTATTGTAAATAAAAGAGAAACGAATAGAGTAGTATGTTTTAAAGTCATACTACTATATTATTATAATATAATAGCAGGAAATTTTGGAGACTGGATGGAGACTGGTCAAAACCCCGCAATACTCCTAACCTTTTTGCCACCCAAACCAGATTACAGCTCAGAAATCTGTCAACTATTAAACCATTGAAAATCTAGCATTTTTTCACTACCAAAAAGTGCCAGATCTCATAAACTGCACCAGATTCTGCCAAGATTGAAGAGTTCTGGAGTCTGAAATAATCAATATTGTAGCTGATTAAATTAGTAGAAGAGATCTAATTATTGTGAAGCCAAATGTTTGAATCTTCAACAGGCATAATACTGCCATATTCTGGCGATTTGTAATCAGTTGGTAAAATCTTCTCATACACTGTAATATCCTTATATAGTTGGTTTGTAACTTTCTTTTCCATATCTTCAACACAAAGAATTCCATAATTACTTCTTTCAGCATTTTCATCATTCCTGTTGAACTTAATGTAACCTTTTGCAGCAAGAACATCTATGCGTTCACGAATGGAGTTTTCACTACCAAGACCTGCTTTATTTTCAAACACCTCACAGAATGTATTGATTGTATATACCTTCCCTCTATTTCTCGCCTCGTCGTAAATTAATTGCAGTGTAATATCATATCTACGAGAACGCTCTGAATCTAATTTTTGTCCATAATCTTTATCTATCAGTCTCTGTGACTCATAATCAAGTATGTGACAGCAGTTATCGATTTTATCAACACATTTTGATGAAATAGCATGACCATTACGTAATTCAAACATCAGTTGACGACTACTTTGCCGTTCCTCTGGCTTAAACATTATCATTCCTGTAGTATAAAAGCTTCTTAACGAACCAGCACCACTGAAACTCTGAAATGGATCTTCTTCTAATGATTTCTTCTGTATCTTCTTCGTGTGATGCACTAGAATAACTCTTGCATCTGGATTGACTAATGTCCTTAGCTTTTCAACTCTCTCTTGTAAGAAAAAGAGCATTGCATTATTGTCATTTTCACTACCATTATCACCAGCATCAAAAATCTTACGCAGTGGATCAATAGTAATAACATCAACTGTGTTTGAACCAAATGACCTTTCTATTCCAGCAACAACCTCATCCATACTATCGTCGTTTAAAAGCATCTTTACTCGTGGCGTAATTACCAAATTATCTGCAGCAAGCTCTATCAATTCCTCACTAAGTTTCAGTTGTTGTACCCGTTCACGCATATAATGGTAACCAATTTCAGTCTGAAGATAGAAGATTCTTAAAGGTCTCTTAGGCAACATATCAAGGAATGAAACTCCAGATGCCATATGGAAAAGCCAAGAAATAAGAAAGTCACTCTTTCCTACCTTAGGTGCACCAGCAAAGACTAAAAGTCCTCTTGGAGTTAAGATTCATGGGGCAACTGTATCCTCTGACATTGGTGATTTGTTACTCAAATATTGTCTTGCAGGAAATGGAACAAATCTCTTCGTCTTTAGAATATCAGTAGTTGGAGTATTAGTAGCAGGTAAATTTATACATGGGGTTGAAGCTAAAAACTCTTTGACATCTATACCTTCCTGTACATAATCAGCAGCATCCCATTTCTCAGGTTTACCTTGAGGAATCTCAAGAACAACAAGTGATGCAATTCCAATTTCTAAAAGCTTGTTTCCAACATTTTTAGCATATTTTGCACCTGCTTCATCATTATCAGGCCAAATAATAATATGTTTGCTTTTAAGTTGTGACCAGTCAGTTTTTTCAACATCTGCGTTTGCTCCAGACATTATTGTTGTTGCTGTTATTCCTTTTTCTATTAGAACTTCAGCACATTTTCCTCCTTCCACTAAAACAACTTTATCAGATTTAAGAATACCTGGAATATTATAGAGAGGTCTTATCTTTGGTGCTCTATAAATCAATGCTTTAATATCAAAAGGGCGATATTCTTTCCCTTCAGGAGTATCACAACGGTAGACTGTTACAATAACTTGATTGTTTTCATCGAAGTAATTCCAACTGCATGTTAAAAATTGTTCTAGATTTTTGTATTCTAAAGTATGTTTTTTTCCAAGCCATTCACCTATAGAAGCCATTACTTCAGGAAACTCTGTTCTAGTGCTTTTTCTATGTAGTTCTGCCCAAAGGTCAATGCTATCACCACCTTCTTTTGTTGCAAAATCGTGCCATAGGGCAGCTTCACTGCCACTTACTTCTACTACTAGACTCTTTCCTTTATCACCTTCTACATTGCCTACATGAAACTTATCACCACGAAAAGTTCCCCTTGGTAATAGGTATGAAAGACAAGATCTGATATTTAGTAAAAGTTGATCTTTTAACTGCTCTTTCTCCTCTAATGGCTCATAATGTCCACTCTTTAGTGGAGCTGCAGTATTAAAATCACGATAGATATCCATGAAATCCTCTAAATTGTCTAAATATATTTTAAATTTAATTAATTGAAACTGAGCAGTAGCTATGACTTTAGAAGTCTTCCAACATCCATTAACTTTGCGAATGTATTTTGTTACAGGCTTTCTATTTCTAAGTTCATACATCACTTTTAAAGTATTTGTACGTTCGTTAGGTTTAAACATAACAATGCCAGATGTATAAGCACTTCTTAAAATGTTTGAGCCGCTTAAAGCTTGAAATGGATTTTTTTCCGAAGTGGCTGAAGATACTTTTTTAGTATGGTGCGTGAGGATCACTCCAGCCATAGGGTTAGTTATAAAACGTAATATATCCATTCCACTTTCTAGAAAAGAAAGCATGCTTCCGTAGTCGAGGAAAGAATCGATGACAATGAGAGCGACTTTCTTTGCATCAAGTTTTTTCGCTATCATTGATCTTATTCCTTCAGGATTCAGAGTTAATGGTATTTTTTTTGTAATGACCAAATTCCCTCTTACTGAATCCAAGAGATTCTGATCAATTTCAAGTTGAAGTAAGCGTTCTCTCATATCACTATACTCCATTTCGTTTTGCAGATAAAATATCTTCAATGGTTTTGCAGGTTTCATGTCAAGAAATGGTATTCCAGTAGCTAGATGTACTAACAAGGAGAGTAGAAAATCACTTTTGCCAATTTTTGGAGTATCACCGATAACTAAAAGACCGCCAGGAGTTAAGATTTTTGGACCTTTTATATCTTTTGGCATCGGTGATTTATCATTCAGGTACTGCCCTACAGAGAATGCCCTTTTTGTATTTCGCTGTTTTTCAGCACACCATTGTTTGGCACTTTGGGTAGCATCTATAGTACCCTCAACTAAAGTCCAAAGACTGAGTATGTCTCCTTCCTTTTCCATGTAAAGATCATGCCAATTTCCTACTTTCTCTCCTTTTATTTCAATTATTATCTTATTTAATGTCGTTACTTTGTTCAGGAGTAATAGCTGCAGCAATTCTATTCCTGTCTCCGTATCTACTATCAGCTTCAATACCAACTTTTGCAGTAAACTCTAAACCGTTGAAATCAGCTATAGAGTTGATTTTTCTAGCAATAATTGCTTTTTCTGAAGTGTCATGGGGATGAATATTTCGGGCTGATTCCAAAATACTTCGCAACATAGAACGTCCAGATTCTTCTCTGCGTAACTTTTCAAGAGTCTTCTGCAGAAAGAACAACTTAGCACTATTATCATTTTCATTTCCATACTCACTGCTGAAGATGTTACGCAATGGATCTATGGCCAAAACATCAGGTTTAAAGCGTTCTTTCATGATTCCCTTGATTTCATTCATTTCATCATGATTAAATGATAAGTGCACTTTTGGTGTAATGATTAAGTTGTGAGCGGCTATATCCACAAGTTCTTCATCAAGTTGAAGTCGTTGCAAACGTTCTTTCATATATTCATATTCAATTTCAGTTTGCATGTAGAAGATCTTCAAAGGTCTACTCGGCGTCATACCAAGGAACGAAACTCCAGCAGCCATGTGAACAACCCAAGAGATCAAAAAGTCACTTTTGCCGATTTTAGGTGGGCCACCCAGTACCAACAAACCTCTTCTAGTTAGAATTCTAGGGGAAATTATGTCCTCTGGTATTGGCGTTTGATCTCTTGAATACTCCTTTACGCTGAAAAGGGGGAGTTTTTGACCGATATTGAAAAAACCTTTGTTCCATATCACTCCTTTTAAAATTAAATTCAGGCAACAGAAGCCAAGGTTTTGGCTTTAATTTTCGCAAGTAATTTACCTAAATGCGGTTCTTCAACCATATTCAGGCATCCACTTCGATCTTTAGCTGGATATCCCCAAGAATTAATCGTCTGACAGACAAATTAACGTTTCTCTGTACCATCATCTTTCTTGAGTCCAACCATACTGATTACTTCATCAACAATGAAGGGAATCTCACTGGCAGTTTTAGTCCCTTCACATTGAGGTAGCCAGGTCGAACGAATGCAGTCATCGAGATACTGACCTAATATGCCAACTATGACGATGTCTTTATCCGGAATATGTTGAAACTGATTGAGCCAAGCCATCATTTCTTGAGCAAGTGATCTGTAAGCTGCTCTCATATCTTGCTTTCCACTTCTCTCAGAAAAAGCTTCCGGTAGCATTTTTGCCCATAAGAGACAAAGACGTGACGCTACGGTAATGCTATCAATGAAACTACATCTATATTTAGAAAACGCTTCATTGTATTTACTTGATACGTGCTCATAGTGTCTTTGGCTATACGCTTGATCAGATTTTAGTGCAGGGTTTAGACCACCAATTAGGCAGGCAATATCCCGAGCTTTATTCCAAGTACGAACACTAATCGAATCTCCCTGCCAATCTTGAACAGCAAGCAGATCTGCTTCAAAGTCAAGACAAAGTGTTGGTCCATTCATAGTCTTTAAGAGGCTGGTTTAATCGATACCGTAAGGACCAAAAATTACTACTTTTATGCCTGTAGTTTGTAACGAAGCTTAAATTTCGAAAGATTATTTACTTCAGATCAGGCAATAAATACGGATGTTACATGTAATTTCAGTTTGAACAGTTCATTATTTCAATAGATATGAATGAATTCCGAATGTGTATTCCGTGATTGCCACTTTTCTAAATCTCCGTAATTTGAAATAAGTATAATTATTCAAATAGATGAATCTAATTCACGCCCGTTCAAAATTGCATTTCATTCCGATAAAAACATGTTGCAAAAACAGGGGCTGGCCAGTTAAGACACCAAACTTTGTGCAGCCTTATGTATAAAAAGGGCGAACAACCTAAAAAACTCCGATAACACTTATTTACTCCGCTGGGAAGAACTGGTGTGATATCATGACCGCGAATTTTAGATCTAAAAAGTAGCGTCACTTTTAACCATTGTTCAGGGCATAAGTAAAAACTATTGGCACAAAAATAAGGATTTGGTGGAGCAGACCTGTCCGGAACCTCGGAAAAGATATAAAAGCCGTGACAGCCGAAAGACAGTATCTCTTGTGTTTTTGATTTTCAATCAGTGTAGTAGCTCTTTTGTGATTTCGATTTTGATCAGTGAAGTAGCTCTTGTGTTTTTGAATTTCGAGCCGTACAGTATCTCTCTTGTGTTTTTGATTTTCAATTAGTAAAGTAGCTCTCTAGTGTTTTGAATTTATTCGAGTGAGTCAGAGATTTAAAAGCTGTGAAGTAACAATAGTGTTCTGTTTGTGTGTGTGAATTTTACAAAAAGGTAAATGATAGCAAATAGTTTATATTTTTTGAGCATTACGATATATTGATTTCCGTAATTTATGATTGTTATGGTAATTGGTGAACGTTTGTACGATACCTGAGTTCCGTAGTATTCAGTAATTTGAATTGGTGAATTTGAGTTTATCCTAGTCATAGGTCGAATCGCGTACGATTTGAATTCGCGCGTGAATTGAAATATTCAAGTAATTGTGTGGTGTGTACAGAGTGTGTATGTTTGAACGACAGGGGCGTCTTTGGTATATTTGTGCACACTGTGTCACTCCAGAAGCATAAGTATATCCTGAGACGACCAAACCACCAACGGCTTGTGCACACTGTGTCACTCCAGAAGTATAAGCTGAGGGTGGTTGTGTGATTGTGTGATTGTGTGATTGAGAATCGTAATAATTCCCTTAATACTATGAGAAGTCCTCGGCCGTGGATATAGGGGTTATTGCAGATGTGATAGTTAGGGTTTGTGCACACTGTGTCACCCCGGAAGTATAAACCCTAATTGTCTAGGTTCCGAATCTGTAAAGTGTATAAAATCTAACACTGTCACACAATTACCGGGTACTCCGTGAAAGTTGGTACAAGGGTGGGTGAGATGACAGAATAAACTCAATTAGAGTAGTTAACCGAAAATAGTAAAATCTGATATCGTACAATCGGAAAACTAGTGCAAACAATATTTTCCGAACAAACCGAATTAATAACCGAATATATCGTAGTGTGATTTGAACATTCCATTTATTAGTGCTGCTATCTAAGATTTACCGCATTACGCTAAGACCTGTTTGATTCGTACTTTTCCGCAAATTGATCATTCTGAATCATTCAGCAACCGATCCCGTACCGCTGAATTAAATTTAGTGACCGGACTTATTGTAGAGTTGACTTCTTGAAAGAGTTTTCATTTACCGTTTGAGCTTCATTACATTTTCCGTCTGGGAGTAATTTTGTGAAATAGTACCGTTCAATTGCATTTAAATTGATTATTCTGAAAGTGTAATTGTTAAAATCATTATATATTTCAATATTTGGAATTCCCTGTTTTATTAAATTATTTCTGCTCCATCTTTAACGAGCTAAGTTATAACCAGGTATCAATTGTAATTAAAGCCTACAATTTCGATACTGTTTTCTGCCCATTGGACTCTGGTTATACTTCACTGTAGCTACCCTAGGGACAAGGCTATCTTTAGATAGCATAGTGACGAGCCTTGTGGAGAGGACCCTAGCAGAAGTACTCAAAAAGGAGTAAACCTTTGGGAAAAATCTGGCGCCCGAGGATTCGAAGCTTACCGCAGTAAGCAATTTACCGAAAAACGACAAGGGCACGTTATAAAAATGACGCCCACGAGCAGGGACTTTTGAAAATTTACCGAAGGGGAATTTTTTTTATTTTTATTTTTATTTGATTCCGAAAACTGAATTGTTGAATAATTTATTGCAATTGAACCGGTAGTCCGTTTTGAATGAAATTTCAGATATAGTGTGACAGAAAAACAAGCTTCAAGACCCCGACGTTTCGAATACGTTTTCGAAACATCCCCAGTTTGTTTTCGAATTTTGGAAATTTGGAAAAGTTTCGACGGAAACTTGTTCCCCGTGCTCACCAAGGTTGTTTGGTGAAATAAGTTTTTCGATCCGCCTCCCCGTTTCAGGGGAAACATCAAGTTTTTAACAGAGAATCTGACTCAAAAATCGATTGTTTTGTGAGGTGTAGAATTGTTAACTACACCTCAGTGTTTTGCCCAAATTTTGATTTTTGCCCATATTTTGCCCTTTGATTTTCCCAGTCAACCTTGACCCTGATTGGTCAAGTCATAGCTCCTTTCCAAGTAAATCGATACCAAGGAAGCCGTTGGTAACATTTTTGGGCGGATTGGCCCAACCGTTTCGGAGTTACCTCCCGAAATCAAAGTTACGTTGCCCAAATTGGGGCAAGTGATTTGATTGCTTCTGCCTTATTGGAAGGAAGGTGTGGACTGGTTTTGGTTACCGCACCCTCTTCTGTTACATACCCCTGAGAAAAATAATTTATTTTTGGGGTTGAAAAATTGGATAATATGGAGTTCCCGGGGTATACAGGTGCTAAACCTAAGGTGCCGCAGCCTGCGCCTACCAGTATGGAGGAAATGGCAGCACATTTTGACGAAATGGCTAAATTCTGCTCTAATAGCGAGGATAGCCAGACTGAGACTACGGAAGTTGATTCGAAAGTCAACTGGATTTACTTACTGAAGAAAGCACAACTTCAGGAAGTGCTGGCCAATCATGATATTGACCATAATGGATCCGCCGAAGATTTACGCCGTAGGTGCGTAAAGGGGGTCCGTAAAGGAATAATACGCCCTCCGCGTGGAATGTTGGAAAAGATTGCCAGTACCATGGCAACGCTAACCAAGGCTTTGACAACCGAAGTAGCACTAAACACAACACCGACGTTCAGTCCTTCGGGGGTTCAATCAAGACCGGCAATAAGGAGCACACCGAGGATACACCCGTCGTATTGGTCAACTACGTCCACTACGAATACAGTAACGTACACGAACACTGTGGTAATGACGGCACCACCGATTCAAACGCCGATCTATTCTTCCCGCCGAATCCTATGAACCCTCCGATTTATAGGACCACGTCGTCAGATGTGACACCGGCGTGGAGTCAAATACCGACCGTTCCGCAATTACCGATGGTTCCACAGTTACCATTTGTTCCACAAGCCCCTAAGGTTCCGCAGGCACCATTTGTTCCGCAAGCACCTGCCCACTATGTTCCGGTTACTGTTATTCCGCAAGGGTACAATATTCCGTTCAGTCATGTTCAGCATGTGCCTGGATATAGTTATTCAGCTCCGGGTAGTGCTCCGCGTTTGAATCAATACAGAATTCAATTCGATGGAACGTCAGATCCCGCTACGTTCCTGGAACGGCTAGAAGAGATAGCAATGCAACTGAATACACCGAAAGATTCATTATTGTTATCGTTATCAGAAGTTTTGGATGGCATCGCACTATTGTGGTATCGGAATAATCGTAGCCGCTGGGCTACATTTGCCGATTTCCAAAGAGACTTCACCTTATTTTTCATGGATGCCAATTACCACATTGATCTGGAAGTACAGATCAGCCGCAGGCATCAACGCATGAATGAGAGCGCCGCTGCATATGTTGTGGATATGCAAACACTGATCAGAAGACATGGTGCAATGACCGTAGAACATGAATTGTTCTGGTTGCACCGAAATTTATTGCCGGAATATAGGCAATTTATCCGGCAAGGGACTTTTAACGACGTGCCGTCGTTAATGTTACAGGCAAAAGAGTATGAGAACCTGCAGGCTGAGCAGAAACTCATGCAGAAGAGGATTTTCTCAGTGTCAGTGAAGGCACAAATTCCCAGTCCAACAGTAAGGACTATGGAGCCGCAGGGTAGGCAACCTGCACCTGAACCGTCATCGCCAGTCAAGTTTGGGATATCGAATGTCCCTGAACAGACTTGTTGGGATTGTGGTCTCCGCGGCCACTTCAGGACGCAGTGCCCTACCAGGCTGAAGCCGAATATCGCAACACCCATCTCATGTTGGAGATGTGGGGAAACTGGGCATGGCAAAAATAATTGTCGGAATCCGCCGAAATTATTTTGCTCAAGATGCCGCCGCCCTGGGATAATGTCGCGTGATTGTCCGTGTCCGGGACAGGGAAACGTCCGCGGGACTGCGAGGTAGCGAGGCCGAAGTAGATCCCGGTTGAACAGGCCTCGAGGAAGAAAGTGAAAACCGCTCACCACACCACTGTTATGAACCGCACCGCGGATAAGGAGTCCGCCGGTGCCGTTGAAAATACCGTTGTTTGTAATACCGATAATACCGATACTAAACCGAAATTACCGAATAAGTGTGAAAGTAAAGTTAAAGTAGAGACCGCTATAGAGACGAAAAACAGTAAAGTGAAAAATGAGAGTGTTCTAGCCCCGTGTTGGTCCCGGGTTACGAATAGGCCAACGGTGAAGCCCGCCTGGGGTAGAAGTCCCCTAAGAGGAGTGTTGAATCGTGTGGCTGATGCCCTGTCACGCGATCCGTTACCGAACAAGGAGGAAACAAATGACAATCAAGTATTATTCGTACTGAATGACCCCGTGAATTGTAACTGGTACAATTCAAAGGAAGCCGAAGTTGAAAAGAGTCCAGAAGCGTATCCGGATTATTGTGTTAAAGATAATCGGTTGTACCGCCACTTCTAGGACTCTAATGACTTGTCCGAAACGGAAATGAGAGATCCGTGGAAGCTTTGCGTTCCGAAACCGCTCCGGTTGAACGTTCTGAAAGAAAACCATGACAGTCCGACTGCAGGACATTTAGGTATTGCCAAGACGATTGCGCGAATATCCCACAAGTATTATTGGCCGGGGATGTTCCGCGATATAGCGAAGTACGTGCGTGGATGTACGCAGTGCCAAGCTTTCAAAGTGTCTCAACAGCAGAAGCCTGGATTTATGCAGCCGACAGTGAATCAGTTTCCTTGGAAGTGTGTGAGCACTGATTTGGTAGGACCGTTACCAAGATCCGCCAAGGGAAACAATTTTATTCTTGTCATGCAGGACCGTTTTACGAAGTGGGTACAGTATAAGCCGTTGAGAAAAGCTACCGCGCAGGCTACTCAAGCCTTCTACGAAGAGATCATAACTCGTTTTGGTTGTCCGGAAACCGTTATCAGCGACAATGGGACGCAGTACGAAAGTAAAGTTTTCAAGACACTCATGAAGGAGTTCGGGATTAGGCATCGCCTCACTCCTACATATACTCCACAATGCAATCCCGTGGAGAGAACAAACCGGACTTTAAAAACCATGATTGCACAATTTTGCAATGGAGACCACAGAAAATGGGATAAGTTTCTACCGGATTTTCTATTTGCCCTAAATTCTGCCCCACATGAATCCACCGGATTTTCACCTGCCTTTTTAAATTTTGGCCGAGAACTTGAAGTTCCAAATTCGATAGTCCGTTCCTTTACCGCTCCGGTGGGGACCGAGGAAAATATTCCTACCGATCCGAATCGGGTACAGATTTCAGAACACCGAACTAGATTAGACAAATCACGTGAAACTTTCCAACTGGTGCGTATCCAGTTATCCCGTTCTTTTACCCATCAAAGCCGTTATTATAATCTCCGTCGTCGAGATTGGCGTTGTCACGTAGGTGATAAAGTAATGAAGGTAGAGCATCACCTGTCTTCTAGTGTTCGACATTTTGCCGCTAAATTGGCCCCAAAATATACCGGTCCGTTTACGGTAATCAAAGTAATTTCTCCGGTCATTTACGACCTGAAAGGCGGAGATGGCAAGCAAGCGAAACGAGTCCATATCAAGGATCTGAAGCCATGTAATGTTCCTGGCATTCCGGGAAGTTGAAATAAATCGAGGTACCGAAAATATAGATACCGTTGGACAAAGTATCAAGTAGTACAATTACTCATTATTATGATTCAATGTTCACAGGTGATAATATGTCGTACGAACCTTCCGATTTCATTGAGATAGTGCTAGATGAAGCACTGCAAAATATGGAGGTTCTACCAAAACCGGAAGAGGTACAGTCCGAATCACAAGCTATGAAAATCCCAGCTGCTCCGACGACTCAGACGCAAATGGAACCGATCTACGTACCCGTCCAGTTATGGGGATTATGTGAGCTATGTGGAGATCCAGGACACCGGAGAGAAAGGTGCAACCAGACAGCGCGTCCATCCTTTGTAGTACCACCGAGACCGCGGTGCGTACGCTGCCGAACGTGCCTATGTCAACAAAATGATAAGAAGTTTCCGTTCCAAAGAAGAAGACATCCTCAAGTTTCCGAAGAAGAAATGTTCCATTCCGAAGACGTTTCGAGTGTCCGTTCTGAAAATGAAGTTTCCGAAGAAGAAGTTTGGCATTCCAAAGAAGTCTTCAAGTTTATGAAGAAGAAGTTTTGAGTCCCATTCCGAAGAAGAAGTACAGTCCTCCGTTCAGCAGCAGAATTTTCATTTTATGTTCCAAGTAAGATATTGCTATTCCGCGATGTTCCCGACGAAGGAAATTCAAGTTTTAACGTCAGGTTAGGGTATCTTACCTTTGTATTAGATGTTTTTTTCGTATGAATTCTCAAATGAGAATTGAAAAATGAAAGAATCAGATTCTTTCATTTTTAACCGAACTTAGGGGGGGATGTAACGAAGCTTAAATTTCGAAAGATTATTTAATTCAGATCAGGCAATAAATACGGATGTTACATGTAGTTTCAGTTTGAACAGTTCATTATTCCAATAGATATGAATGAATTCCGAATGTGTATTCCGTGATTGCCACTTTTCTAAATCTCCGTAATTTGAAATAAGTATGATTATTCAAATAGATGAATCTAATTCACGCCCGTTCAAAATTGCATTTCATTCCGATAAAAACATGTTGCAAAAACAGGAGCAGGCCAGTTAAGACACCAAACTTTGTGCAGCCTTATGTATAAAAAGGGCGAACAACCTAAAAAACTCCGATAACACTTATTTACTCCGCTGGGAAGAACTGGTGTGATATCATGAGCGCGAATTTTAGATCTAAAAAGTAGCGTCACTTTTAACCATTGTTCAGGGCATAAGTAAAAACTATTGGCACAAAAATAAGGATTTGGTGGAGCAGACCTGTCCGGAACCTCGGAAAAGATATGAAAGCCGTGACAGCCGAAAGACAGTATCTCTTGTGTTTTTGATTTTCAATCAGTGTAGTAGCTCTTGTGTTTTTGAATTTCGAGGCGTACAGTATCTCTCTTGTGTTTTTGATTTTCAATTAGTAAAGTAGCTCTCTAGTGTTTTGAATTTATTCGAGTGAGTCAGAGATTTAAAAGCTGTGAAGTAACAATAGTGTTCTGTTTGTGTGTGTGAATTTTACAAAAAGGTAAATGATAGCAAATAGTTTATATTTTTTGAGCATTACGATATATTGATTTCCGTAATTTATGATTGTTATGGTAATTGGTGAACGTTTGTACGATACCTGAGTTCCGTAGTATTCAGTAATTTGAATTGGTGAATTTGAGTTTATCCTAGTCATAGGTCGAATCGCGTACGATTTGAATTCGCGCGTGAATTGAAATATTCAAGTAATTGTGTGGTGTGTACAGAGTGTGTATGTTTGAACGACAGGGGCGTCTTTGATATATTTGTGCACACTGTGTCACTCCAGAAGTATAAGTATATCCTGAGACGACCAAACCACCAACGGCTTGTGCACACTGTGTCACTCCAGAAGTATAAGCTGAGGGTGGTTGTGTGATTGTGTGATTGAGAATCGTAATAATTCCCTTAATACTATGAGAAGTCCTCGGCCGTGGATATAGGGGTTATTGCAGATGTGATAGTTAGGGTTTGTGCACACTGTGTCACCCCGGAAGTATAAACCCTAATTGTCTAGGTTCCGAATCTGTAAAGTGTATAAAATCTAACACTGTCACACAATTACCGGATACTCCGTGAAAGTTAGTACAAGGGTGGGTGAGATGACAGAATAAACTCAATTAGAGTAATTAACCGAAAATAGTAAAATCTGATATCGTACAATCGGAAAACTAGTGCAAACAATATTTTCCGAACAAACCGAATTAATAACCGAATATATCGTAGTGTGATTTGAACATTCCATTTATTAGTGCTGCTATCTAAGATTTACCGCATACCGCTCATTACGCTGAGACCTGTTTGATTCGTACTTTTCCGCAAATTGATCATTCTGAATCATTCAGCAACCGATCCCGTACCGCTGAATTAAATTTAGTGACCGGACTTATTGTAGAGTTGACTTCTTGAAAGAGTTTTCAAGTTTGAGCTTCATTACATTTTCCGTCTGGGTGTAATTTTGTGAAATAATACCGTTCAATTGCATTTAAATTGTTTATTCTGAAAGTGTAATTGTTAAAATCATTATATATTTTAATATTTGAAATTCCCTGTTTTATTAAATTATTTCTGCTCCATCTTTAACGAGCTAAGTTATAACCAGGTATCAATTGTAATTAAAGCCTACAATTTCGATACTGTTTTCTGCCCATTGGACTCTGGTTATACTTCACTGTAGCTACCCTAGGGACAAGGCTATCTTTAGATAGCATAGTGACGAGCCTTGTGGAGAGGACCCTAGCAGAAGTCCTCAAAAAGGAGTAAACCTTTGTGAAAAATCTGGCGCCCGAGGATTCGAAGCTTACCGCAGTAAGCAATTCACCGAAAAAACGACAAGGGCACGTTATAAGTTGTTTTCAGTCTTTCATTATTAATTAAAACTTCAAAAATCATTTATTCACCTCAATGTTAAATGTTATATATTCAGGAAAGGTAAAATTTATGTTCAATTTCTCTTTTTTCCGTTGTAGTAGATGGAAGAGAGTTTTGTACGTATTTTTCTTATCATAGTATTTAAAGTAGTTCTTGATATGCAACTTCATATAAGTTAAAGTACTTGAGTTGTTCGCATATCTTTTGCAATTTCCTTGGTTGCGTTGAAATCATGTAATCTACATCAGTACGTTTTGCTACTTCATCTTCAAAAGCTTCTGTTTTCTCAATATTGATGTAGTTATTAATAATGCGTTTTATACATAGTTGTTTCTCTAATAAGTTATTGGCACGACGTTCAGTTAATCTTGCTACAAAAGTGTTAAAGCTACCTTTACTTTCATCATATCTATCAAGATAAGTCCAAATTTTACAGAAGAGTTCTTGCACAAGATCTTGATAAGTCTCATGAGCAAAGCATTCAAGAAATTTTAACCTTTTAACTTGGCACTGTATGTTTAGAACAACTATAGGATCAACACCAGAATAACGTTTCATAACTTCTCCTTAAAACAATGAGTAGCTTTAAGGATGAGAACTTATAGGTGCACTTTGTAGGACAGGAGCAAAAATAAATAATACAGATGTGATTTTTAACCTATTTATATTCTATTGTTTTTTTTTGAGAATAATACAGTTCGATTTTTAAATAATACTGCAACAAAAAATTAGGCAAAAGTTAATTTTTTTTGGACAAAAATTTTCCTAATCCTGAATATATGTTATATAAGCCTTTCAAACTCATTACAGGTGTCAATTCTTACACATTCAGGTCGAGCAGCAATAGCAGCAAGTATAAAAGAGCAATCGATACATCTTGCCTGGGGCAGTGGTGATGCCAATTGGGAAAGTAGCCATAAAATAAAGAAAATTGTCACCGATGGCAAAATAACCCTAGATCATCACGCTATTAAAAACGTAAAAGTTTTTGTAGGGCAAACAATTTATCATCCAAGTATTGATTACATAGTTGATAGCAGTACTGGTGTTATTCAGCGCACAGAAAACAGCTCCATTGCAGAGGTGACCATAGAGTATACTCAAGACACACCACCTGAACTCATCACTTATGCAACATTAATTAAGGAAGTTGGACGTCGTGTTGTTGTTGAGGTTCTCTTCTGTGTTGGTGATGAAAATGGAGAGCTTTTGACCCCTTCTGGGAGGTTTGAATCTTCCGCTGTACCAACCAATAATCTTTATCTCAAGTTTACTTTCGATTCCACGGACGCAGCAAATCAAGTGATTAGGGAACTAGGTGTTATGGTTGGTACAAAGGTAAAAGGAAAATTACCGCCAGGACAGAGATATTTTGAACCACAAGATATAGAAGACCCGGGGATTTTGTTGGTCTTGGAACATACAGTACCGCTCATTAGAACTGCAGCAACCCGTGAAACTTTTTCATCTGTAGTAACTTTTTGACAATCGTTTAAAATAAAATGACACTAAACGACTATCATAATCTTTATGATCCTGACAAAGGGTACGAAAAAAGTCTATTCCTAGCAGGAAGAGGTCTGCAATCGGCAGAATTAAATGAAACCCAAGAATACACTCTTTCTAAGCTTAAAGACATAGGTGATGCAATATTCCGTGATGGTGATGTAATAGCTGGAGCTGATTGTATCATAGATGGGGAGAAAATTACACTCGAAGCAGGAAAAATCTATCTTCGTGGAGCAGTTAGAAGCGTCGAAAAGGAAGAATTTATTATTCCACTAAATACTACAGTTCGCATAGGTGTTTTTTTCGCCCTATCTACCATCACAGAGCTTGAGGACGAAAATCTTCGTGATCCTGCAGTTGGTACGCGTGATCACCAAGAAGTAGGGGCAGCAAGGCTTAAGGCTACGATTACTTGGGGTTATTAAGCAGAAAGTGTTACTGTTAACTCTGCAAATGGGGAATTCTATCCAATTTATAACATTGAAAACGAAGTGTTGGTAGAGCATTCACCGCCACCACAAGAAAACATAGTAACCACAGCACTTGCTCGTTATGACAAAGAAGCAAATGGTTCCTACGTCGTAAATGGCCTAGAAGTAATGTTTTTGCAGAGAGAAGAAAGAGGCGAAAAAGGGTTCCTTCCTCACAGTATTCGTGTTTCTTTTGATGAAGATCCAGATATAAAATCAGTTGAATCAGAACCACATACTTTTCAGCCAAATGGCCAAAGAGTAATGGAAATAAAAGTTAATGATTTTCCAATAAGTGAAATCAGAAAAGTAGATATAACAGTTCAAAAAACATTTGCCGTTACTCATTGTTCATACTCTGGAGGAGATCCAGATATAAAATCAGTTGAATCAGAACCACATACTTTTCAGCCAAATGGCCAAAGAGTAATGGAACTAAAAGTTAATGATTTTCCAATAAGTGAAATCAGAAAAGTAGATATAACATTTCAAAAAACATTTGCCGTTACTCATGGTTCATACTCTGGAGCTATTGATCCGATACCTGACTCTGCGGTACTTGAGATTATTCAAGTTGAACAAGGAGACGTTATTTATGCAGATTATAAACTAGGAAACATTGATTGGTCATTACCTGGCAAAGAACCAGCCCCTGGGAGTAGTTATCAAATAACTTATCGCTGTCGTACTCAGGTGAGCCCTGAAGATATAAATGAACAAGGATGTAAAGTAAGAGGAGCAGTTGATAACAGCTTGGTTTTAGTTGATTACACTTGGAAAATGCCCCGTTATGATTTAATCACCATAGACGCAAAAGGGGTAGTAAGGAGAATAGAAGGAATTGCGCATTCTTGGAAACCATCAATGCCAAAAGCACCCGCTGGACAATTGCTACTTTGCTACATTCATCAGACGTGGAAAGATGGGGAAAAGATGAAAGTAATGAATAATGCTATCCATGCAGTACCGATGAATGAGCTTGAAGCAATGAAAAGGGGCATAAATGATCTTATGCTACTTATTGCAGAGGAACTTCTACGTAATGATGCAAATTCAAGGGATCCGACAGCAAAAAAAGGAGTATTTGTTGATCCGTTCTTTGATGATGATATGCGTGATCAAGGAATTGTTCAGTTTGCAGCAATAGTAAACAAGGAACTAATTTTACCGATCGACGTGGAAATTATTGATGTTGAAAGAGGCAAAGAACCTTATTTGTTGCCGTATGAACTTGAGCCGGTATTGAAACAGCTTTTTCAGACTAAAAGTAAAAAAAATTAATCCTTATCAAGCTTTCGATCCAGTACCGTCAAAAGTTATCATGAACAAAAACATCGATCACTGGACGGGGGTTACCACGATTTGGAAAAGTCCAGTGACAGGACAATTTAATACTAGAGAAACAACAGAGCTATTGTCAAGTAGTACGTATGAAGCTGAATTTATGAGAGAAGCAGTACAAGATTTTGAAATTGAAGGTTTTGAGCCGAGTGAAAGGCTTGAGGAAGTAAAATTTGATGGCATTTCTATTACATCTATGGCATAAAAGTGGAAGCTAACAATAAGGGACAAATAAAGGGAACGGTGAAAGTACCGGCAGATATTCCAGCAGGTACAAAATTAGTACAGTTTCACGGGGATAAAGGAAGTTATGGAGAAGCAACGTATACTGGTAAAAAAACTATTACCATAGAAGAGAGAAGAAGAGTTTTTCCCAGCAAACGTGTTGATCCTTCAGCACAAACATTTACCTTGGATGAGAGTAGGCATATAGGAGGTATAGAGTTTTGGTTAACAAATAGCGTGTTGTTGTGCAGATTTGAGAAACAGCAGTGGGAATGCCCTCGCAGACTGTCATTGCTGAAAGTTATATTGAGCCAAAAGATATAAAGATAGATGGCACAGCAACACGTATAGAGTGGTCACCAGTGTTTTGCCATGCTAGTCAAGAATATGCGATAGTATTACTTACCGATGATGCAGATACAGCAGTAAAGATAGCAGAACTTGGCAAGTATGATGCAGTAAATAGCCGTTGGGTAACGAGTCAGCCATATCAAGTAGGAGTATTACTGTCATCGAGCAATGCAAGTACGTGAATTAAGTATTTTCACTAACGAATAACGTTTTTAAAAAATACCATTTATTAAATAATGGTAGTTGTAGGTACAAATGCAATATCAAGACTGGCTAGATTCTGTAATTTACATATATAAATAATGTTCGGTATTAATGAACTCTAGGTGAAATCTGATATATGAAGAGTCATGTTTATTAACTCTGCTGATTATATAACTCCTCCATCCTTAAGAGGAAGTTTTGGCAGGTATGAACAAATCTGATGATGGGTCCTGGGTTGTTGGCCGACTTTTCTCCCGTGATAGGGTCTCAATGGTGACAGGTAAAGTTTCTGATTGTGGTTGATTAGCTCTGGATTTTCTGAAGAAATGTGTGATGTATCATATTATTCCTAGTAGAACTAGTACATACAAAGGAATTGTCCAGGGGTGGTGATTGGAGTTGAACGATAATGGTTCGCTGATATGCACAGTTTGAAGGCGGTTTCCTTCTAGTTGTATGCGATGTAATTCGTCGAGGGAAACTTCATTGATTTGTAAGTTACTTGTGTTCTCCATATGCTGATTTATCTTGATTTTTGGCAGGAGTAAAGGCTTTTTGTAGGATTCACCTTTGTCGTTTACATAGATATATTTGTCAGTTCCGATACTGCAATCATATGGGACTTCAATGAGATAGGTTCCTTGAAGCATAACAAAGTCTGTTTGTTCACAATGCGTTTCGATCTTCTCTTGTTTTGGGAATATAGCGATGTAGTGCCCTTCATCAACTTCTTCTATGAGAGAGTTTTCGGTACTTATTTTAACCATATTGCAATCTGGTATGTTGTCCTGGACTTGGAGTATTGAGAATATACAGTCTTTATCTTGAATGCCATTAATGAGTTGGTTATTTGGGCATAAAAAGTCCGGATTCAAATATTTACATCGTTCTGATTCGTATTGAAATAGTTCGTTGCTCATTGTAAGGTAGGTATTTTTGGGGATGATGGTTGTAGAGTTTTGTGTTGGTATGGAGTATAAATGGTAATGGATAAAGGTATTCGTGTGAACAAGAGGTATGTTCAGTGCAAAAACTAATCTCTCTTTTGAATAATATGCTTCTACTGAAATTATATCATATAGTTTGTGAATATCGTCGTAATCAGAATAAACTAATTGATCTATTGAATGATCATTTAAGAGTAAATCTAATATTGCTTTCATATCATTTATAGATATTATGCTGTAATGCAACGTTCCAAGTTTAGCGAACGATATAGAATTTTCAATATTGGTAAGTATCGAATCCAGTGTATCCAAGTTAAATTTTATTTGCGTAAGTGCATCTCTAAGAGAGAAATAAAATGTTATGTTATTTTGTATTTCTTGGATTCTTTGAGTTATAATGCCTTGATTATGTAACATCAGTGATAGCGTTCTATTATTATTTTCTAGAATTTCGTGAGTTAAAGAGATTTGTTGATTAAGAGAATTTACAATATTACCTTGATTTTCCTGTAACTTTTCGATTGCTTCGTCATAGCGTTTAGCATCGTTCGCGTCTAGGTTTCCGGAAATAGCTTTAATTATATTGCCCAAGCCATTAATTAATCCTCGTTTCTTTCTATTGTTGAAAGGATATACTGACTGATACTTATCGGTTACACATTTGATTTGATTTTCTATGTGCTGTTCTATTGTTAACAGTGAAAAGTCATAGTTTGATTTAATGCCTTGTTCAACTAGCGATGTTTCGATTTGCCTATACTCATAGCTCAGTACATTGATTTCTTCGATTATTGGTCTCAAGTTTATATAATGCAAGAATGTGTGGGTACCTAATTTTACTTTAGCGTTGCCTAATCTAAATGGTAATATACCAGGATTTTGTTTCAAGTCGGTGATTTTAATGTTTTTAGTCAACGTCGGGGTCGTTGTCATCAATAGAAGAAGCCTGTAACAAATTAGTTTTCGTTACTAAAGCTTTCGGTTTTTTGAATATATTTTTATGATATGTATTACGTTGTGTTTTTAGTTTGATACCTTCGTCGTGTTCCACTATTTCTTTAGTGAATGGCGGTTTTAATTTATTACCTCGCGTTTTAACATTTTTTCTATACGTTTCCTGATTTTCCACATACTCAGCTGGTTTCTCACGGCTTTGATTTGCCTTTTCGATAATTTTTTCTTTCTGAGAGTGACTAATTTCATGTATTCGGTCGTAAATGATTTGGGTTCTTTCTTTATGATCTTGTACATAATTGTTCATGATTTCTTGGTTAATGTCAATATCAAAAGGATCTTTATTATTTAAATGTCCGTGAATAATGTCGATTGGCTTTTCTTTTGTTAATGAATGAATTGAATGGTTGTACCCAAAGATAGCATAAGGCATTAAGCTAACAACATCAACATTAGGTTTCTCGAGTTTCAACGCTCGTAAGTGTTCAAGTAACGTAGAATGAAATCTTCCGACAGGGGCGTTACTGTTAGAGTTTTTGGAAGTAGTTAAGTGAAGGTTAATCTTATGAAGTTTGGTAAAATCAACTAAAGTAGAATTTTTGAATTCTGGACCGCTGTCCACTACTATTTGGAGCGGTATACCATGAAAAGACATGTACGTTATTAACGTCTGAACCACGGAAATAGCATTTGCCCCAGTGAGAGGGAACGCTTGTCCATATTTAGAGAATTTGTCAATGATAGTTAAGAATTTCTGGTTGTTTGCTTGAAAGACGTCCATGTGTACAATTTCAAATGGTCTTTTGGGTGTTGCGGTAATTTCAAACTCAATTTTAGGTGGATTTCGATCGTATTCAGTTTGTTGACATATTTCGCAGCTGTTTACGTAAAGTCTAACATCATTGGCGATGTTCGGCCAGTAATATTCACGCTTAATCTGTTGAATAGTTTCTAATATGCCGCGGTGATTTGTTTTGGTTTCGTGGTTGTATGTCAACAGTTCTTTCTGTCTGTCCGTATTGGTGATGTTTTCAAGTTTAATTTTGCACTTTATAAGATTGAAAGCCGAATTTTTAAACGTTTGTATCATCAAGTTACTTAGCATTTTATACAATTCGTCTTTGTCGTCGTTTTCAAAATAAAAAGCGTATGTTTTTTTTGGTAGGCCGTGTTCTTTAAAAAATGTTAATACGGGTTTTAAGTCATTGTTTACAATATAGATGTTCCACAAGGTCTTTTTATTATTTTCCCATAAGCATTTTCTTGTGAATTTTCGAGGTCTAGTGGATTTAATAAGGTATATTTGATTTTGAAAGGTGTTTATGGATGACTCGCTTGGATTTATTCCTTGAACTGGATCTTCTGAATTGGTATGGATTGTTCCATCGGTTTCTTCAACATCAGTTATATCTGGCGTTTCCGTTATATTATTTGCGATTGATACTAAGTCAATATTTTCATCTCCTGAAACGGTTTCGTTAAATCGTTCCATGTATTCTAAGAACGGGGTTCTAGCGGTATTTTGAACTTTTGATTGTACTGATGTACCGGGTGTTTCAATTTCGGAGGGGTGTATTTCTATGCGTGACAACGCATCGGCGTTGGTGTTTTTCTTGCCCTTTTTATAGAGGATTTGATAATCAAATTCTTCTAATTTCAAGCGCCATCTGACAAGTTTGGAATTTGGGTCTTTTAGAGACATAAGCCATTGCAATGGTTTATGATCGCTGATGATAAGGAATCGTTTCCCATACAAGTACGGTCGAAAATATTTGGTTGCCCAGACAATTGCCAGAAGTTCCTTTTCAATTGTAATGTAGTTTTGTTCGGATTCACTGAGTGTTCGTGATGCATAAGCGATCGGTTTATCACTGCCAATAGGGCCTTGAGATAAAATTGAACCTATTGCAAAATTACTAGCGTCAGTGGTAAGGTTGAATGGTTTGTCGAAGTCTGGATATTGTAAGATCGGGTCATTCGTCAATATATGTTTACAGTAGTTAAAAGCCTTCAAAAATTTTTCGTCGTGTATTATTTCGGATCCTTTCTTTAAACATAATGTAAATGGTTTTGTAATTTTCGCAAAGTCTTTAATGAACTTCCGATAGTAACCCAAAAGCCCAAGAAATCCTTTGATTTCACGTGTGGTTTTCGGAATAGGATATTCCATTATTGCTTTTACTTTGTCGGGGTTAGGTTTCACACCATCAGATGTTATTAAGTGCCCTAGAAAGGTAACTTCTTTCTTGAGAAATTCCGACTTATCTAGTTGGATCTTAAAGTTGCTCTCACGAAGTCTTTGAAAAACTTTCTTCAAATTTATCATGTGTTCCTGAAGGGATGTGGAAAATATAATGATATCGTCCATATATACGAGACATATTATATTTTGTAGGCCTTTCAGGATGTTGTCCATTACACGTTGGAAGGTGGCTGGTGCATTTTTCAATCCAAAAGGCATTCTCACGTATTCGTAGTGGCCGTTCTCGATGTTAAAAGCCGTTTTGGCTACATCATCAGGAGCCATCTCAATTTGGTGAAACCCACTAGCTAGGTCTAAGGTTGAGAAATATTGGCATCGCCCTAATTTGTCCAGAATATCGCTAATATTTGGTAATGGGTACCTATCGTCGATAGTTTTATCGTTGACTTTTCTATAATCGACAACAATTCTCCACTTCTTCTTGCCGCTAGCGTCGGCCTTTTTGGGAACAACCCAAATTGGAGATGACCATGGCGAATTGCTTGGTCTTATAATGTTTTGTTCGAGCATTGACTCGACTTGATTTTGTACTTCGGCTTTATGCACGAAAGGGTACCTGTATGACTTGGTATAGACGGGGATTTCGTCTTTAGTTTTGATTTGATGTTTAACCTGATTTGTAAATGTCAACTTTTGTCCTTCGTAATGGAAGATGTCAGCATAAGATTGGCATAATTTCTTTATGTGAAATTGTTCTTCGGAATTCATGTGACTTGTACGTATTAAGTCGCAGATATCCGGTGTTTCTGCTTGAGATGTGGCGATATCGACATGATACAATTCATAATCATCGAATTGAAAATATTTTGTTTCTAATGGATTGAATAATTGAATGTCGGTATTGAAGTCATTTGGATTTTCTAATTCAACCATGGCATAGCCATTGTTCGCTGTCGTTAACGTCTCTCTTATAAAACAATTTTTAAATTTTAATGGGGGCACAATTACGTCGCCTGATAATTGTTTGACAGGAACTTTAATCTTTATTGCAGTGTTAGGTTCTAGTTCGCAAAAGAATAAAAGTTTCTTCTTTGATTCATAATAGTGGATACAGTTTTCAGAATTCGGAGTGTACAAAATTGAATTTGAAAGGTCAATTTGTGCATTCAGTTGTTTTAGTGTATCTAGTCCTATTAATTCATTAAAATATTGGTGAAATTTGAATAAATGAAATTTAAGAGGATCGTGATGATTAAATTCTGTAAAAGGTGGAATTTCCGCACAATAATCGCGTTGTGATTGTTGAAAAACTGAAGTAACTATAAATGGTTCTTTGAATATTGTGCCCGGGTAATATTGCCGTGCAATTTCTGGGTTTAAAAATGACTTTGTTGCGCCAGTATCTATTAGTAATTTTATAGGTGGATTTTGAATTTGGATATAAGGTAGTTCTTTTTTATCGTATATAGAGTTTAATTCAATTATGTGTTTTCGGTTTCCAGCGTCATTTCCTGAAAATTCTGAGCTGTTTCGTCATAATAATCGTATTGGTTGTTATCGTCTAAATTTTCATTGTCGTCATTAAAATAACACTCCGAGTCGTAAGAACATTGTGCGTCATTAGTTTCGTCAACTGAATTATGAGATTCCACATTATGGAGTTCTTCGGAAATAAAATTATTAGTTCGATTTGGATCTCGTTGAAAGTATGAATCTCGGGTAGGCTGTTGGTAAGGCCTGTTATTTCGTGGAATATTGAACGTACGAGATACTACACTCATAGGAGTAGCTTTAGAGGGAATTTGACCCTGCTGATTTCGGGTGACAATGCTCATAGGTGTTGGTTTAGACGTAGATGGGCCATTTGGTGAATTTTTCCAAACATTGCGGGGTGGACCAAATACTTGATTATTAGTAAAATATCTTGGTGATTGCGTTACCGATCGGGGTTTAAATTGGATAGGGCCCCTAGGAAATTGATTTGGAAAATTTTGATATTGATTGAAATGAGATTGCCGAAATAAGTTTGGTTGAGAATAGTTCTGTAAATTCTGAATTGGTTGTTCTGTATGTTGTTTGAATATTTGAGGTCTCTGAACAGATTGATTAGATTTTTGCAAATATCTTATGTTATTGTCTTCAATAATATATTTTTGGGCTTCAGCTAAAGAATTTGGTTTCATGGACCTAATCATTGAGCTTTGGGGTTCTCTCAACCCAACAAGTAATGTATGCAAGGCATGGGAATCGTACAGAGACTTTTTACTAACTTTTACAGCTTCATTTGCTTCGTGCAAATTAACATAGTTATGCAGAACATTCAATGTAGAAATTATTCTTGAATAAAATTGTAATGACTGTTCATTTGGATTTTGTCGTAAACATCCTAAATCTGAAATTAAACTACTTTCGTTTCTCTGGTCACCAAAATGTGTTATCAATAAATTTTTAATAGTATTCCAATCATTACTACCACTTAAAGAAGAAACTTCTTCGGCAGGTCCGGTTAACTTGGAAAGTATGCAGTTTATTAACAATTTGTTTTGTGCCGAATTCGGGTTTGCAGTATCATAATAATCGTTCAATAAATCTGTAGCTGTTGAAATATATCTGTATAATTTGCATGGATTACCATCAAAGTCTGGTACAATTTGTAATAACTTGATATCAAAATTTGGTCTAGCCATTTCAAATGTTAAATTGTTAGAATTATCAATTTTTGGTTGATTAGATAAGTTTAATGCTTCCAATGTTTTAATCAAAGATAACTCAATTTCTGCACTAATATCAACCTCTTGATTAGGTAAAATTGAGGAGTCTGACATGAAATTAAAGGGAACAACGAGCACTTACAGTGTAGATGATTTCATCCTCGTCAAGTCCAATCCGGTGTAGATTTCGGTGGGCTTATACGAATTTTTCTGGTTATTCTCGATGAAGAGTTGATACTCAAGGGATATCTATAGATAGATGCCTTCGAGAATCCTACCGACTGCGCCAATTAAGTATTTTCACTAACGAATAACGTTTTTAAAAAATACAATTTATTAAATAATGGTAGTTGTAGGTACAAATGTAATATCAAGACTGGCTAGATTCTGTAATTTACATATATAAATAATGTTCGGCATTAATGAACTCTAGGTGAAATCTGATATATGAAGAGTCATGTTTATTAACTCTGCTGATTATATAACTCGTGGACTCCACATCAAAATTTAGATTTACCGATTCGGCTTTTAGCTGCGAAATTTACAGAATTTTTTCACGTTATTGATCTTGGCAAAGTTACTGCAAATAACACATCACATTTTATAGTTTTGACGAATGTGGAAAAAGTAGGCTTTGATACTAATGTAGAGTTTATCTTAATAGATGAGGAGGGAAGAGAAAACTTTCTGTCTGATAATTTGCCATTAGCTTTGCGCGCAAGAATAAGTGGGGAATTAACGGTAAGAGCAAACCTAAAAGGAGGGCAAAAAAGAAGTTCAGTATTATATCCTGGTTTACAGCTAGTTCTTGGTAATCTTTCAGAGTCCGGAGATTATGTTACCAGAAGTATTGCAGCAGGAGCTAACACTAAAATTACCATAACGTACGATGCGCTAATACCTGGCACTACAAATGTAAAATCATATGTAGAACAAAGCGCCAAAGGATGGCAATTAGTAAATTTACCATCAGGAAAACAAATAGGGGAAAACTGGGTGGAGAGAACTCATGTTCTATCAAATTTTAATGCCAATGAGACAAGGATAAAATGGGTTTTGAGTGGGACGGTTGTTTATCGCCCTAAAGTCAAAAATCTACGAATCATTGTTACATAGAAGAACGTCAGATGATAAAACAAGCAGAGGGTATCCACTACCTCATCCAGAAAATATTGCAGTGGAAGATGTAGTACGTATTCGAAAAGCTATAGAAAAGATAGATGAAGATATGAGTCGAAGAGAAGATGAACTTAAAAATAATTTTGAACGATTTAGATTTGAAACTTTTTTGAATTTTTGGGCATGAAGGAAACAATAGAAGAATTACACAAAAGGATGAAGGGTTTAGCAGCAAATATCATACCTGATCAACTGGCATATCTTGCAAAATCGCTAGAATTAATAATAGATAAAAAAGCTATTTCCGATATTGTGCAAATGACTAAAGTAAGAGAAATAATCGATGCACTACAAGGAAGGCTTGAGGATTTAGCAGCAAATAGTACACCAGATCAGTAAGCATATTTTGCTGAAGCATTGGAATCAATAGTCGACAAAAGTGCGGTTTCTGAAATTGTACAGATGACAGATGGTAAGCTAAAAGAACTTCTTGATAGTACAAGAAAACACTTAAGTGATCTGGATACTAAAAAAACTAGCTCTTTAGCAGCGATCTCTGAATCAGAGAAACAATTATTAAAGAAAATAGATGAGAAAGGCACAACAAATTTATCACTACTTGATACGAGAAAGAATGCCAATATTGCAGCAATAAATAGTATTAGCAACAGTCATAAAGATGGTCTTAAAGGTTAAGTAGAAGATTTTCGTGCTGTAAATGATGTGCCAAGTGGTTCATCGATTATAGCAGAAATGAAAACTCGAATTGAAAACATCTCTAATGAGGTAAAAACTAGAGATGATCAATTAATGTTCTTAATTACAAATGATGTAAAGACTCGAGATGATTAATTAAAAGTGTCGCTTACAAACGAAATAAAAAAGGGCAATATGGTTGAACCAGGGTCATTACCTTTCTTGTTTGGAGTGCTAAGTAGAAAAAATAATTACTTTGGTCACGGAACTTTCACCACTGAACTTGGAAAATGGAACAGTGATATAACAAAAACCGACTACATGTTGCAACCACTTGCGGGTAGCCACACATATGATACAAGTTATGTGAGTTTTTATCGACCAAGACAACTCAGTTTTATAGAGGGAAATAAAGGTACATTTATCTACGAAGAGTCATATACAAGCAGTGACTCCACGAATCGTAATCAGATATATTACTACCCGTATGCTGCACTTGGAATAATATTTGTAAAAAACACCACAAGTAGTGATATTACACGAACATTAAACTTTGTTGGTACATCTAATTCAGGAAAAAGCAAAAAAAGCAGTAGAAGCAATAATCAGATGTGAAGAGCTTGAAGATTTAGCCAAGAAGAAAATTGAGGAAGTCAGGGATAAAGAAGAGCTGCAGAGTTTACTCAATGATTTTAAGCAAAAAATGCAAGAGAGCTAAAAAGGGGCAAAAGATGACAGAACAATTTGCTGACGAGCAAAAATTTTCACTAAATAGTCCAGTATTAATAGCAGGGAGTTTAAAGGAAGCAGCAAAGCTTGGGAAAAATGGAACTTTGCCTTCTGCAGTAAATGGAATATTTTCCCAGGTTGGTGCAACAGTAATTGTGATTAGAGTTGAAAATGCTGATCAAGAAGAAGAAATAACTGCAAATGTCATTGGAGGAGTTGATGAGGAAACCGGGGAGTATCAAGGCATTCAAGCATTCTTAAGCAGTGGAAGCATAGCCCATGTTGCGCCGAAAATACTGATTACCCCTTATTTTATTCATCAATTGCCCGAAGGGTCTGTGAATCCAGTGGTTAGCGCTTTAATTCCTATAGCAGAAAAGCTAGGAGCAATAATAGTAGCTGACGTTCCAAATACTTATGATGAAGAAGCAATAAAGTGGAGAAAAAGTGTAGGCAGTAGCAGAGTTTACGTCGTTGATCCGAGGGTAAAGGTATTTACTGAAGGAAAAGAAGAAACTTTGCCGTCTAGCTCATTTGTAGCTGGTTTAATAGCGAAAGTAGACAGTGAGCAAGGATTTTGGCATTCACCTTCAAATAAGGAGATAAATGGTATTGTTGGGACAAGCAGATCTATTTATTTTACCCTTGGTGATACAAGTTGTCGAGCAAATTACTTGAATGAGAATGAAGTCACGACAATCATTCATCAAAATGGCTACAGACTATTTGGAAATGTAACATGTTCAACCGATGAAAGATGGGCTTTTTTGTCAGTAAGGAGAACAGCGGATTTAATCAATGATAGTCTACTGCGAGCTCATCTATGGGCAGTTGATCGAAATATTACCAAAACCTATATAGATGATGTGATTGAGGGGGTGAATTCCTACCTAGCAAGTTTAAAAGCAGAAGGAGCGATTATTAGCGGAAGATGTTATGAAACTCCAGAGCTCAATACACCGGCTAATATTGCAAGCGGGATAGTGTATTTTGACTTTGAGTTTACACCACCATATCCGGCTGAACAGATCACTTTCAGATCTCATTTAGCAAATAACAGAAGAGTATCGTGCTGGTGGTATGAATATTCCAATAAATATTGATATGGGTATGGAAAAGCTGGAAGCTGAGTTTACTTTTGCAGAATATGATTCAGAGCTTTTCAGGCTTTTTGGTTTAATAAATGGAAATTCAGTAGCTTTGACGCTCCGTGGTGGCATGCAAGGTAGTGGTAGCAATGATATTGGAGGAGTAATTATCAATCTTAGAGGAATATTTAGAGAATTTGATTTTGGTAGCTGGAAACCTGCTGAAAAAGCCACTCTCAAATGCACTGTAGCTGCCCATTACCATAAATTTACTATAGGTGGCAATGAGTTAATAGAAATCGATGCTGTGAACACGATTCGCAAGATTAATGGTGTTGATCAGATGGCCTTGCTACAAACGATTTTAGGAATTTAGGTCTAGTTTTAAAAGGATTTTAGAATTTTATTTTTTAGGAGAAAATATGAAATCAGTAAAACTTGATAACCTAATAACAGTAGATGGAACTCTGGTTTCGGAATTAACTTTTAGACCAGTCAAAGTAAGGGACTGTCTTGCAATGGAACGTGCTGGTAGTAGTGATTTTGAAAAAGAAGTTGGATTAATAGCAAACCTTGCATCTGTAACAAAAGAAACAATTTGGGAGTTATATTTTGCAGACTACGTAAAAACACAGGATGAGTTGAAGGTTTTTTTTCCACCTGTTACACAGAGGACTTGAGGTTAAATGTAATAATGCTCAGTTCTGTTGTAGGTGGCGGGATTGAGCATATTCTTGGTATGGAAATGGATGAGTTTGTTTTGTGGGTAAAAGCAGCAGGAGAATTTAAATGTCAACATTATCAGTAAAAATAGGTGCCATACTAGATGGTAACTTCAATAGCGCAATGGCAGGAAGTAATGCTCAACTTTCCCGTCTTGGGGGTACAATAACGCAACTTGATGCATCGATGAAATCGGTATCAAAATTCAAGGAATTAAAGCATGGAGCTTCAACTTCCAAGGTTTCCTGGAACGAATTAGAAAAGCAAGTAACGTCCTTGGCTCAAAAGGGAAAAACTTTAAAGGCTGCTTTTGATGAAGCTCATGCGTCAGAGGCAAAGGCAAAAGAAGCGTACTTACAAAAGAAAGACGAAACCTCAAAGGCTAAGCTTAATGAAGCTAAGAAATTAGCAGCAGAGGCAAAAAAAGCTTATTCACAACATAAGAAAGACGAAACTTTTGAGGCTGATTTTGATACAGCTAAAAAAGAAGCAAAAGAAGGAAGATTAGCTTATTTACAAAAAAGAGGTGCTCTACATGCATTTAGCGAAGAAGTAAGGAAAAGCGGAAAAAATATTCAGTCCTTGATAAGGGATCAGCATAAACTTGGTGCTTCTGCAGAACAGTTGAGAAGTCAATATAGTAAGTTAAACTCTGCTATCAAAAAACGGGACATGTTTTTGGGGACTAAAGCGCACTTTGAATCGCAAATGTTGGAAAGGGCTGGGCTTGCATTAACGCTTGCAGCGCCAATTAAAGTTGCGATTGACTTTGAAAGTGCTATGGCTGATGTTGAGAAGGTAGTAGATTTTGACAAGAAAACAAATGAAGCTAATGAGTTTGCTGAGAAGTTAAAGAGATTATCCCGTGAAATACCGCTATCGGCCGCAGAATTAGCACAAATGGCTGCAAGTGGTGGACAACTTGGTGGTAAAAAAGATGATCTGATTAAGTTTACGACAACAGTGGCTAAAATGTCCACAGCATTTGATATGTCTGCAGAACAGGCAGGTGATTCTATAGCTAAACTTGCCAATGTTTATGGAATTGATGTAGACGGGATGGAATGGGTGGGTGACATTATAAATCACTTATCAGACAATACTGCTGCCAAAGCAGGAGATATGGTTAAAACATTAGCTATAGTTGGAGGTAGTGCAAAACAGTTTGGTCTTATACCAATCCTCACACATAACTAGACAAATAATTCACAGAGCAAATGTTTTTGATCGAACTTTCCGTAATATCTCGAATAAATTCAGATACAGCATTTGTGAGTAATTTAATGGAGTCATACATCTTGTTCTTTGTTAGATTGTCCTTTAAATGTTGCCAAAATCTTTCCACAGGATTAAGCTCAGGCGAGTACGGTGGCAAATAAATTATGGTGATATTTTCATGAGTTTTTAAACCTTTAGACCTATGCCAACTTGCGCAACTCTACTCCCCACATCTTTCGACATCTGCTTCAGAAATATGTTCATGCAATCTGTGTTCACATGTGGAGCAAGTAGGCTAACATCATCTCCATTCCTTGGTTTTACAGCGCTGTAAAGTTGGAAATTTTCTCTTTCGATTTTTACTTTAACTTGTGTTCTTGAGCCCTTTTTAAACCATCCATGTCCAACTTTCGAGTGCGTTCCAAATCTCGATTCATCGAAAAAAAATACCTCTTTTTGCTGGTTCTTTTCCACAATTTCATTGAGATTTTTTTGTTAACTCCTCTTGTTTATTTTTGTCTTGTTCATAATGTGCTGGGCGAGGTGTGATATATTTAAATCCTAGCTTTTTCATATGGCTTCTCACTGTTGACTCACTTACTTTGATAGCTAACATTCCGTCAACTAGAACTTGAAATTTTTCAGCAGTCAGATTTGCCCCATCTTCTCCTATTACCTCTCTTATTTTTCCCCTCTTCTCCTCGTTCAGTTTTGGTTTAGGTCCTCGCCCTGGCTGTATTGCAAACCCAATAACACCCTTTTCTTCAAATCTTGCAATCCATTTCATTAATGTGGTTCTCGTAATTCTATATATTTTAGCAACTTTTGAGATACCATACTCCTTTGCTGATATTATTGCTTGTAACCTTCTTCCTATCTCTCCTCTTATTCCATATTTTTTTAATTCTAACTTGCATTGATTATATAGTTCTTCTCCTATTGCTTTACTTTTTCCTGCCATAAACTACATATTTATTCTTTCCAGCCTCAATTATTTATAGTTTTTACTATTTATCTATCTATTAGTGGAAATTGGTATCAGAAGCTTTGACCTGGTCCTTGGAGAATTACTTTTGATACTAATCCAGATTACTGCAATTTTGCTTGTTTAATGTGCGAATGTTTTTCACCATACAGCAAAGTTAAAGAAGAGAAGAAAGCTAAAGGAATAAAACCTAAGATACTGTCGATAGAAACTATCAGAAAAGTAATTAAGGAAGCAGCTGGCACACCTTTAAGGGAAATCATTCCTTCTACTATGGGTGAACCTTTAATGTACAAAAGTTTTGATGAAATAGTCAATTTGTGCCATGAGTTCGGCCTGAAGCTTAACCTCACGACCAACGGTTCTTTTCCTATTAAAGGAGCTAAGAAATGGGCTGAATTATTGGTACCAATTTCATCTGATGTTAAGATTTCCTGGAATCGAGCAACTAAAGAAACTCATGAAAGAATCATGAAAGGTTCAAAATGGGAAGTAGTGACAGAAAATTTAAAAACTTTCCTTGAAGTGAGGGATAAATACTTTAGCGATACAGGTGAAAGGTGTACCGTTACTTTACAATTAACATTTTTGGAAAGTAATTTACATGAACTCTATGACATAGTTAAGATGGCCATAAAAAACGGCATAGATAAAGTTAAAGGACATCATCTTTGGGCGCATTTTAAGGAAATTAAGGATCTATCTATGAGAAGAGATGAATTAGCAATTAGTAGATGGAACACGGAGGTGAGAAGGTTATACGAACTTAGAGATAATATGCTATTGCCAAATGGTGAAAAGATAAAATTAGAAAACTTCACAATCCTTTCTCAAGAAGATATTAGGGATTTGGCTCCAGGTGGTCAATGATCATTTTTAGGTAAAGAAGCATGGATAAACAATGAAGGAAAGTTTAGTCCTTGCTGTGCCCCAGATGAACTCCATAAGACATTAGGAAATTTTGGTAATGTTAATGAGGTTAAACTCGAGGAAATATGGCAGAGTAGTGAGTACCTAAGCTTACAAAAGAATTATTTAAATCATAAATTATGCAAAACATGCAACATGAGAAAACCTTTGATCAATTAATCAAAGGTAATCTTAAATCTATTAAAATTTCACCGTGTGAGAGCTTTCACGAATTACTAGGAAATCCTTTGTATGAAAATAGGTTTATAAAGGTTGGTAAATTTCATGAGCCCGGTCTTGCAGCGGCTTATGATCAGACAGGTGCTTATCATATCAATGTAAGAGGAGAAGCAGTTTATCATAATAGATTTCTAAAAACTTTTGAATTTTACTTTAATAGAGCGGCCGTAGAAGATGATACAGGATGTTACCATATTGATTCATCTGGATGTAGAGTATACAAACAGTCGTATCAATGGATTGGAGATTATCAGGAAGATATTTGTGTAGTTAGAAGACATGATAAATGTTTTCATATTAATTTAAATGGCAACAGGATTTATCAGGAGGAATATGATCATGTTGGCGATTTTAAGGATGGTATCGCTGTAGTCTATGAAGATGGTAAAGCTACACATATTAATCATCATGGAAAGTTAGTACATAATAAATGGTATAAGAATCTTAATGTTTTTCATAAAGGCTATTCTGTTGCAGAAGATCAACATGGTTGGTTTCATATAGATATTAATGGTGATCCTGTTTACCAGCAGACATTTAAAATGGTAGAAGCATTCTATAATGGCATGGCAAAAGTTGAAACTTTTGAAGGAGTGTTAGGACAAATCGATATTACCGGAAATGTAAAGTTTAGTATTTTCAATTTAGGTGAAAAATCTCAAGTGCATAGGATTTCTGCAGAACTTTCAGCCTTTTGGGAAACGTACCTAACAAGCGTTGCTATTGAACTGTTAAGGGCGTTGTGGGAAATAGCGTTTATTGATTACGATAAGGACGAGGACTTATGGAAACTATCATCAAAAGGTAAGTGTTTTAAGGAAATACAATTTTTGCCAAAAGCAGCAACGATGTGGGCAAGAGTTGCCGCTAAAAAGAATTGGTTAAAGATTGCCGATATACTAAAACAGAAGTCAATCTCTTCATTTGAATCTTTTAAGGAAAGAGAAGCATCAGAGGATAAGAAAATAGCGTTTTACCAAGCATTGCTAGGATATTCTAGGTTTGATACTGAAGAGTTTAATTCTAGGATCAATATAGATGGTGCTAAAAATATAATGCTATTTGGTGTACACTCTTTGTTTCTTGCTCATTCTGATATACACAATAAAGGTTCTATAGGCCTATATAACGAACATAAAGTACCAAGCCAGTTAGTAGAAAGTTTAAAAGTCGAACTTATAACTCAGGAAGAACTATCAGCTACAAATTATGAATTAGGTGTCTTTTGCCGCTTTCTGCAGCATTATGATGATGATAAAGTATTATCTTATTTAAAATTGGTCAAAGGAATATCTCGTATTTTATTGATAGAAACTATTTTAGATTACCGCTCTCCAGCTGAAAGCTCTGTAGATATTAATGTCATGGTTGAAACAGGAGGTAAACTTAGAACATTAAGCGATTGGGTAAAAATACTCAAACAAGTAAAAGGATTCAAAATTTCTTCTGTTGTACCTTTAACAGATTACTTATCAGTCATTGATGTCAGGTGTTAATCATATGAAAATACTACAAAAAAATGTTTTTTTTATTATCAAAAATCTGGTTCCTTCAGAACTAATAACTCAGTCTTTAAGTGATATAACAAATGAAATATCAAAGCTATCCCAAGAACTAAGTGTTTCAACTTCTGACTACTTAAACTATACTGGCAGATGGAGCATGTTATCTCAAGTAACTAGAATTATCTCTCAAGCATTAGATAAAATTATAAAAAATTATCTTGAAAAGTCACTTCAGTGTCATATACTGCAGAAAAAATCAAATGTTATATGTAAAACTGCTGATTTAATAGATGCAGTTCCCTTCCATCAAGACATCTCCTATAGTTTCAATGATCCTTACCACTTTTCTGTTTGGTTGGCTTTGAATAATGTCAGTGAAACTTCAGGGGCACTGCAAATTATAGAAAACAGTCATAAATGGGAAATACAGCCTTTAGTTGATTTTTGGTACCCATATTTCTTTGATCAGTACTCAAATAACCGAGAAAATTATAAAATGAAGTCACTACCTATTTCAGCAGGAGATGCGATAGTTTTTGATTCACGGTTATGGCATGGTAGTGATAAGAATACAGATGCTAAAGATAGATTTGCTTATGTAACAAGGTGGATTGTGAAAGATCAAGATCTTCCTTATATGCCAAAACCTCAGCCTCCAGTCTTTGGTATACTCAATTGTGGTGAGTTAACAGAATCTATACTGAGAAAATGCTTGTCATTATTTGGCTACCAGGAAAGTATAAAAGCAAAAAACATGGAAGAACTTATCAAGAGCTGGTTAGCCTTTATTACAGACACAACTTGAAGTATTTCTGAGATCGACACTACTGATATTAAGCAAGATTTAAGCTACTTATTCTAAATAGAGCATCAGCACTACATGATGCTGGAGACATTTCAGGAAAAATATACAAAAATTTATGATTTTCACTACTTGTATTTCTCAATAAAAAAGTCAACGTAGTGGAGCTAGCATTATGAATGAACAGAGGTGGAGTTGATAGCTTCAAATGTGTATTGATGTTCATCTTGAATATAGTATCTAAATTCAAGCTTAATGTACTTATAATGTTTTTAGTTGCCCTGGTGGTAGCTGTTGATTTGTCTTTTAGAAAGTATTCAGTAGAAAATATTCTAGATACAGCTGTTAAATATCAGGAAGGTAATGTAATTGAAAATCTTTTATTACCTGTAAGCGCTTATCTTGGTATGGCATTACTTATCACTACGGCTTTTAGATTCTACGACTATTTTGTTGACATTCGAATGTTTACCTCAATGCGTCAAAAAATAGCTGATATATCTTTTTGTAGGCTACTCCAACAAGACCATTCCTATTATCAGAACAATTTATCTGGAAGCTTAGTACATAAGGTCAGTAGCTTAATGGATAGTGTGATAGAGTTAATAAGATTGCTTATAGATTGTTTTTTCGGTTACAGTATAGCATTAGTCTTAGCTATTTTTTGTCGTTGTTTATTTATTTATTCTATTCACGTGATATCTCCAATTGATACAATAATACTGTATATACAATATGACAAGATGATAAATACTTCTAATTTTACCATAAGTACTAATACTGAAGAATAAAAAATACTAAAAATAAGGAAATTAACGTAATTGTACAATTCAATAATAATTAGTATTGAATGCAATAATTTATTCATTTACTTATATAATATTTTCATGAGATAATCCCATTATTCTAAAAAATTGACATTGCCAATAGGAAAAAATAACTAATTATCTAGTTAAAATTTAAGTGAAATAATAATATTTATTCATGAAAGTTCGGATTTTACAATTTTTGAGGCACATATGGGCCAACCACTACATGAATAAACAAAGATAATCACTGAAGCTGTGGTAATCACAGCTTGTACATGATGGGTAACTTAATTCTAATATGGTTTTACAATATAGTAAAATGATGAACAACACAACATTTCAAAATACAACATATGAGTATATAGCATTACAATATAAAAAAATAAAAAAATATAAGATATGTTCATTTTACGAATCTTACGAATATAACAGTTTACGGTAGAAAAACATAGTAACAGATCATGGTAAAGGTAGCATGGTTAGTGAAACTTGTAGACTAATATGTAGAGTAAACCCATTAGAACCTATGGTCGTGCGTGGGTTCTTTCTATATCGTTATCTACAATTTCCTATTTGTAGGTGTGGAATACATTGTTATACATTTTCTGTTTAAATAGTAGTATAGGAAAAATAGTAAACATAAAGTTTGCAATCGCTACATTCACTTGGGTAAGCATTTTTATTTTAGTCTCGATTTTCAGCTTTCGTGTACTTACTGAATTAGCTGATAATTACTCTAAACCAAATTCACAGGTAATAGCTAGTATAGTAGATAGTATTTTAAATGTTATATCAGTAAGGTTATTTTCTCAGCAAGCACATGAGAGAGACAAATTTTTTCAAATATGCAAGAAAAGAATTATTGCAGAGAGAAAATTACAATGGGCATACTTTTGGCTTTGGTTTATATACGGCTATTCATTTGATATACTCCAAGCAGTAAACTTGTATTTTTTAATTCATGATTATCAATTGAACAAAATCGCAATAGGAGATATTGCTCTTGTACTGGGAATTAATATATCGATTATAGAGTTTCTTAACCATCTAACTAGGAATATTACACAATTTTCTACTCATTTCGGCAAAGTTTCAGATGCATTGCCAATCTTGACTACCGTACCAGAAATTCAAGATAAGAAAAATGCTAAAGAATTAAATTTATTAAGTGGAAGAATAACGTTTAATAATGTTCCTTTTTCTTATGAAGGTCAGGAGCCATTATTTCAAGATTTCTCAGTTACCATTAATCCTTGCGAAAAGGTAGGTCTAGTTGGTTATTCTGGAGGTGGTAAATCTACTTTTATAAACTTAATCCTAAGGCTATTTGATGTTAAAAAAGGTAATATACAGATTGATAATCAAATAGTATCAGAAGTTACACAGAGTTCTTTGAGGCAACAAATATCTGTAATACCTTAAGACCCATTGTTATTCCATGATACTATTTTAGCAAACATTATATATGGTAGACTTCAATCTACTATCGAAGGAATAATGAGAGCTGCAAAGCTGGCTGGTATTCACGATTTCATTATGACTCTACCAGATCAATATGGAACTACAGTCGGAGAAAAAGGCATCAAACTATCTGGAGGAGAAAGACAAAGAATAATAATAGCAAGGGCATTTTTAAGAAACGCTCCAATATTATTTCTCGATGAACCAACTAGTCATTTAGACTCTATAACAGAAAAAACAATTCGAATGAGTTTATTCAAACTGATGAAAAATAAAACTACGATTACTATAGCACACCGTATTTCTACACTTTTACACATGGACCGAATTATAGTATTTAACAAAGGAAAAATTGTCCAAGATGGTAAACACGCTGAACTAGTTTCTAAGCACGGTCTTTATAAAGAACTTTGGAATGCTCAAATTGGTTGTTTGAATGGCAAAAAAGAAGATGGAAAAAATTATTGATCTGAGAAGCGACACTACAACTCTGCAGAGCTCCAACGTTATACATGCAATAAGTAATGCAACTGTTGGAGATTTTGCTTATGGTGAAGACAAAAGCTGTAATGACTTATCAGAATATTGCAAACAATTATTCAAAGTGGAAGAAGCATTATTTTTAACCAGCGGTATGGTTGCAAATAGATCAGCCATTGCCAGTCAAACAAGTCCTGGTGATGAACTAATAACTCATTATAATTATCACGTTAATTTTTTCGATAGCGCAGGCAATGCAAAAGTAAATAATATCGTATTTAATTGTATTAGAAATAATAGCGGAATCTTAGATGTTGATGAAGTAGAATATGCTATTAATTCTAAGCCGAGGTATAAAATTTTTGCTCAGGTGAGTCTTGTTTCTATAGAAAATAGTATAACTGGGTTTAATGGTAAAATTTATCCTTTTGAAAAACAAGTCGAGTTATATCACTTTTTAAAAGCTCACAATGTAAATCTTCATTTAGACGGTGCAAGGATATTTGATGCTCATATCGAAACAAATATTGCTTCAGCAGATTATGCTAAATATGTGGATACAATGAGCTTTTCTTTTACTAAAGGACTTGACGCTCCTTTTGGTTCAATGCTTATGGGTAAAAGAGAGATAATTGAAAGGGCTAAAAAGCTACAGGTTTGGCTAGGTAGTGGTTATCATCAGATAGGGTATTGTGCTAATGCAGCAAAATACGTAATACAGAATAACATCTCTAGGCTTAAAGAAGTTAATAAGCTCGCTAAATTGTTTGCAGATGAGATTTAAAAAATTCCACACATAAAACTGGTACTACCTTATCCAGAAACTAATATAGTAAGCTTTAGTATAAAAGCACTAAATGTAACTAATGAGGTTTTCTTGAGTAAGTGCCAAGCTCATGGTTTATTGCTTTTTCCTTGGCTCGAGTCTCATATAAGAGCAGTTACCCACCTTGGCACAAAGGAAATAGACATCATGAAAGCTGCTGAAATTATAAAGGAGGTTGTGTTAAATTTAATATGAGAATAAAAATAGATCTCTTTAGCGATTCAAACACTGACCCTTCAGCTAAAATAAGGGAAGCGATGGCTGAAGCAAAAGTTGGGAACGAAGCTGCATGTGAAGATCCAACTGTGAACGAATTAATGGCAACCGCATGTAAAATATTAGGTAAACCTGCAGGAATCTTTTTGATTTCAGGAACGATGTCCAACGTTATTGCTTATAAAGTACACATTCGAAGACCTGGTGATTACTTGCTGCTTGATGAAACTTCACATCCGCTCATAGTACAATCTGGCTTGATCGCAGCCCAGGCACATGCCACTCCTTTGCCCATCAAAGGTACGAGAGGGATATTTACTGGAGAACAAATTGTTGAGTTCATTACTCGTCCTGGTTTAAGAAATATTCCGAGAGTTGGGCTTGTTTCTATAGAACAAACGACAAATTTTGGTGGTGGAGCTGTGTGGCCTTTAGAATATATTCAAGAGATCTCAAGTCTCTGCAAAGAGAATGACGTATTCACTCATTTAGATGGAGCAAGACTGTTCAACGCTTGTGCTCATACTAAAATATCTCCAAAGGAGTATGCAAGTTATTTTGATTCGGTATTCATTGATTTTAGTAAAGGATTAGGTGCTCCAATGGGCGCAATATTGCTTGGAAGTGAAGAGTTTATTGAAAAGCTTGGTACTATAAGTTTCAAATTGGCGGAGGTATGCACCAAGCTGGCATTATCTCAGCTGCATGTTTATATGCTCTACGTAATAGTGTAAATTCTTCAGAAGAAGATCATAAAAAAATGCAGCACCTTATAGAAGGCCTAGACTCCATAGATCAAGTTATAATTGATATCGACCTATACAAAACTAATATAGCGTATTTCTCATAACGTAATAATTGTATATCTACTCAAGAATTAATAAACGTACTAGTAAAAATTATGGAGTTAGAATGGCTAACATAAGAGGTGAAATCAGAGCTATAACACATAGAGATATAAGCTATGAAGATATTAATACTACTGTATCTGCTATAAGAAAGATACTAAGTAATTTTCTGTACTAATTGTTTGCAAACTTCTTGTCAAACAATATTATACCAATATAGTATTATGCTAGCATCTACATAGAGCTATTTGGGAATAGGTGTGAACTTTGTCTTCTTTCAATATTTACTATTCTTCTGTGAATATACGCTGCTTTATTTATCAAGACAAAGTATACCAATTGCTCTACCACTGTTAATAGATACTGACCATGTAAAATTAAGCTATTTTTTTGCTTGCTTCTCTTTTTTTCATGGATTTTTCATCAAAATTCGTTAATGGAATAATCATGGACTCCAAAAATAATCCATTATTTATGTATGGGCTATGTAATATTGCAACTGGATTATTAACCATTGGTGTAACTCTATCATATAATAATCTAACTTTATTACTGTTAACATTAATATTATTAGCTTGTACACAAGGGTTTGGTTGGCCAGCTATTACCAAGTTTATGGTTACAAACTCTAGCATCTCTTCAATTGTATCATCATGGGGAGTTACGAGCGCATCTCAGCAACTTGGTTCTTGTATTACTTTAATTGTATTACAAAGTATAATTAAAATATATGATGCAAAAAGTGCATTTTTGTACTCTGGTCTCTTATGCTTACTTTTTGGAATTTATATAATATTAAAAGCATATTACAAAGAAGTGCCAACTTTACTACCTATTATGAGGTGCAGAAATCTCAAATGTGACTCGCAAGCGACTCGCAAGCGACTCGGAAGCGACTCGCAAGCGACTCGGAAGCGACTCGAAGTCGTTTACGGTGTGTGGGTGGGAGGTGTATGAGAAATGAAATATCAAATATTAATAATATTTTTTATTTATTTTTAAGAAAAGCACATTTCATTTAGGAAGTATGATCGTGAGGAACCAATGTTGTAGGTTATCGACATGGTTGACTGCACACATATATTTCCCACCATCATTGCGATGATTTAGGCAGCTCAGTCTGTTTGTAGGCTCGAATTTCCTCGTTTGGCATAGGGTGTTGTCGAAACTGCATACATCTACAATTCGTGGAAAGATATCTAGCTCCTTGCACTTATTCGCGAGAAATTCTGCTTTTTGATGACCTCGAACATATATAATGTCTGCTGCACACAGTAGAGTCAATCTTAGGATAGTATCAATTTCTTCATATTCCACATCGCCCGATGTATATTCCAAACCATGACAAAAATGTTCCAAATACCAAGCGGATTTTCGGTCCTCCTCACTTAACATCGTTAGCGGTGTGGGCGGCTTAAACAACGAATAATGTAGTTTGAACCCAATTTGTATAGACATTTCTTTGGGGTGAAACACATCATCGATGATGAATCCCTGAATGTCAACCAATGCTATCCTCATGATGGCTCGTACTAAACTGATCGCTCATAGTCGTTAGGCAGTAAGTTTTAGATCAGACTCTTCACTATTTCCGAGAGTGGGGAGTACTCCATCAAACAATCGTGAATGATGATACAATATGCTTTCGTATTGGCTGGAAATCCCTTATCTGCCTCGATTTCCAATCGCACATCAACAGTTGCAGATTTCAATGCTTCCTCCTGTTTCGAACAATCGATTATGTAGAGGGCGCGCTTTTTGAAACTGGTGTAATCTAACATTGGTTGTTTCACAGCAGTCGACGAGGAATTTGTATAGCTAGAGTAGAACTCTGTGTAGTTATGGTGAGCGAGCGCGAAATGATCCTTAGCAAAGTCCAAGTTCATTCGCTCGTTAGGGTAATATTCGCCGTTTAGAGATGAGCGAATACTTGTTATATCCAGATGATCAAATATTGTGGGGTTAGCCTTCACATTGTTTCGTTTGTCCGTTTGAAAGGATACTATGACATAGCGAGGTTTTTCAACTGCCGCACTAGTCTTGACCGCCCAAATTTCTCGTCGGGCCTCGCTTGTTATGGCAGGAAGCTCATGGCATTCCCACTTCCGGAATGGAATTAGGATGGGCGAATCACTCTTGATTGCTCGCAAGAGCTTTTCTCTAATTATATCGTTAGGATAGATATACTTCACTTTCAATTCCATGCTATCAATCAGGAATTTAACGGTGGTCGTGGCGGTTTCAATGTTAACGCAATCGTTATCGTTTCGAGCACGCACCAGTCGAATAGTCTGCCTACCAAATGTAATCATCGGGTAATCGTTGAAAATGTTGAATATATGCTTCAGTGGAATCAATAGACTGAATGATTTAGTTTCGTGCAAAACTACGCTCTCAAGGGGGTACAACCAACTAGCGGTAGCCATATGCGTAGAAGCTGTAGGAGCATAGCAGGTAAATGCTCGAACAGCGCTGACTATACCAGGATCTCGAACTGTTTCGATGTCCCTACCACTCTCAACGTACGAGCAAGAGTCGAAAAGGAAGGCTCCATAATTCGGTAACAATATAACATTACCTCCACCCTTCACTTCGATTTTTCCCTTGATCACCAATAGAGTATCCTTCATGGAAAAAAACGCGTCCACTTGATTTATTCCAAACTCTACGATGTCGCTGTTATTGAAGGCTTTAACGAACGGTGTAATCGATCTATACTCGGCTTTCCGAATCGACTCATCGAATTTCGGCTGCTGGTATAAATCGAAAATTGATGAGATAACATTGTTATCTCCACCATCAACATCTACACCACCAAACTTTCGCTTATTAGGCATTTTTATTTAAGGCGAAACCCTAAAGATTGTAGAACTAATCGGTTGGATTTGGTGAGGGTTAGCTCTCGCACTTTCGGTGTTTTGTTGAAGACTGATGGATATAAAGTTTGTGAGGTTCTTTTATTACCCACAGCAACAACTAATCCCATATTCTGTTCTCAGACTTCTTGTAAATGTAGATGTAAAACACTTTCTTCACCTCGAAAATTTATCGGGTTCGAATGTTGATCTAGGGCGAGTACGGTGATGTTGGTAATTTCACCGATATCTGACACTGGTAAATATAGAGGATTCTTTGGACGTTCCACAATTCTATAGCCAGGATCGTCTGTGATGGGGAAGTCGTAGATCGTATGCGCAGGTCTATCTCGGTAGAAGGCTCCCACGGTAATGTTTGATTCGAATCGGATGTTGCTTACTTTTATAATGTTGACTGGTAAATCAGACATGTATACAACGCCCTTTTTCAAGACTTTACGCGGAAACCCCAATATTTTGCCTAGGCTATCTTCCTTAACAAACGAAATGTCATGATTCTTATAGAATATCTCACACTTTAATGTATTGTTATTGGGCTTCAGCGAGAAGACATCTTCTTTCACGTTCAATCTTTTCCGAATTAATTCTTCAATGTCGGATAGTTCGTAGTTACCCGAAGGTATTTCGATTGTTTTCAAAGTCTTTCCATCGTCCCCCAAATAGTAAAATTTCTCGTTCTCGATATTCGGTATAGAGTTATAAGAAGTGAATCCCAACAAAGCCAAATAGTATCGCTTATCAGGCTTCAACTCGATCGAATTCTGCGGTGTGAACGAGAATATATGGTTGGTGCTTGTTAGCGTGAATAACTGCGACATGATACTGATAAGAATTTATTGTAACATTTCTATTTATATTTGCACATTAATATATGGAATAAGTATGATCGCATAAAGTATGGATCGTCTCTGCACACTTCTTCAATCAACACCTGCTTCTCATGATGCGTTATTCCCTCGGTCTCCATGACCTTCGATATCTGTTCAGATAAACATTGCGAACATAGTTTGCGAGGAGGTGGCAGACAATCACAATCTTCGTCGATATGTTCCGTACACCTCATATGACGGTAAAGGGTGTTCAACATATATTTCGGAACTTCATTCTGATTGAGAGACACCAAATCCAAATGTTTTAGAATGTATTCCATCGGGAGAAATAATAAGTCTCTTTTGCTTAGTTCGCTCGAAGGTTTTTCCATTGCTTTTATTAGATTATCATATACGTATCGGATGATTGCATGCATTCCAGGTCTTTGAATATCAACAGAAAGTTGTTGCATAATCTTTCCGATAAATTTATCGTAGGATTCACTGCTCACTCTAGATGTTTACGTAGATCTGAGGAATTTCAAACATAAATGTCCACAAATCACCTGATCATACTTTTGATAAGCGTTGTTATTATAGAAAATTCTAACCCCACCACCACCACCCAAATATCGAACTAGTTCCTTGGGTGGTTTTAAATTTCCAAAAGAGTCAAAGTATTCCACTTGGTTATTTATTTTTCTAAAGGCCACCCAATGAGTACCGCTGTTTTTGATCGAATCCAAATTCAAAATGGCACATTCTTGCCTCCAGGGACTTTTCCTAGGTAAATTGTCTCGCATAAAGACACCACGAAAATGAGGTATTTTCATTTTATTCGCGAAACGCACCAACTCCACATCATACAACGGTCTATTGGGCAGCTCTATTGGGAGTTTTTTTGTTGTTTCTTCAAAAACAACCCAAATCCACCTTTCGCATTCTTCCGCAAGTATAATCCTTTACCTAACGATTCCATAGCTGCATGATGACGCTGATCCTCTTCAAGCTTCTTTTTGGCGTTTCTAGCATTGACTACTGTATTAGCGATGGCACTTGCACCACCCGCCACAGACCCTAAGGCCCCCAGCGCCCCCAAAATAGGTAGTAATAACGGGAGAAATCCTCCAGATTTCGGCAGGGGTATTATGCGTGGTACTTTAACACGCTTCTTACCTCCGACTCGCTTAATAGCTATTCGTGCAGCTTTCAATGCATTCATAGCAGACTTTCGCAACGACGCAGACGGTTCCATAGACTTAGAAATATGTCCCACTATATCTTTCCGAAAGCAACATCCTCCACGACGACCAGCACGTTTCTTAAGACCCATTCCTAGTTTACGTTCAACTTTCATTTCCCCAGTAACCAATAGACTAGCTAGTCTTTCGCCGGCCTTAGCGTCCTTAGATTTAACACGCTGCCAAGCTGCGTCCTCTAATATTTTATCGGCCTTATGACGATCTTCTAGAGATTTGTGCTGAGAATAAGCTATGTCGTGTTCGCGACAGGCCGAATCCAACGGATTAACACCTTTATCGCCACGCGCAAGTCGCTTCTGTAGCTTAGTACCAGGTCCACAGAATTGATACTATGAAATATGTACTTCGAACGGGAGACTGTTTATGAGCGAATTCAACAGACCTTCACCCTGATAGATCAACATTGATACTGAGCTCGCGATCTCCAAACGTTTCTATTTATAAAAGCAATAATCAGATTCAAACTACCTCACAATATGAAGACCGTTCAACAAGAGCAGACACTGCCCATCGAAAATTTAGACCTCGGGTCGGCGACTACTAATCGCATAGGTAAACATGGTAAATTGTTACCCGACTCTTTTCGCGCTATAATTTGTGGACCTAGTGGGTGTGGTAAAACGAACGTGATGTTATCGCTATTATTTAATCCAAATGGAGCAAAGTTCAAAAACGTCTACGTATACTCAAAGTCGTTGTATCAACCCAAGTATCAACTGTTGCAGGAAGTTTTAGATCGAGTTAAAGGTGTCGGCTATTTTCCCTATTAGCCCGAACGAGGCTAAAGCTAATTCCATATTCCTTTTTGATGACATCGCGTGCAAGGGCCAACAAAAAATTCGGGAATACTATTCGATGTGTAGACATAAGAATATCGATGCGGCATATCTGTGTCAAACGTACTCGAAAATACCAAAACAATTGATTCGCGACAATTGTAATTTGATCGTTCTTTTTAAGCAGGACGAGATCAATTTGAAGCATGTATTTGATGAGCACGTATCGCCCGACGTCGATTTCAATCAGTTCAAGAAGATGTGCGCCATGTGCTGGACGGATAATTTCGAAACGTTGGTCATTGCAAAGGATTTCGACTTGAACGATGGTAGATACCGCAAAGGTTTCGACGTATATATAAAAACGTGAATTGTTAATTTTAGTCCAAATACAAGATGGACGCCGATCAGTTAGCACGTAAGCGAAAAATCTTCGAAGGAAGAAATATTTGGCCTTGAAGCTAGGTAAATCTGAAGAAGACGAATCAATGGAACAACTGTTCAAACCTATCGCCACACCATTGAAAGCGATCGTTAAAAAAATTAAACATCCTACTGCGCAGTTAATGAAAAAAGAAATAAAATTAGAACCTAAAGATAACGATGACGAAGAAGAAGAAGAAGAGGGGGAGGGGGGAGAGGAGGATGACGCGTTCGATGATGCTATGACTGAGATTGAACCTTCACTCGCACATTACCCCCCACAAGTTCGTAAATACGTTCAAGAGCATTGGGAAAACAACAAGAAAATCGATAAAGTATATGGACCTGTTTATGATGCGAGCTCTGCCGGTTGGATTCTAGGTGTTAAAAAGATAATATTCGGGGAGAATATCGAAACTGCAGGATATAGCGCAAAGGGAACACCTGGATTGTACGATCTCATATTCTACAAAACACCCACAAAATTCACGAATAACGATCGAGCAGCATACAAAGAAATTTTGAGGTTAACAAATGCACATAAAAATGTTAATGGTCGTTTGAAGGGTACCAGTGCGATAAAGTACATGTCCATAATTAAACCTATGTTTAGACCAACCTCTGTATCGTCGTCGGAGACGACTTCGACAGCAGCAGCAAGCGGTAGCGGTTTACATTTAACATACAACAAGAAGCCTATGGAATATATTTTTTGGGATGATCCAAACGAGCTGGTGGACCGACTAAAACTACTGATGGCATCACAACAAGCTGGAAATACTTCACACGATAATGAAATTGTTGCTATAATAAATGAACTAAGAGAGGCAAACATCATATATTAGTACTGGATACTTCAACCCAACACCATTTATATAATGAGTCTTGATAAGTTCGGTAGACGATCAGCGTTGTCGGGTGATAGCATCGTCGACGTTTTCAAACGCAGATCGATGTTTATGAACATTTTAAGGCATACGCCCGAAGGTGATGTGGATATGGAAAATTTGAAAATTTGTAATGTGAAAATACCTATCTCGGATAATGATGTTGCAAACAAAGCATATGTAGATAACACTATCACTAGAGTGAATGCGAATTTAAGTGAAGTTTTGGTAAAGTATGCAGCCATTCATATAAACGTCAATAACATCACGAATTCCTCAATTCCAAGTTTAACACGAATAATAGATGCACTTCGCGAAGATTTGAAGATCCTTTATACCGAAATACAGTCATACAAAAATCAAAGTGATGTCAACTCTACAGCTATAAAACAGAGTATACATAATGAGGGTGGGTACCTTCACATCGAAAATAAAAAATTCACAGACTCTCTGATTGCTTCTACAACACAAAATAGAATTAAAATTGAAAAACTTGTAGATGGTATGATAGCATCGTTCAAAACTAATAAAGCAAATGAGGCAAATCTTGAAAAATTATTGAAGAAAATACGTGAAGACTATGAAACACTTGTTAGTAACGATCAAGAAAACAGTTCGAAATATAACGATCTATTCGATAGTATACAGACCATCAATAGTAAACTGATAACTATAGAATTAAACTATAAAACGCGTAGTACTAATGATCAGCCCATGACCACACGTATACAGACCATTGAAAGCAAAGTGTTGCAAATAGAACAAGCGATTGATGTCATCATCAGTTTGACTCCGGGTGCTATGCTGAAGATATCAAAAAAAGCAAAAGGTGAAGCCGCCTCATTTCATCATCATCCTTATAAAAGAGCTCCTACCACCTCACCACCACCACAAAAGTTATTAGCTCCGACAACACCGATCGACCCAAAAAATGATTAAGGGTAAAGCGCAGGTGGTTGATGAGCTTCATAAGCCTGTTCGAAAGAATTTTAAACGTCGCAGAACAATCATAAAAGGGTTGGATGACTTGTGGCAAATGGATCTTGCCGAGATGGGTAATTATGCGCGCGAAAATCGTGGATTTAAATACATTTTGGTGGTGATCGATTGCTTCTCGAAATTTCTGTGGACACGCCCGCTGAAAACGAAATCAGCCGAAGAGGTTCGGAAAGCGGTCAGTTCTATATTGCTAGAAGGGTCACATCGTACGCCTAGGAACCTACAAAGCGATCAGGGAAAAGAATTCTTCAACAGGCACTTTGACGAGCTGATGAAAAACTATAAAATCAACCATTATAATACGTATTCTGTGAAGAAAGCCGCCATTGCTGAACGCGTCATTCGAACTTTGAAAGAAGCGATCTACAAGCAATTCAGTCTGAGTGGGAAATACAAATGGGTGGATACACTCCCTGAAGTCACCGAAAAATATAATCATCGTAAACATAGAACTATAAAAATGGCTCCGTTTAAGGTTACGAAACAGAATGAAAGTCGCATATTGAAGCAATCTTACTCGCACATTAAGTTGGCCCTACCTCACAAATACCACGTAGGGGATATTGTGCGAATAAGTGAAGCTAAACATATTTTTGAGAAGGGATTTACGCCCAATTGGAGTGCGGAATTATTTAAAATCATCAAAGTTAAAATTACCAACCCGGTCACATATCTACTAGAAGATATGACCAACGCACCAATCATCGGCTGTTTCTACGAGGAAGAATTACAGAAAACCAAACAGCCAGATGTTTATTTGATCGAGAAGGTGCTTCGAAAAAAGGGTGATAAAATGTATGTAAAATGGTACGGTATAAAAGAGAAAAGTTGGATTGAAAATTCTGATGTTGTATAATGTACTGCTGCTGCGCATGTCTTCCTAATAAAATATTTGACTGGTGGTTCAACCTAGTGGAAGTCAGATAATCGAATCAGTCTGCGTGAAAATGTCTTTGCAATTATACAGCAGTTTTGTTCATAATGTACTTACCACCGTGTACGATGCAAAACAATTTATAAGTGTAGTATGTCCTCCAAATTTGATGGAAACCCTTGAAGAATTACAATTACCATCTAAAAATTGGATAATCGCAGGAGAATTTGTAACGTTCGTTATTGGGGCTGTGAAGGAATGCGGTTATGTGGATATTTTCTATTTTGGAGGAGATTTCAACCCACTCGAAAACGATTGGGAGATAATTGATATGAATGTTGAAGGCTACTTTATATTCGAAAATAGATGGAAGAAATTTATATTACATCAAATTCCTGGTATAACCCCAAAACCGCGGTCCTATATACTTGATTGTTTCAAAGTGCTACATGAAATTGATGTCGATTTTTATCGGATCGCGCTTCTGCCTTACCGCTGTGAAATAATGGATCTACGAGGGATTCGTAGAGGAACTTCTAATAAAACTTTCTTCTTTGACTCATACATAGTCGATGGACTACGCAACCAACACCACAAATTTTCTCCTCCCCCCACACTTCAAGTTTTATTCTTCGATGTTCTCATCCAAACTTCCAATCAAATCAAAGAAATATGTTGCTGCTAATGACCTGCGCATGTACAAGTAAATATTTTGTGAGCGAGCGAGGGTTAGGTTCTGGTGAATCGAACAATCCAGAACAGTTTTAATAAGATGTTGTCCCAGGCTAGTGTTGGTGAAGATAGCAGCAGCAACTGTTCTGAGTTGGATCATATTTTAGAAGAGTTCGAGATGAAGGCAAAAGATGAACCATTCCTATTGATGAATACAACGTACCTGTTGGTGGGGGCAAGTTATGAAATCAAATGTGGATTGAGTCCTGTACGGACCTTCTCACCTACAATCTCACTCGTTCAATACGTTCAAAATTGCAAACTCAGCTTTAGCCTGCTAGAATGGATCGATTTAATCGATATTCTTCGAGTGAAAATCATCAAGTTCTTCGCAAGTTTACAATCAGATTTCGATGCTGCACCCATATTATCTGATGAATACTGTCAAATAGTCCAACTTGTGTACTTCAATAATGTTAAATTACTCCAAGTTACAAAGCATAACATCCATGTGTGGTTGTGCGAGGAAGATGTTCGAGAAATTATTCGAATCAACGATGAAGTGCTATTGCATCGAGTGTCTTTTCTCGAACATTTTGGATTTTACACATACTATCATAATGTTATTGATATGATTAAAAGTATGAGAGACCCACAGCAGCAGCAGCAGCCTGATGAAATGGCCTTCTTGTATTGTTTCATCGGTATTTCGCTCGACTGTTTATTAAGCAATACACTTAGAGAAATGTTATTTTTCTATAAGAATAAAGTTCTGTATGATTTAGAACAATAAAAGAATTGATGCTATTATTTTGGGTTTTTATTAAAACATCCAAACTTCCACATAAAATATTTATTCAGATGAAAAAATACTTGGAAAAAAAAAAGTACACATATATAATATAATATAATATAATATAATAATAATAATAATAACTTAACCTATAATTTGAAACAAAAATACATATATCTTTATAATTGAAAAACAAAAAAAAAATCTTAATTCTAACCTAAAGAATAATGGCCATAAGGTAGAGTGCTTGTTTTGTCCCCCAATATTACCCTTTTATTATCAAAGGGGCTCAAACAGATTTTGTTTTGCTCTATGGTATAAAGCTTCAAGTCGAAAGAGCGGATGGATCTCTGCACGCGATACATTTCGATGTTCTCTTCCAAACATCTAACATAGTCCTCGAATGTTATCGTATTCCGTAAGACATACTCGCGCACCCCTTTGGCTTTCTTTGTGACGTCATCATCACGATTTTGATTTTGAACAGTGAAGCTGTACATTTTTGCCCGCAAACCGACGAACTTATCCATGAGGAGGCCTTTATTCTCGTCCTTCATTAAGCCTACTACCTTCTTATTAACCAGGGGAATCTTAAAGAGGTTGTCTAGGGCATAATCACTAGTGTCAAATTTTTCAATATTCTTATTTATAATTGTCTCATAAATGTCATCGTTCGTTATAATGTGGTAAATCAAACTGTCAGTATCAGTGTAACATAATCGCATCAATCCTGGGTCTTTATATAATTTTAACATGAAGCCATAATGAAAATTGTAAACGCAGGTTTTGAAAATGTCCAAAATGGACATCCCCACATAAATGGGTTTGTTAAATAGGACTTCTAATTTATTCTGTTCTATGGCTACCAAATTCTCCTCAAACATCTTACGGCTATTGAAATTAGGTTGTGAAATATAATAGCGAGCCCCATAGGGTCCATACCATTTATTAACTAATCTAACTAGTCTATGCTTTCGTACATTTTCCATAGATTTACCGAAAATTGCGTTGATCAGCAACTTGAAGAGAGCTATTTCAAACGCATTCTTAGAAGCTGCCCTCAATCTAGTGTTAAGATCTATGTACGCTTTAAGCCACGGGGCTTGCTTAAATTTTAAAATCCTATGGACTTTTTTCAGCACCATCCCCAGCGCCAAACATTGTTTTAAATTTCGATAGTGAATGATATATTTAGTTTTATTGTGGAGAGTTGTTAGTAATTTAGGTAATTTGCTGTTGGGTGGTGCTGTATGTGTCGGACAAAGAGGGAGATCTTTGTGTAGATCATGAAGTTCATGTGGGTATTCTAAATCGACTTCCAATATGTAACCAATTGGACTTTCGTCTGAGACGTTTCTGACGTCTACATCATCGAGGTTTTCAACCCACTCGAACCCATCATAGGGTAAATATTGAATCATAGCTCACCCATATAGATTGCATACATCGAAATACATGAGATAACTTGTCTCTTTTTCGGGGTCGTGATTATTCATGTATTTATTATTGGCCTTTGCAAATCGATTACTGCATTGACTCACACCTCCACGAATCCCTTCTCCACAAATAAGACCATATCGATGTCTTTCAAATATTGTAAAGACACATTTGTATATTTCAACATACAGTCCCACGTGAAGGAGGGAACCGTGAAATAGTGGGCCGGATCTAAAGCAAAAAGATCTATACATTTGCTGCGGAAATTCTCAAATACATCTGTCAATAATAAAACATCTGTTTTCAAATATAAATCTGAATAATCACCTAAATTTCTGCAATTAAAACTAGTCCAAATTGTTTGAGCATGCCTATAATCATCCTCACTTATCGATTCGTCGCGTAATTTATTAAAAAATTTCTCTATTGGAGGAAGATTTTCCTCGTTCAATTTACCCCAATCATCTAAGTGCTCATAGGGAAATACTCCCTTACGAGTTAATAATTTAAATTTTTCATCGGATAAGTGCGCAAACTCGCTTTTCAGAATACTCAAGTCACTCACATTCAAATAAGAAACTAATTTATCTAAACTTGAATCTAAAAACCTACATGAATCTATGAAACGGAATTTAACCACCGAATTTTTGGTGCTTCTAGTGAAACTTATATACTTCTCTTTATTGATGGGGAGTACTTGAATATTCTGCTTGGACGTTTTGGCAATATCTCGAATCAGCAAAAACATATCGTACCCGCTGAGGTTATGAGCCACAACAGGTACTACGAATCTATATTCATAATTTAGGTTGCAATCTTGGTGGGTTAGACCTCGATATTTACCCGTAAAATGACAGTGATCCTTAACCCGAACAACCCCCTCTTCGAACTGTCTCTCGCAAATACGGCATTTCGTTTCCTTCATAATATCAAGTAAACTAATACCATTCAAGTCTATAGGTACAACAGATTTAAGTTTCAGATCGATAAATTCCCCAATTTTATCTAACTGATCTGTCAACCATTTGGCTGGGTCTGATCCTCTATAGCTATCAAATCGTGATAGAGAATTGTTGAATTGACATTTTTAATAATAGCCAACACTATACGCCTCGTGTAGTTGAGTTTTGTTTGTATATGAACTTACATTAGATTGAGGGCAGTTCTGAATAGGTAATAGGAGAGCCTCAAAGTCAAAATAAATAATAAATGGTATTGGTAGTTTGTTTGAGTGATTCTTAAATTTTAAATAATCATCCTGAGGGAATGTTATTTTACACATGTTCATTTTACCACAATCCTCAACGTGATTTTTATACTTATTCTCACTCCGAAAATTATTTAAACATCTATCACACAAATAAGTTTTGTGGTGCGAGCTAATTTGAGAATTTACAAGTCTTGATAAATTTTTGATTAGGCAATAGTGAAATTTAACTGTGGGGTCAATAAAATTTGGGGATTTCGCAGGTTCTACATCTCGATAATATTTATCCTGAATTAATAGTAAATTAAAATGTCTATCTAATTTATTTTTGGTTAAATATGCTGGGAGAACCTTAAATTTCTCTTCCTGTCCCTCATCCTGCTCATTACCTCCTCCTCTTCCTCCTCCACATAATTCCAAAACGAATACATGAATTGAAATATCGTTATTCTTCTCGAAAGTTGGAATTTGTGATATAGGTAGGGGAAATGTTAGATTTTGCAAATTCAAAACAGTAGTGAAATGTGGGTATGGGGAAACGCGATCTGAATTCTTAGCTGTCCTAGCTGCCGGGTGTAGTCCTGCTGTTACTGCCCAGGCAAAACAGTATTCGTCATAATTTTTAACATTAATAAGCCTGCTTTCGAAGTATCTCTTTTGGTAGAACTATATAAGAGGACCCAGAATTGATGACTTCATGTTTATTAATATTTATGCCCAAACTGATAACCTCCCTAAGACTCCACCCCGAGTCTCGTTCCAAAAAATCATCCAGCTTTACTTGGAGTTTATCGATAACATGCTCCTTGAACCACTCCAATAAATTTGTAAAAGAATCTATTGGAGCGGATTTTGTGTGGAAATATTTATATTCTGTTTGGATAAGCTCGTCGATCGCATTAAGCCGCATATATTCCCCGCAAAATGTCGTGTTTACCTTAATAAAATTGTAAGTATGTAAAATTTTGGTGATTCTAGGGTGAAACAGATGAAAGGCATCATATAGAAAATTTAATGGGTCTAAATGAGAAATGTTTGTTATAAAGCCAGTTCGAATTCGTTGGGAAAATGCACATTTACCATCCTCCCAACGAATTCGCTCACTACGGTTCTTATTAGTTGTAGGGGGTTTATTTCGGATCTCTAATAAAATTTTGAATCTTTTTAAATGGCCTATATTACATTGTAATTGATTCTTACACGACAAGTCCAAAGTATCCTTTGTTATATGTTTGGAAAAGGTTCTAATATACTTAGTGCAAAACCCTATCCACTTGGTTATTTCCTGAGGGGATAATTTTGATTTTAACAAATCTTTTTGAGCCTCGTTGATAATATTAACTATCTCCCCACTCATCTTAGCGATTGAAACCATATTTTAAACAATAAACAAGCAGCCTACCTTATGGAATGTATAAAAGTAGTACACAGGAGGGTTGTTCCCTGGTGGTGCTGGAAGGCTCTCAACTTCTAGGGGAGGACAATTCTACGAATTCAATTTTTGAGCAGGATTTCCCTGTTCCAATAACTTCTTCCCCTCGATATATTAGAGCTGTGTTGCGCCCTTTATTGATATCCTCGATGAGGGGAAGAAGTGTTGCTGTGAGTCGTTTTGGTAAGAACACTGATAGTTCTCCTTCCAACTCCGCCAAAACGGTCTCTCCAAATTTGGTATTCACAATTTTTAAATTTAAAATTGCGTGTGGTACGTCCAATTTCAGATTGGAGATTTTTGTTGGTGTTGCCCTCTGTAAGAGAGAGATTTTGTTCAATTTGGCAAAATCCATTTTTTAAATTATTTTTAAATCTAAAACAAATCGGTGGAAGTTAGAAGTGTGTGAAGAATTATTTTTGTGTGTTGAATTTACCCCACCAAATTGAATAAAAGAAAATTAATAAATACCCCCAAATTATTATTGAATATTTACCCAATCAAATTGTATAAAAGAAGATCAATAAATACTTCCAAAAAGTTGAAGTTTAGCCCGCACAGTTTTAATAAAAGCAAAAAATAAATATTCAGTACATAGAAATTAACTCTACATATGAAAATAATATTCAAGTTAATAAATAATCTCACCTTGATTTAAGCACTCACAAAACACGTCTACTTCGTTCTGAAGCTAGTAGAATAATGATTTGATAATGGTATGAGGTATGCGCACATCGAGTCTTATAGGAACTTTTTATCACTTTCCTGTTATGTTCACACGGTATGCAGGATGTCTCGTCGCCTGTTATATCATGATAATAAGTTAGCTGTAACCACAAGCAGGATGTTACATTCTATTTGAAATCGCGTGATTGCAGAAACTTCCTTGAAATATTTATCCGCATACATTTTTTCCTCAACCGATAACAACTTTATCATTTTTCCTGGGAACTAATTTAATTCGTAGGACTTTGGATTAAATATTGTGTGTATAAAACTCTAGATACTTCATAGGGAAAAAATAATATTCTTGTAAGTGTTGTGTGACATAGTGAAAATGGGTAAATTTGATGATTATGTTCAAGAGTTGACCAACAGGTTGGATGTATTTACTAAAACGCAAGTGCGCCGGTGGATGATTGACAAGTAAGTTGTTCTATTTCATTTCAATCTCACTATATATCATAAGTGCATTAATTTGTTTTCAGTGATTATTCTGAGGAGGAAATTAGGAGAGAATTGATACATCTCGATCAATTGGCGGCAGCTGATGATGCTGAAGATTTATTCCCAGAATTGGACGAGCCTCAAGAAATAATTGCCTCGACGTATGATTTTTCCCCAATTTATATAATATTTCTATTACTAAATTACTCTTATTTCCAACAGACGTCCAGAGATTCCATCATCAGAGTCGTCGCCTCCCCCGCTGGATATGCATGATATAGTGTAGGTGATTTTTTCTATTGTGAAATATTTGCTACTAATTTTAATAATTACAGATTAAACGAACTACCTACCCAACTTCCGTACGATACCCAACCGTCTTCAGCGAGCTCCCCAGGCATTTTGTATGTATTCGTATTAAGTCTAGAATTATTTCAATTCTAATTGTACTTTCCTGATAGCTCAATCGATGATTTAGTACCCCAACACACGCACCTTCACCGACACCTCCTCCACAGCAGCAGCAGATTTACGAGGGATTTTGCATCCATGGTTTCCGCCACTACTTGGCGGAGCTGATGTTTGAAGTATGTTTACCTTATGCTGATGTTTTTTTATTATTTAATGAGTACCCTTGTTTTATTCATAATTACAGATGTCACAACTGCGGGTTTTGGAGGGGTGTAGGTATTTGGTTTCGCCCCTAGATGGGGAATGTTCCCTGGTGGTGGGGTTACCTCGCGATTTAAATCGCCTGAAAGAAAAAGTGAGTGAATCAAACACACACACACACTATTATTATTATTATTATTATTATTATTTATCAACTAAAGTTATTTTTCTTTGTTTTCACAGATGGTTGAAATGCGTCTAGCTCGGGGTATGTCCTTTTTCGTGGAATTTTTAGGAAATAATTTTTAGATTTAGGTGTTTATATTGTATGTATTTTAGGGAATTTTTGTAAAATATTTTTTGTGTGTGTATTCAAGAATGAAAAGTTAAAAGTTAAATGTATGTATCTAACTGATTCCCTTTCTCCTATTCAAAATCAAACGACAGCAATACCTTTCATTATTTATTATTAATACGTTTCCTTACATTTTTAATGAGGATTTTCAGTAGTAAAACTGATAATGCACTAAGATTGAAACATTGCATAGCATAGATTTCATTTTCTTTCTGTGGTGGTGGCTGGGGTGGTGTTGGTTTGCTTCAGATACATTGCTTTGACAATTGATTGTTGCTGCCGCCACAGGTGTTGGGACTATAGTTTGATGCCAATTCACCACGTCCCCCTCACTACCATCATGGAATAATAACTTGAGTTTATAGTTGAAAGTTGCTAACATCCTTTTAGGAATAACGTATGAGAATACCTCTAGGTGATTTTCATTAACTAGTTGATGGTCCATAGGCTGCCATTCAGTTCGATTACATTCCTTCTCTGCGAAGGCATCCTTGTTGGGACATATATAAATCCAATTCACTTGAAGTGGTACGTTTGTATATAGGACCCCATTCAATATTGCTGTTAGGATTATGAAATTTGATTTCAGCACAGCCATCTCCTACACTTATACTCAAATTGCCTAGTTGATTTATAGTTAACTTTTTATCTTCGTAAAATTTTATGTCTTTATTCAGTGCTACTAATTTCATATGGAATTCAAGCAGTTTACGTGCGTATTCTTCCGAAGACATATCAATACTGGTCAGTTCGGTGGAGTGCCACCCATACCCATTTTTTGAAACCCTCGTAATATATCCAGATGGGCATCTTCCTTTGTAACATATTCAAACAATTTCCAGCTGTTTACACTGCAGCACATAGAATTATTGCTGGTAGAGTGATGAAGGCAGATATATCTACAGTTTTCTCGAACAAATTGTGGGCAGCTGCCTTTCAAATTCAACACTTTCACCTGACGATCTAACCCCAATTTTTTGAGAATCTTCACTATGAATTTGGCTTTGCCCACTCCACTAACGTATATGATGCTATTTGGATCAATGGTTTCCTTGAAAATTTCCTCCATCCGAATATAGTCCTGATATCCAGAGTTGTATGGAATCCCATGATACTTTTCGCAAAACATCACTTGCTTCATTTGATTTTCTGAGAGTTCACTTAGCGGTGCAAGTGGCTTGAATAGAAAATATTTTTCTAGCTTCTTTTCACAATCCAACAAAGCTAGTTCCTTAACTATCATTGTATGGTGAGAGATATGGAAGCTCTGAATGTCAACCACCACCGACTTCATCTTGAACTAAACTGTTCCGCTGATAATTGAGACCAGCAATGCAAACTAGAACGAGTCTGATGAGTCGTACGAGTCGCACGAAACGTTGCAACCGATGATTCCCGAGTGTAGATCTTTCATTTGCTAAAGTCGTATGAGACGCAAGAGTCGGGTGAGTCGAACTGGTAGCGCCACCTCTACGAAGCAGTCTGTACCTTCGATGGCATCTGTCATGTGGTGGTGACATTTTCATGAAGCAGCCTGTACCTTTTGGACCGAAGGTACAGATTGCTTCCTAGAGGTGGCGGAGCCCCCTCCAGGGAGCAGTCTGTACCTTAGGTCCGCCATGACAGTTGGACCTTATGGTCGCCATGGCAGCTGGTCCTTATGGTCGTCATGACAGCTGTACCTTATGGCCGCCATGACAGCTGGTTCTTATGGTCGCCATGACAGCTGGACCTTATGGTCGCCATGACAGCTGGTCCTTATGGTCGCCATGACAGCTGGTTCTTATGGTCGCCTTGACAGCTGGTTCTTATGGTCACCATGACAGCTGGTCCTTATGGTTGCCATGACAGCTGGTCCTTATGGTCGCCATGACAGCTGTACCTTATGGCCGCCATGACAGCTGGTCCTTATGGTCGCCATGACAGCTGGTCCTTATGGTCGCCATGCTGTCATGTGTTAGTCACGTGACTCTGTACATGTGACACACTTTTGATACACACCCTGTATACTCTTTACAAATAAAATAAAATCCTTATCACCTACATCCTTTCAAAACTGATAAGGACGAGCTCATGCACCGGATGCACATCGACAGCTAGACCGGAAGTGGAGACCGGATATCCTGTTCCCGAAGTAGCCATGTTCATCTACTCTTGTCGATAAGATAAATGGTCGTTGGAAGGTTACCAATGGAGTAACTGATTTTCAATTAATTTATAGGAGGACAATATGTTATCAGATTTTTCAACTGATTTTAACACTGCAAAATCACAAAGTAATTTAATACCAAAAAGTACAACGGTAAAAGTCAAGATAGACATTAAACCTGGAGGTTATGAAGATTGGTTCACCAAAAGTCCCACTACTGGTAGTATCTATTTGAACGCAGAATTTACTGTCATTGAGGGTCCATATGTAAAACGTAAGATTTACAGAGCAATTGGGATGAAAAGCGGCAAAGCAAACGTTGAAAGAGAAGATGCCTGGGGAGAATCTGGACGTTCTATGTTGCGAAGTATTTTGGAATCAGCCCGAAATATTCATCCACATGACACTTCAGAAAAAGCAATCATTGCTAAAAAAATCAACTCTATAGCTGGTTTCAACGGTTTAGAGTTTACTGCAAAAGTTGGTATTGGAGCTGATAGTAGATACGGAGGCAGGAATAGAATTGCTGCAGCTATTACTCCTGAACAAAGTAACGACATTAAATATGATTGGGTTCCGTTTTGAAGTACGATGAAGAGAAACTATGGACTGCTGTTGTTGAACAAGCTATTCGGGAAGCAACAGGAAAGAATAAGGAGCTCAAAAAAGCAGCTTACTCATGGATTCATAGTTCAGAATCTTCCAGAACTGTTTGCGAGCTCGCTAACTTGGACTCTGAACGTTTAAAAAATATGTTGAGTAAAATTATTGGAAAAAAGGAAGATTTTATGAATTTTCCATCTCAAAAAGAAATAAAAGAATTTTCAATTGATAATATTACGGAATGTGTATCTTACTTACTTCCTGATGGGGATTTTCATCAAGACAAGTTCTATATGGGGAATTCAGGTGGGAATAAGATAATAATTGAAATAAAAGGAAAGAAAGTAGGAAATTGGCATGACCTTTACATGGAAAAGAAAGGAGACATACTCAGTCTTTGGACTTTAGTTGATGGTACTATAGATGCTACCAAAAGTGCCAAACAATGGTGTGTTGAAAAACAGCGAAATACAAAAACAGCATTCTCTGTAGGACAGTACCTGAATGATAAATCACCGCGATGCCAAAAGATATGAAAAGTCCAAAAATCTTAACTCCTGGCGGTCTTTTAGTTATCGGTGGTACTCCAAAAATTGGCAAAAGTAATTTTCTACTCTTCTTGTTAGCACATCTAGCTAATGGAATACCATTTCTTGACATGAAACCTGCAAAACCATTGAAGATATTTTATCTGCAAAACGAAATGGAGTATAGTGATATGAGAGAACGCTTACTTCAGCTTAAAATTGATCAGAATCTCTTGGATTTAGTGAAAGAAAATTTGGTCATTACAAAAAAATACCATTAACTCTGAATCCTGAAGGAATAAGATCAATAATAGCGAAAAAACTCGATGCAAAGACAGTCGATCTCATTGTCATCGATTCTTTCCTCGACTACGGAAGCATGCTTTCTTTCCCAGAAAGTGGAATCGATATATTACGTTTTATAACTAACCCTATGGCTGGAGTGATCCTCACGCACCATACTAAAAAAGTATCTTCAGCCACTTCGGAAAAAAATCCATTTCAAGCTTTAAGCGGCTCAAACATTTTAAGAAGTGCTTATACATCTGGCATTGTTATGTTTAAACCTAACGAACGTACAAATACTTCAAAAGTGATGTATGAACTTAGAAATAGCAGGCCTGTAACAAAATACATTCGCAAAGATAATGGATGTTGGAAGACTTCTAAAGTCATAGCTACTGCTTAGTTTCAATTAATTAAATTTAAAATATATTTAGACAATTTAGATGATTTATGAATATCTATCGTGATTTTAATACTGCAGCTCCACTAAAGAATGGACATTATAAGCCATTAGAGGAGAAAGAGGAGTTAAAAGATCAACTTTTACTAGATATCAGATCTTGTCTTTCATACCTATTACCAAGGGGAACTTTTCGTGGTGATAAGTTTTATGTAGGCAATGTACAAGGTGATGAAGGAAAGAGTCTAGTAGTAGAAGTAAGTGGCAGTGAAGCTGGCCTATGGCACGATTTTGCAACAAAAGAAGGTGATGATATCATTGACCTTTGAGCAGAAGTACATAGAAAAAGCATTAGAAAAGAGTTTCCTGAAGTAATGGCTTCTATAGGTGAATGGCTTGGAAAAAAGCATACTATAGAATACAAAAATCTAGAACAATTTTTAACATTCAGTCGGAATTATTACGATGAAAACAATCAAGTTATTGTAACAGTCTACCGTTGTGACACTCCTGAAGGGAAAGAATATCGCCCTTTTGATATTAAAGCATTGAGTTATAGAGCACCAAAGATAAGACCTCTCTATAATATTCCAGGGATTCTTAAATCTGATAAAGTTGTTTTAGTGGAAGGAGAAAAATGTGCTGAAGTTCTAATAGAAAAAGGAATAACAGCAACAACAATTATGTCTGGAGCAAATGCAGATGTTAAAGAAGGCAAACATATTATTATTATTTGGCCTGATAATGATGAAGCAGGTGCAAAATATGCTGAAAATGTTGGAAATAAACCTGAGAAATGGGATGCTGCTGATTATGTACAGGAAGGTATAGATGTCAAAGAGTTTTCAGCTTCAATCACATGTATAAATTTACTTGCTACTGATACTGCAACTACTGATATCCTAAAGACGAAGAGATTTGTTTCATTTCCTGCAAGACAATATTTGAGTGACAAATCACCAATGCCAGAGGATACAATTGCCCCAAGAATCTTAACTCCAAGAGGACTTTTAGTCTTTGCTGGTGCACCTAAGGTAGGAAAAAGTGACTTTCTTATTTCTTGGCTTTTCCATATGGCATCTGGAGTTTCATTCCTTGATATGTTGCCTAAGAGACATTCAAGAATCTTCTATCTTCAGACTGAAATTGGTTACCATTATATGCGTGAACGGGTACAACAACTAAAACTTAGTGAGGAATTGATAGAGCTTGCTGCAGATAATTTGGTGATTACGCCACAAGTAAAGATGCTTTTGAACGACGATAGTATGGATGAGGTTGTTGCTGAAATACAAAGGTCATTTGGTTCAAACACAGTCACACGAAAAAGATACAAAAGAAATCATTAGAAGAAGATCCATCTCAGAGTTTCAGTGGTGCTGGTTCGTTAAGAAGCTTTTATACTACAGGAATGATAATGTTTAAGCCAGATGAACGGCGTAGTAGTCGTCAACTGATGTTTGAATTACGTAATGGTCACGCTATTCCATCAAAATGTGTTGATAAAATCGATAACTGCTGGCACATACTTGATTATGAGTCACAGAGACTGATACATGAAGATTATGGACAAAAATTAGATGCAGAGCGTTCTCGTAGATATGAAATTATACTGCAATTAATTTACGACGAGGCGAGAAATAGAGGGAAGGTATATACAATCAATACATTCTGTGAGGTGTTTGAAAATAAAGCAGGTCTTGGTAGTAAAAACTCCATTCGTGAATGCATAGATGTTCTTGCTTCAAAAGGTTACATTACGTTTTACAGGAATGATAAAAATGCTGAAAGAAGTAAATATGGAATACTTTGTGTTGAAGATATGGAAAAGGAAGTTACAAACCAACCAAATGGGGATATTACAGTGTATGAGAAGATTTTACCAACTGATTACAAATCGCCAGAATATGGCAGTATTATGCCAGTTGAAGATTCAAACATTTGGCTTTACTATAATTAGATCTCTTCTACTAATTTAATCAGCTACAATATTGATTATTTCAGACTCCAGAACTCTTCAGTCTTGGCAGAATCTGGTGCAGTTTATGAGATCTGGTACTTTCTGGTAGTGAAAAATGCTAGATAGCTGACCAGATTTCGGAGCTGTAATCTGGTTTAGGTGGCAAAAAGCTTAGGAGTAGTGCGGGGTTTGGACCAGTCTCCAGTCTCCAAAATTTCCTGTTATTATATAATAATAATATAGTAGTATGACTTTAGAACATACTACTCTGTTCGTTTCTCTTTTACTTACAATAATAAGCTATGGATATGTGTAAAGCTCTCTTTCAAAGTTATCTGATAAAAGAAATAAAAGACAATGCTCAGAAAAAACTAATGGCCCGTAATTGCGTTTTAAAGCGATTCTACAACTTCAGGGTACAATTATACCACCAAGACCTAAGTTACTCATGTAGAGTAGCTCAAGACTCGATTACAGAGCATTTCTGAATTATTTTTCACCTTAAACTTTTACTTATTATAAAAAAAAACTGCTTTAGTTTATCACGTTTTTTATTCGTTGTAAAATATTTTTTCAAAAAAGTGAACAGTTCTCATAATTTCGGTATAGCAAAGTATGTCAGTAGAACAACTTTTGTTTAAAATCTCTGAGCAAATAATTGCAAAACTCTCAGTAATGAAATCAGCAAATTGTAGATGAAGCTCAAGGAAAAAAGTCTCTAGCTACTGCCATAGGAGAAGAAACAGAAGCTCGTAAAATTTGATTGCCGCTCAAAATGGAGACAAAGAGCAAAATTTACGTCTCCAATTTTATCATGTGTGGCAGAGACAAAGATTCATGTTTCCACTATTCATTGGTAGATGGAAAGTAGAGATATAGGGCTCTTTGAAGGATAGTTCCCTTAAAATTGAAACAAAGCTAGTAAACAGAATGTCATTGTGGATAATTCAACTATAAGATTTTAGTCTATAGCTTGGTTTTTGTTGTAGTTATTTTCTCACTTTCTTTACCAGCTTTAATCGATTCATCAAAATCAGATTCATGCCTGTACAACTCTGGTATTCTCCTTCGGCTAGGGCTTTTGCAACTTCAGCACTCAGCATCTTTAAGTACTTCATAATCATTGAACAATAGAAATGCATCCAATTTTTCAACCCAATCCTGCATTTTCATTAGCCAATGCTTTCTTGCTTGAAGTTCTGCATAATCTAGGAAACAATGTGCACTTAACTCTTTTTCAGTCAAGTAGTTTTTCGCAAATCACTTTTATGAATTTTGTTACCTGGACCATCTTTCCATGTCCATATGTGGTTTTTCGTGATCAACTCGAGAACTCTGCTGCAGTTAAACCATAAACTGCCCAAATTTTGTACTTTTGTGTGAAATTGTCTTGTTATATCCGAATTTATCTGCAGAGCATACAGCATAGATGTCCGTAATCTTCTGGTAAAATCTACGTTCAGATGCTCCTGATTTTTTCAAGTAATTCATCGAAGTACAAACTTTGGGCCGTTTTTTAGCCGTTCACTATTCAATGGAAATCCTTTGATTATAAAATCCCTCAAAACTTTTTGTAACCCATTTTGTAGCGATGTATGTTATCGGGTAGATAACGTTATCGGCTAGATAGCGTTATCAGTGATTGTGAGTCACCCATGCTGGCGATGTGTGTGTAATTAGCGTTATCGGGTAGATAACGTTATCGGTAGATAGCGTTATCAGTGATTGTGAGTCACCCGGATGGACATCCAGTGTGTGTAATTAGTGTTATCAGGTAGATAACGTTATCGGCTAGATAGCGTTATCAGTGATTGTGAGTTACTCGGTTTGTGCTGACGATTGGCATTCGGTGTTTGTGATTATTGTTTGAATGTATATACAGGATGTTTGTAAAGAGTGTGTTATGTTGTATATACAGGTTGTTTGTAAGAGAGGTCCTAGACACGTGGTGTCATGGCAGCTATCACGTGATCCTTCGGTGTCATGGCGTCTGTCACGGCGGCTATCAACGAGGTGTCATGGCGTCTGTCACGAGGTGTCATGCTATCTGTTGACGATTGGCATTCGGTGTTTGAAATTATTGTTTGAATGTATATACAGGATGTTTGTAAAGAGTGTGTTATGTTGTATATACAGGTTGTTTGTAAGAGAGGTCCTAGACACGTGGTGTCATGGCAGCTATCACGTGTTCCTTCGGTGTCATGGCGTCTGTCACGGCGGCTAGCAACGAGGTGTCATGGCGTCTGTCACGAGGTGTCATGCTATCTGCTGACGATTGGAATTCGGTGTTTGTAATTATTGTTTGAATGTATATACAGGGGGTTTGTAAAGAGTATGTTATGTTGTATATACAGGTTGTTTGTAAGAAAGGTCCTAGACACGTGGTGTCATGGCAGCTATCACGTGAGGTGGTCAACGAGGTATCATGGCGGTTGTGAATCGATCATAACGTCTACGACGTGTACATCAAATGAAAAAAAATGGTATTCTTTGGTGAGAAAGATTGAAAGGGATCCGAACCCACGTCATTTTTATCTGAAAATGTTCATGATTTTATTATTTTACATGTATACTTACCAGTTCGATCGACTTCTTATCTCTCACCCGCAAGAATACCATTTAGTTTTGATTGTATATTTTAGGTTGAAAAAGTCAATAGCGCAGAGTATGAGGGTGTGTGTGACTGCTTCAACTAAATCGAACTCAGTTCGTGATAATGTCTCCTCGATTATACAACAGTTTTATTCATAATGTGCTTACCACCGTGTATGATGCGAAGAAATTCGTAATAAGCGCATGTCTGCCGAATATGATGGAAATCCTCGAAGAATTACAATTACCATCCAAAAATTGGATAATCGCTGGAGAATTCATAACTTTCCTGGTGGGGGCCTCGACCGATTGGGCGTATGCTGATATTTTCTATTTCGGAGGAGATTTCGATCCACTTCCAGAAGATTGGAAGATAATCGATATGAATATAGAAGGTCAGTTCAAATATAAACATAGAAGAATGGGAAAAATCATATTGCATCAAATTTCGGGTATCGTTCCGAAACCAGGATCGTATATACTTGATTGTTTTAGAGTGCTACATGATATTGATGATGATTTTTATCGGATCGCACTTCTACCGTACCGATGTGAGATAATGGACATGCGCAGCATCCGAAGAGATACTTCAAATTCTTACACCTTTAAGATGTTTCAACTGTTTTCTGAGATAGGAGGGGAGGTCGACTATAGAATAAGTCCATCATCACTACAAATTTTGTGCTTCGACGTACTCTTTCGAAATTTCGTCAAAGAAATATGTTAATGATCTGCGCATGTGCAACTAGATATTTGGATAGTTTATCATTCTAGTTTGAAATGTCGTCTATAGTGGTTGATATTCAAAGTTTCCCGATTTCTGCAAACGTATATAAAATCAAGGAACTCTCTTTGTTGGACTGTGATAAAAGGTTGGAGAAATATTTTCTATTCAAACCACCAAAATCGATGGATCAACTATCTGAGAGGCAAATGAAGAAAATATTTCATTGTGAAAAATATCATGGGATTCCATGGACCTCTGGCTATCAGGATTATGATGAATTGTATGGAATTTTGAAGGAAAATATCGATCCGGATGCTACTGTTTATGTATGTGGGAAGATAAAAGCTAAGTTTCTACGGGGAGCGTTCCAAGAATTGGGGTTAGATCGAATAGAAGTGGTGAATTTGAAAGGTAAATGTCCAAAATTAGAGCGAGGAAATTGTGAATTCATTTGTTTACATCACCCCAATAGTGTGAATCCTATGTGTTCTAGTGCGAATAGTTGGAAGTTATTCGAATTTCTTACGAAGGAAGATGTTATGTGGCTCTTAAAATAATAATATAGATATCTACAAATATATCATTATGGATATATCTTTTGAAGAATACACACGCAGACTTTGCGAATTCGTGGAAAAAGTTCATAAACTAAGAAGAGACTTGAATTTTTACGCAGATAAAATTGAAGTTATAAGACTGCTGAACAAATTAAGTGTAAACAGTGAGGATGATGGGAGTGGGTGTGTTAAAAACAAATTTTGTGATTCTAACCACAATTCTGAATGGTATTTTATACGCGAACGTTCCCCAACACGTTGAACGCATCTATATTTGTTTGAAGAATGTCGGCAGCGGTGGTGGACAGTGTAACCGTACCGAATGGATTCCGATGAATTTTCAAAAAATCAATGATAACCAATTGGAGGTATTCACATTCGACATCCCACAAGACAATCGTACAACCATACATTATAAACTTAAACTCTTATTCTTCGATCGAAGTGAGGGGGATATGGCTGAATGGCAAATGATCCGACAATCACCATGTTTACCACATCTCGTACAAAAGACATCTACACTCACATCATCTGCAATGGAAGGAGAAATCCCCAAAATTTTCGCAATTTTGTATGTTATTTTATCTTCTTTATCAGTGTTATTATTGAAAATGTTTGTTAAAAATGTGAAGAAAGCTATTTACCATTTAAATAAATAATAATTATTATATAAAGGATGTGTTTTATTGAAACAAACAAAAGATTGATAATAATATTTATTTCAGAATAAAATACATATCATTTAGGTAGTATTACATTCAGAAACCACTGCTGTAATTTATCCACATGGTGAACTGCACACATGTATTTTCCACCGTCATTACGATGATTCAGACAGGTCAAATTGTTTGTTCGCTCAAATTTCCCCGTTTCACATTGAGTACCATCGAAACTATGAACATCTACGATGTGTGGGTAAACATCCAATTCTATACACTTCCTTCTCAAAAATTCGGCTTTTTGCTGTCCTCTGACATAAATATAGTCGACTGCACACAAGAGAATCGATTTAAGAATATTATTTATTTCTTCATAATCCACATTCCCAGATACATAATCGAGTCCATGATGAGACTTTTGTAAATACCACACGGATTTTCGCTCCTTTGCATTTAGCGATGAATAAGATGTGTGCGGTTTGAATAAGGAATAATGACGTTTGAATCCAATTTGTATACACATTTCTTTTGGATGGAAGGCATCGTCAATGACGAACCCCTGAATGTCAACTAATGCGATTCTCATGATGATGCGATTCGCTTGAAGTTTCGATTTAGACTGACTGATGTTTAATTGAGACTCTTGACAATTTCGGTGAGGGGGTAGTATTCCATCAAGCAATCGTGAATGATGATGCAATATGCCTTGGTATTGGCTGGAAATCCTTTATCCGCTTCAATCTCCAATCGTATGTCGACTGTTGATGATTTTACCGCCTCCTCTTGTCTAGAACAATCGATGATGTAAAGCGCGCGTTTTTTGAATTCATCATAAGCCAATATGGGATGTTTTGTTGTGGAATTCGTGTAGCTAGGATAGAAATCGGTATAGTTTTGGTGGGCTAGAACGAAATCTTCCTTGGCAAAGTCCAAGTTCATCCGTTCGTTAGGCCAATACTCTCCGTTCAGCGATAAGCGGATACTTGATATATCCACATGATCGAATATTGTAGGATTAGCTTTCACATTGTTACGTTTATTGGTTTGGAAAAATACGATAACATACCGTGGTTTTTCGACGGACGCGCTAGTTTTCACAGCCCATATTTCTCTCTTCGCATCGACCGTTATGGCAGGCAACTCGTGCAGCTCCCACTTCCGGAAAGCGAATAGAATAGGAGAATCGCTTTTGATGGATCGCAATAGCTTCTCTCTGATCAGATCGTTGGGATGGATATATTTCACCTTCAATTCTATACTATCGATCAGAAATTTGACTGTGGTAGCCGCGTTCTCAATTATAACGCAATCGTTATCGTTTCGAGCACGTACCAATCGAATCGTTTGTCGTCCGAACGTGATTCGGGTGTAATCGTTGAAAATGTTGGAAATATGCTTGAGTGGGATGAGTAAACTGAACGACTTTGTTGCGTTCAATATAACACTTTCTTCCGGATAAGTCCAGCTGGCTATAGACATATGCGTCGAATCTGTGGGAGAATAACATGTGAATCCTCGCACCGCGCTAACTATTCCAGGGTCACGTACAGTTTCGATGTCTCTACCGCTCTCGCTGTAGGAACACGAGTCGAAAAGAAAAGGTCCATAATTAGGTACCAATATTACATTCCCCACTCCATTAACTTCGATTTTTCCTTTGATCGCCAACAGAGTATCTTTCATAGCAAAAAAAGCGTCTACTTGATTTATTCCAAACTCTATGATATCGCTGTTATTGAACGCCTTGACGAATGGTGTAATCGATCTGTACTCGGCTTTTCGAATCGATTCATCAAATTTTGGTTCCTGGTATATATCGAATATAGGTGAAATGATCGCTGTATGATGAACATCTCTGGCATCGCTACTGTTACGTGCATACTTCATTTTGGATAATGACATTCTTGTTTAAGACGAAACCCTAATGATTTCAAAATTACGATGTTGGCTCTGGTGAGTAGGTCACGCACTTTAGGTGTTTTGTTGAAGACTGATGATGATGTGGTGGGGGAACTGTTTTTATTGTTGTTGTTGTCCACAAACAACCCCATATTTTTTATACTTCTTGTAAATGTAAATGTAGAATACTTTCTTCACCACGAAAGTTTATTGGTTTCAAATGCTGATCTAAAGCTAGTACGGTTATGTTGGTAATCTCTCCGATATCGGATACTGGTAGATAGAGAGGATTCTTCGGACGCTCCACAATCCTATAGCCGGGGTCGATGGTGATAGGACAATCGTAGATCGTATGCGCAGGTCTATTTCGATAGAAGGCTCCCACTGTAATGTTCTTCTCGAAACGTATGTTGGTGACTTTTATTATGTTGACAGATAAATCAGACACGTGCACCACACCCTTCTTCAATACCCTCCGCGAAAATCCTAATATTTTAGCAAGACTATCATTTTTTTCAAACGAAATATCGTGATTTTTATGCAATATTTCACACTTTAACGTATTGTTATTCGGTTTCAGCGAGAATATATCTTCTTTAACCTTCAATTCTTTCCTGATAAATTTTTCGATATCGCTTATCTCATAGTTTCCAGCCGGAATTGTTATCGCTTCAAGAGTCTTCGCTTTTGTTTTATCTCCTTCTACGTAATAGTAGAATTTCTCGTTCTCTATATTGGGTATGGAATTGTATGAATTGAATCCCAACAATGCTAAATAATATTTTTTGTCTGGCCTCAGCACAATCGAATTCTGCGGTGTAAACGAGAATATATGGTTGGTGCTTGTTAACGTGAACAACTGAGACATGATACTGATAAAAATTTATTGAAACATCTCTATTTATATTTTAACATTAATAGATGGAATAAGTATGATCTCATAAAGTATGGATCGTCTTTGCAAACTTCTTCTATCAACACTTGCTTCTCGTGATGAGTTATTTCCTCGTTCTCCATGATGTGAGAAATCTGCTCAGATAAACATTGCGGAAATAGTTTGCGTGGGGGTTGTGGACCATCGCAATCTTCATCGACATGTTCCTTACACTGCATATGACGGTAAAGGTAATCAAACATATGTTCCGGAACCTCATTCTGATTGAGAAACACCACATCCAAATGTTTCAGGATGTATTCCATCGGTAGAAACGTTAAATTCTTACGTGTAAGTTCGCTAGTAGGTTTATTGATAGCCTCGATCAAATTTCCATAAATAAAATCGATGATTCTCCTCAAACTACTCCCACTACTACTACTCTCATTTTCACATATGTATTGTATTACTGCAGAAGTGAAATCCATGGTGGTGTGTGGTTGTTACTCTTCGAATAGTCGAGTGTGACTGAGAAATTTCAAACACAGCTGTCCACATATCACTTGATTATAGTTCTGATAGGTGTCGTTATTGTAGAAAATCCTAACGTTCTCGCCCAAATATCGAACGAGTTCCTTTGGTGGCTTCAAATTTCCAAAAGAATCAAAATATTCTACATCGTTATCGATTTTTCTAAACGCTACCCAATGCGTTCCATTGTTTTCAGTCAAGTCCAAATTTAGAATGATACATTCACGACGTCTAGGTTCGTGCGATAGCGTATCTCGCATAAAGACACCTCGAAAATTTGGGATTTTCAGAATTCTAGCGAAACGTATCAAATCTCGATCGCACATTGGCCTATCATCGGGTAGCTTTATTGGAAGTTTTTTTGTTGCTTCTTCAAAAACAATCCATATCCTCCTTTAGCGTTGCGTTTCAAGTATAAACCTTTTCCCAGCGATTCCGTAGCTTTGTTGTGACGTTGATCTTCTTCAAACTTTTTTTGGGCATTTTTAGCGTTAACCACCGTATTTGCGATAGCACTTGCACCTCCTGCAACCGATCCTAAGGCTCCTAGAGCTCCTAAGATGGGTAGTAATAGTAGGAGGAATCCTCCAGATTTAGGTAGTGGTATTACTCTCGGTACTCTGATACGCTTTTTTCCTCCAGCTCGTTTAATCGCGATCCGTGCGGCTTTCAACGCGTTCATAGCAGACTTTCTCAATGAAGAAGATGGCTCCATTGACTTTGCGATGCTTCCAACGATATCTTTCCGGAAACAACATCGTCGTTGTCGCCTCCGTTTCTTGATACCCATACCCAGTTTTCGTTTAACCTTCATCCCACCGGTAACCAATAAACTAGAGAGTCTTTCACCTGCGCTAGCGTCTCTTGATTTAACTCGTTTCCAAGCAGCGTCCTCTAATATTTTATCGGCCTTATGACGTTCCTCCAGAGATTTGTTTTGTGAATAAGCTATATCGTGTTCGCGACAAGCGGAATCTAGAGGATTGATACCTTTATCACCGCGTGCAAGACGCTTTTCCAATTTAGTTCCAGGACCACAGAATTGATATGAAGGAATGTGTAATTCAAACGGGAGCTTGTTTATGAGTGTATTCAATAAACCTTCACCTTGATGAATCAACATTGTTAATGAGCATACGCTCTGATGATTTTTCCTTTTATACGTTATCATCAAGTAGAAATGGTTCACACGATGAAGACCGTTCAACAAGAACAGACACTCCTAATCGAGAATTTAGATTTAAAAGTTGGAACTAATCGCATTGGTAAACATGGTAAACTGTTACCAAACTCTTTTCGTGCTTTAATTTGTGGTCCGAGCGGATGCGGAAAAACAAACGTTATGTTATCGTTGTTATTCAATCCAAATGGTGTCAAGTTTGGAAACGTTTACGTATACCCGAAGTCATTATATCAAGATAAGTACATACTGTTGCAGGAGATTTTGGAACGAGTAAAAGGAGTTGATTATTTCCCATATAAAGACAATGAAGAAATTATAAGTCTGAACGATGCAAAACCAAATTCTATCTTCATTTTTGATGACATATCCTGTGAGACACAACAGAAAATTCGAGAATATTATTCGATGTGTAGACATAGAAACATTGACGCATCATATCTATGTCAGACATACTCCAAAATTCCTAAACAACTGATTCGCGATAATTCTAACCTGATCGTGTTATTTAAACAGGATGAAATAAATCTAAAACATGTGTTTGATGAGCACGTATCCCCAGACGTTACTTTCGATCTATTCAAAAAGATGTGTTCTATGTGTTGGATGGAGAAATTTGGAACATTGATAATTGCTAAAGATTTCGATTTGAACAATGGAAGATACCGCCAAGGTTTCGATGTATATATTTAAGTGTGAACGTGAAATCTTCAGCAAATACACAATGGACGCTGAACGGTTAGCACGTAAGCGGAAAATCGCTCAATTGGCACGATCTATACGCAAGAAATATCTCACATTGAAACTGGGTAAAACGGAAGAGGACGAGTCGATCAATAAATTATTTAAACCCATATCGGAACCACTTCGGGAAATAATCAAATCCAATAATACACCATTGATTAAACGTGAAATCAAGCAAGAAAAGGATGATGCGGATGAAGAGGAGGAGGAGGAGGAGGAAGAGGAGGAAGATGAAAGAGAAACGGTATTGGATGTAAGCGATGCAAGTATGAAAACTGTTATTGAAGAGTCTGACAGCGATGATGATGAGTATGACGTATTAGAATCTTACCCAGAGTTAATTCAAAAATATATCGGTGATTATTGGTCGGGGAGTAGAAAAGTCGATAAAGTTTATGGCCCAGTTTACGATGCTAGTTCGTTGTCATGGTTGCTAGGAGGTAAATTAATCGATTTCAAAAATAGAGATACTATCGTGACACAAGGAAGAAAATTCAAAAGTACCGTCGGTCTGTGTGAACTTATATTCTATGACAAACCTAGAAATTTCACCAAGAAAGATAAGATGAATTACAGGATGATTCTGAACTTGACAAATCCCCACAGAAATAGTGCTGGAAACTTGAAAGGTACTCGAAGATACAAGTACATTAAAATAATTCGACCTCTAATTCATGAGGAAGCTCTCGGTAGCGGTATGCAATTGACATATAACAACGAACCAGTGGAGTACGTGTACTGGGACGATCCGAACGAACTTGTGGAACGACTGAGTCTTTTGATGGCATCTCAACAAGCTGGGAATACATCTCACGACAATGAGATAGTCGCTATAATAAATGAGCTACGAGAAGCCGATATCATATATTAGTGTGTGTTCATTACGGTTTCATATCATTTACACGATGAGTCTTGATAAGTTTGGACGAAGATCTGTGATTGGTGGTTCAACCAGCATCAACGCTCTTCGACAATCGATGTTTTCACACGTTCTAGCTCGTACACCAGATGGCGATGTAGATATCGAGAACGTGAAAATTTGTAATGTGAAAAGGCCCACATTCAAGAACGATGTTGCAAGCAAGATTTATGTCGATGATGTGAGTGCGAAGATTGGGGAGAACTTGGAGCGCATCTTCAACGATGACTTTTCACATAAGATTCAGAAATTAATTGGAGAGATGAGTAGTTTCTCCATCAACATACAATCGCACAAAAATCAAAGTGATGCTAGCTTCACGAGTTTACATAAAGAATTAGATGAATACAAGAAGAAAAATGATAAGAATCTCAAAACCGTTGTAGCTAATACCGCTTATGTACTCGATATCTTCAAGAAATTCACTGATAATTTCGAAACATATCATAAGAGTCAACGCGTTATTTTGCGTGATCATAATGATAAATTGAACAAGATCACTATAGAATATAACATAATGGATGTACATCAGGAGAATATTGTGAGTAGGCTGCTGGCGTTGGAACAACGTATGACAACACCCTCGAAGAAAAGACCAAATGACGCTACCACCTCATCAACCAACCCGAAACGTATAACTCCAACTAGACAATAATTGAAAAACGATGCAACAAGTTGTCGATGAGATTCATAAGCCAGCCCGAAAAAATTTCAAACGTCGTCGTACAATGTTGAAGGGACTGGATGACTTGTGGCATATGGATCTAGCCGAAATGGGTAATTATACTCGTGAAAATCGAGGATTCAAGTATATTTTGGTGATGATCGATTGCTTCTCGAAATTCGTGTGGACTCGTCCATTGAAAACGAAATCAGCCGACGAGGTTCGGAAAGCAGTTAATTCTATATTGACTGAGGGAGGAGGAGGAGGAGGACGTAAACCTAGGAATCTGCAAAGCGATCAAGGTAAAGAATTCTTTAATAAGCATTTTGATGAGCTGATGAGAAAACACAAAATCAACCATTATAATACGTATAGTGTGAAGAAAGCCGCCATTGCTGAACGTGTTATTCGAACCTTGAAAGCGCTCTACAAACAATTTAGTTTGAAAGGAAAATATAGATGGATTGATATACTTCAAGAAATCACTGAAAAATATAATAAACGTAAACATAGAACTATAAATATGGCTCCATTCAAGGTGACAAAACAAAATGAGAGCGTGATATTGAAGCGATGCTACTCACACCTCAAGTTGGCTTTACCACATAAATTCAACGTGGGTGATGTGGTACGTATAAGCAAAGCCAAACATATTTTCGAAAAATCATATACGCCTAATTGGTCGGCGGAGCTCTTTAAAATTATAAAAGTTAAAATCACTAACCCAGTCACGTATCTACTCGAGGATATGAAGAACTCCCCAATCAGCGGTTGTTTCTACGAGGAAGAATTGCAGAAGACCAAACAACCTGATGTCTTTTTGATTGAGAAAGTGCTTCGGAAAAAAGATGATAAAATGTACGTCAAATGGTTGGGAATAAAGGAGAAAAGTTGAATTGCTAGAAGTGATATTATATGATCTGCGCGTGCGTGTGTGATCTTCAGGCTGTATGTTAGAGAAAATCTGACAATCAGTTCAGTTGTAGTAAAATGTCGTACCAAGATAGTGGTGGTACATCCGAAGATAGTTCCGAGTTAGATCGAATGTTTGAAGAGTTTGAAATGTTAATTCGGGATGGAAAATTTCTATTGTTGAATACAACATACCCATTGGAGGGGGGTTATGAAATAAAGTGTGGATTGAGTCCTATGCGAATATTCGCACCAACAATATCACTTATCCATTCTTCGCAAAATTGTGAACTCACCTTTGGACTGCTGGAATGGTATGACTTCATCGAAATTCTTCGAACTGAAATCAGAGATTTCTTCTCAAGTTTACAAACAGATTTCGATCCTGCCCCCATAGCATCCGATGAATATTGCCAAATAGTTCAACTTGTGTGGGACAATAATGAAAAAGTACTTCAAGTTACGAAGCATGGTATTCATTTTTGGTTGTGTGAGGAAGATGTTCGAGAAATTATTAATATCAACGATGTTGTCAAAAGGGCTGAGGGCAATTTTATTTTGTTCTATAGTGTAGAGGTTAAAGTTAAAAGATCTGATAGATTTTTGGACTCTTTATATCTCGATTTCTTCTTCAAGACATTTAACATAATCCTCAAAAGTTATAGAATATTTCAAAACCGAATCTCTAATGCCTTTAGCTTTTTTAACGGGTTCTTTCTCTTCCACCTTATAACTGTACATTTTAGAGCGTAAATCGATGAACTTTGTCATTATATGTCCTTTGTTCTCGTCCTTCATTAATCCGACCACTTTCTTGTTTATAGGTGGAATTTCAAAAATATTATCTAATGCGTAATCGCTAGTGTCAAATTTTTGAACGTTTTTCTTCATAATGGTCTCATAAATATCATCGTCTGTTATTATATGATAGATCAAACTATCAGTATCTGTATAACACAGCCTTATCGCTTCGGGATCTTTATATATTTTCAGCATAAAGTTATAATGAAAATCAAACACACAAGTTTTTGAAATATCTAAAATAGCCATTCCTATATAAATTGGTTTATTAAATAATATTTCGAGTTTGTTTTGCTCGATTGCCATCAAATTTTCATCAAAAATCCTACTACTATTGAAATTCGGTTGCGAAATATAGTATCGCGCTCCAAATGGTCCATACCATTTATTAACTAATTTAACGCTCCGATGTTTACGTACGTTCTCCATCGATTTCCCAAATATTGCATTTATAATGAGTTTGAAAAGAGCCTCCTCGAATTTATTCTTTGCAGCTGCACGTAATCGTGTATTTAAATCGATATAAGCTTTCAACCAATTGGATTGGCTAAACTTAAGGATTCTATGTACCTTCTTCAACACCATCCCCAACGCTAAACATTGTTTCAAATTCCTATAATAAATTATATATTTAGATTTATTGTATAACGTCGATAATAATTTTGCTTGTTTAGCATTGGGAGGTGTAGAGTGCAATGGACATAGCGGTGAGTCTTTGTGGGTGTCATGTAATTTCTGAGGGTATTCTAGATCTACTTCTAGAATATATCCAACAGGACTTTCATCCGAAATGTCTCTTACATCGATGTTAAGATCATCGTACCATACAAAGTTACCATAAGGTAAATATTGCGCCATAGCCCACCCATATAAATTACAAACATCAAAATACATGAGATAGCTACTTTCCTCTTGTGAATTATAATCTTTCATATACTTATTATTAGCAGCCGCGAATCTATTGCTACATTGACTAACACCTCCTCGTATCCCCCTTTCTATAAACATAATCATATCTATATCTTTTAGTGTGAATTATAATCTTTCATATACTTATTATTAGCAGCCGCGAATCTATTGCTACATTGACTAACACCTCCTCGTATCCCCCTTTCTATAAACATAATCATATCTATATCTTTTAGAAACTGAAGAGAAATATTTGTATATTTCAACATACACTCCCATGAGAAGCCCGGTAAAGTGAAATTATACGTAGGATCAAGTTTATATATCTCTAAACATTTGGCTCTGAAATTTTCAAAAACATCTGCCAATAGCAAAACATCTGTTTTCAAGTATAAATCGGAATATTCACCTAAATTACTACAATTAAATGTTTGCCAAACGTTTTGAGCATGTTCATAGTCTCCTTCACTTATTGATTCATCTTTCAATTTATTATAAAAATTTTCGATTGGTGGTAAATTTGGTTCGCTCAATTTATTCCAACTATCTAAATATTCATATGGAAAAACCCCCTTACGGGTCAATAATTTGAACTGATCGTTTGTCAAATGATTATATTCACGCTTCAAAATTTTCAATTGATCGACATTCAAAAAGGACACCAACTCATCTAGTGATGTATTTAAAAATCTACATGAATCGATAAAACGGAATTTAACTGGGGAAGAGAAGGAACCTCTAGTAAAACTTATATATTTTTCTTTATTGATTGGTAGTACTTGAATGTTCTGTTTGTTCGCTTTAGCTAAATCTCGTATCAATAGGAACATATCATACCCAGATAGATTATGAGCTAAAACAGGCACTATAAATTTATGTTTATATTGTAAATTACAATGTTGGTGTGCTAAGCCGCGAAAAACCCCAGTGAAATGACAGTGGTCTCTTACACGTATGTCCCCATCGGTAAAACATTTTTCACAAATATGACATTTAGTTTCCCCCATTATGGATGATAAATCAACCGCACTCAAACTCATAGGTATGTTACACTTCAATTTCTTCTCTATGAATATACTAATTTTGTCTAATTGTTCGGTTAACCATTTGGCTGGTTCTGAACCTCTATAACTATCATATTTCGAAATGGAATCATCGAAATAACATTTCAGATAATAGCCTACACTGTAAGCTTCATGTAATTGTTTTCGGTTGGTGTATGAAGCTGAATTTGATGGAGAACAATTTTGGATTGGTAGCAATAGAGCCTCAAAATCGAAATAAATCACAAATGGCATTGGAATTTTATTTGAATGATTCTTGAAAACTAAATGATCTTCTTTAGGGAATTTTATTTTACATGTATTCATCTTACCACAATCTTCGATATGAGTCCTGTATTTTATCTCACTCCGAAAATTATTCAAACACCGTTCACATAAATAAGTTTTATTCTTAGTAGTAATTTGCGAATTAATAAGTCGAGCTAAATTTTTAATCAAGCAATAATGGAATTTAACTATCGGATTAACAAAATTCGATGTATCTGAAGATTCTACATCGCGATAATATTTATCCTGAATCAACAACAAATTAAAGTGCGTTTCTAGTTTATTTTTTGATAGATATGCGGGAGAACCTTTAATTTTTCCTTATCAGCAGCACCATCTGTTTTATCGCATAATTCTAACACAAAAACGTGAATGCTTATATTATTCAGCTTCTCGAATAAATGGATTTGTGAATTAGGCATCGGGAAAGTTAAATTTTGTATAATCAAAACAGTACTAAAATGAGTATATGAAGATGTTCGACTTGAATTTGTGTTAATAGCAGGATGCAATCCAGCTGTTACTGCCCAAGCGAAACAATACTCATCATAATTTTTAACATTGATAACAGCATGTTTATTTGCAATTTCTTTAGGAAGAACTATATAGGAAGATCCCGAATTAATTACCTCATGTTTATTGATATTTATTTGCAGACTTACTATATTTCTGAGACTCCAATTTGAATCTTTCTCTTGGAATTCTTCTAATTTTGTAGAAAGTTTCTCAATAATATTATCTTCATACCATTCTAATAAATTCGTTGTATTATCTATTCCTATTGATCGTGTATGAAAATATTTGAAATCTGTCTGAATAAGTTCATCGTTAACGTTCCCTTTAATGTACTCACCACAAAATGTTGAATTAACTTTAATAAAATTATATTCATGAAGGATTTTGGAGTATTGAAAAGATGAAAAGCATCATATAAAAAATTAATTGGGTCTAAATGCGAAATATTGATAATCAATCCAGTTCTTATTCTACATTTAAAAGCAGACTGTCCATCCTCCCATCTGATTCTATCACTGCGATTCTTATTTGATATAGATGGTTTATCTCTAATTTGTAAAAAAATTTTGAAACGCTTTATATGACCGATATTTGTCTGAAGTTGATTCTTATTAGCTAAATTCAAATCATCTTTCATCAAATGTTTCGAGAACGTACGGATATATTTCGTACAAAAATCTATCCATTTCGTTGTTTCCTGAGGGGGGAATTTTGACTTATACAAATCTTTTTGAGCCTGATCGATGATTTTAACAATTTCGGTGCTAATCTTTGAAATAGAGTCCATGATAATGATAGAACAAAAATCTTACTTTACACGCACCACTTTGAAGTCTGCGAACGCCCCCTAAATCTCTCGGAACTCGATTTTTGCTGCTGGATTCGATTTCCCAAAATGTTCCTCTCCTCTATAAATCAGTCCTATGCATTGTTTTTCATTGATGCGATCCAACAGAGGTTTGAGTAGTGGTGTTAAACGTTTTGGGAGGAAAACACCAAAATCGTCAATCTCTGCTAGCACAGATTCTCCAAACCGGGTGTTGACAATTTTCGCATTAGTTATCTTATAAACTTTACCTTCTTCGAGCTGGTTAACTTTTTTCGTAGGAAATCTCTGTAATAGAGAACACGAGTTTAATGCTTCCATGCTCATTATGATATGAATATCTATAACAAGGATAAATATTACTCAGAAGAATTCGGTATATTTTCAAAACATCGATCGAGAGAACAATAGTGGTAATGATCGTGTGAATCTCAGTGTACAATAGTAAGTAAATGTAATAATCGGTGTGAATTTAAGTGGTGAGCTAGCTTGTTGACATGAAGTTAATTTGAAATGAACCAATTTGAAATAAAAGTTCCCTAAATCGAGTTTATTATCATACGAATCATATTCATTTGAAGTTAATTTGAAATATATCAACTTGAAATGAGAGTTTTCTCAATCAAATAATAATATAGACTTACCACAAATTGAACAAGGATAAATATTACTCAATAGAATTCGGTATATCTCCAAAACATCGGTCGAGAAAACAATAGTGGTAATAATCGGTGTGAATCTGAGTGTACAATAGTAAGTAAATGTAATAATCGGTGTGTGAATTCAAGTGGAGAGCTAGCTTGTTGACAATTTGAAATAAAAGTTCCCTAAATCGATTTTATTATCATACGAATCATATTCATTTGGAATATATCAACTTGAAATGAGAGTCTTCCCAATCAAATAATAATATAGACTTACCTCAAATTGCACCACACAAAAAACACGAGTTGCACGTTAGAGAATCAAATGTGTAATGATTAAATTATATTCGAGACAATACCATTTCCACCTTCTTATCTACGCTGCGCGCGATTCCTACAGTTGCCTACGTGACACATTCTCACGATAATTTGCTGAGTTATCAATATCAGCACAAGAAACAGCTTACGTTTTCATTTTGTTGTTGATAAGATTATTATTTCAAACTAAGCATTTCTCGTAGATAAAATATCAACCAATCGGTTGGTTGCAAAACAAAGTGTTATCTGTTTCCGTTTAAAATTGAATACAATGACTCTATTATCTACCACACACAAGTTACGACTTGTTGATGACAGGAAACCTCATTGATAAGATTAATATTTCAAACTAAGCATTTCTATTTATACGTAGACCAAACTCGCAATCACGCTATCTAGCCGATAACGTTATCTACCCGATAACACTAATTACACACATCGCCAGCATGGGTGACTCACAATCACTGATAACGCTATCTACCCGATAACGTTATCTACCCGATAACACTAATTACACACACTGGATGCCAGACCGAGTCACTGATAACGCTATCTAGCCGATAACGTTATCTACCCGATAACATACACCGCCAGCGCAGACCGGAAGTGGAGACCTGATAATAGCAAACATCGGAGCACAGACCGGAAGTGACGTCACACTTCCTGTCCCAAAGGTAGTGGACTGTATCTACTTAAGACAAATACTGTATTTTAAAGCTAGATGTGACTTTGGGGTAAAATATACTACTTTTACTTCTCGTCAACACAGTTAACGAACTACCACAGTAAAAAGGTTGATACGGTAACCATAATCTCTACGCGATGATCCAGGCCAACCAACTGTTTGAATCACGTCATTACGTTCAATGTTCAGTCCTAACTCTTCAGCTAAGGTTGTTTTTATTTTCCTTTGGTTCGTGTTTAGTGGTTTTCTGAAGTGATGTTCTGGATCTGCTTCTGGCTCAATATGTAGGTGTTTTTCTATTTGAGTTATGCTAAGCAACGTGTGTTTTTCAGGAGGTAATTCCTTTTTACAATCATGCAAAAATTGTTCAAAGAATATGCGAAAATATTTCATACATGCTACAGCTCTCCTATTCAGAATCTCTATATTGTTTATGTAAAGCGAACCTTCTACCAATTATAATTCTAGTAATTCTTTCTCTCTAGTGGGTTCAATTTGCTCAAGTGAAGTATGCAAAATTTGCATTGAAGTATTTGGTATTAATTTTGGCACTCCTTCTTCTACTGTTTCTTGAAATATTACAATTAACGTCCTATGCTGACAGTAAAGGTCAACCATTTCTACTATAGGCAAATCAAGAGGTATGTTTGGTATATTTTTTCTCAGTATTACTAATACGGTTGGATTGACTCTCAGCCTATCTATGGTTAGGAATGTTGGATTTGTGCAAAATCAAGAATAATGAGATTTACAAATTCACCTTGGCCACCAATATATTAAACTCCTTCTTCCACTTTTTGCCACATGAAATGCGTATTATTTAGCTGACCAATTCATGATTTTCTCTGGGTTGAAATATACAGATAAGCGATGAAATCTTTGCTTCCTGTAGGTGTTAGGCAAAATATCACGGTTGCAATTTTCACAAATTATATTATCGCATGCTTCGTCAAAGTCCTCATCAATGAAAATCTCATTGTTACAGTATGGATCAACTATATTTGGCCAATCTAATTTATCTTGTCTATGAGAGCAGATAATATAGGTCCTCTCTTGCATCTCAATTAATTTAAGATTCGACAAATACTTTGCAGCTTTGATATAATTTTGATTTGGATTAACCCAGGAACTACCAGAACTGAAAATATCAGAAATTTGCTATTGGCAAGATTGTAAGACCATAAAATTGTTTCATGTATGCTTTAAAATCTTCTCTTTCCTTTTTATTCAACGGATGTTCAGAGTAGTAAATTGCTATATACTCATCACTTCGCTTAAAAAATAATCGTATCTTTTTGCCTTGAAATATTATTTTCATCAATTCAATAGATTTTAGTATATCGCCGAAAGGAGGGTGTAAAATATAAAGCTCAGATGCAATAGGATCATGTGGTATAACGGTTGAAGTAATGCAAGTGTTGCTATATTTAAAACGATTTGACTGAAGTTTTAATTCAAAAGTGAATATATTTGAATCAGAGCCATCAACACAAACTTTAATGAATTTATATACTTGCTATGCAAAGTTTCTATCCTGCGCGTTTACAAAAACACATTTAGAGCTAAAATAACGACTTGCAATGCTATTTGCTATCTCTGCGGCTTGATCAATATTCTTGGCAGTAAGATCTGCTTGAGTACCATTAACTAGAAAATCCAAAATCATCCGATCTGGCTTATGACCATGAATAACCTTATTCGAGTTCAGTAGTAAATCTATACCACTAGCTCTACGAACTAATACATATAAACGATTTTGATGGTAGAAGAAACCTTGTAATTGATTTTCAAAACCGTCATTTCGTTTAATGTCGTCTTCTTTCAGTATCTGCACTATGGTTTCCTGAGAGATGAAGTCTTTAAATGGAACATTTGGTTGTCGTGGTGTCTCTTGTAGAGCAAATGATACGGAACCTTTTCTTTGTATTTTTTCAAAGTGATAGACGGACTTTAAAAGGTTGTGATCTACATAAAACAATAGAAATAACACAGACTTCTTGTCATATTTATTGTTACCTTTTAGAAGGTAGGATTTCATAAGTTCCTCAGTCAATGCAGATCTTGCAATTTCACTGACAGTAGCTTCAAGCCTTGCACGTTCAAAACAGCTAATCAGGTAATAAATAACTAGAGAGTCTGAATGTTTAGCAATCACTTCACGTTCATATTGTATGGATGTGTTATCGTAGTGTTCATCATCAAAGAGTTGAGCATTTAGTTTGTCTTTAAAGTAGTGTTGAAAGATAACACTTAACTGCCTACCAGAAAGGGAATTCATCCAGGAATGACGGACTTCTTTATTGTGAAAACGCTCAAGTAAGTGACTAACTGGTACTTCTAAATCATCTTCCCAGAATTTACGGTTTGAATAAATTTGCATGAAAGACTAAACAATGCCGTGTATAGCATAATATGGTATTTACACCTTTAAGACAGAAATCTGAAAGTCTTGACCAATAATTACAAAATGGGTGTTTACTGATTTTTAACCAAGTTTTTTTCTAAAAAGTTTGTTTATGAAGAAGATTTTTTGGACAAAAATTTTTCAAATCCTGAATATATATTATATAGGTATTTTACATTCCAGCAAAACAAATTCTGAATATAAATGTCACCCTGACACTCGACCTCGGCAAACAAACCGGCTGGGCAATTCTTACAGATGAAGTAATTCAAAGTGGCAGTGAAAACTTTCATGGTAGCCGTTTCAGCGGAGGTGGCATGTGCTTTTTAAGTTTTAGTAATTGGCTTAATTCCTTGAAAGACATTTCTGCGGTGTTCTTTGAGGAGGTAAGAAGACATTTAGGAACAGATGCTGCTCATTGCTATGGTGGGTTTTATGCCGTTCTGACTGCTTGGTATGAGAGGGAAAAAATTCCATACAAAGATGTTCCGGTGAAGACGATAAAACGTTTTATTACGGGCAAGGGTAATGCAAGCAAAAGTGAAGTTATTGAAGCGATACGTGAAAAAGGTTCTTCACCTGGAGATGATAATGGAGCGGATGCTTTGGCGTTGATGTTTTACGTTAATAATTTCGGTAAAGATTTAAATATGCTAGATAGCACATAGGAAGTGAGTCCTTCCCGCTAGGCTGGAGGACTTGGGCGGGAAACCCCAGGCTCTCTCTAGCGTCAGACATATTTTAATTGTTAACTTTTTAACAAGAATTTCCACTTAGTTATTATATGAATTCAGCAATACACCACTATCCTATTGAAAATCTAGTCGACTATGAGCGTAATCCTCGCAAGAACGACGATGTAGTAAACAGAATGTGCGCTTCAATCCGGAAGTTTGGTTTTCGTATTCCGATAGTTGCAAAGAGCGATGGCACCGTGGTAGATGGTCATTTAAGGCTTAAAGCAGCAAGAAAACTGGGCATGGAAAGTATTCCTGTAGTGCTTAGTGATAATTCAAGTGAAGCACAAACCAAGGCTTTACGGTTACTGGCAAATCAATCAGCTAACTGGACAAAGTGGGACGATGATCTTTTAAAGGTAAAAATTCAAGAGTTAGAAGATCTGCAGTTTGACCTAAAAATGACCGGATTTGAGCTAGAAAAAGTTCAATGTTATCTCGACGACATTGATGGAAAAAAAGAAGTAGAAAGAGGAGAAAAAGAGGGGGTGGAATTAGTTGATAAAAAATCAGTAGTGTCGGGAGATCTGTGGATTTTAGGAGGTCATCGAATCTACTGTTGTGATAGCTGCGAAGTTGAATCATTTAAAGCAGTGTTAGACGATAAAATGGCAGATATAACCGTGTGTGACCCTCCATATAACGTTGATTACGGTGCAAGTCAAGAAAGAGAAGATAAAAAAATACTAAACGACAACCAAGGTGAAAACTACGAATTGTTCCTTTATGACATCTGTTCTCATATTTAAGCATATACAAAAGGTGCAATTTACATTTGTGCATCATCATCAGAACTGGCAACGCTACAAAAAGTATTAGAAGAATCCGGGGGAAAATGTTCGACATTTATAATTTGGGCGAAGAATCATTTTACGCTAGGAAGATCTGATTATCAAAAGACAATACGAAGCAATACTCTACGGTTGGAAAAACGGCAATGAACGTGAGTGGCATGGGGGCCGTAATCAAAGTGCACCCAACGATGAAACCATTGGAGTTAATGGAGAGAGCGATAGTAAACAGCAGTAGAACGGGAGACATAGTTCTTGATCCATTCAGTGGTTCTGAGAGTACGTTGATTGCCTGTGAGAGAACAGGAAGAATCTGCAGAACTATAGAACTTGATCCCGCCTTCGTCGATGTAACGATAAAGCGTTGGCAAATATATACCGGAAGAGATTCCACCCTTTTTGGTTCTGGTAAAACTTTTGCACAAATTCAAGAATCAAGACAGTAAGGTAAAAAGAGGAAAAGAATGTGGAAAGAGGAGGGTCGAAAATAACGCAGACGGAATTGGCGAGGGAATTAGGAGTTTCGAAGCAATACGTGTGTTATTTAGTAAAGGAAGGAATAGTTGAGCTGGAGGATGGTTTGATTGACCGAGAACAAGCAAATGAAGCGGTAGCAGCAATACGAGATCCAAGTCAACCGCTAGGAAGGAAAAGCGGAGAAAGGGGAAACACCAGTGAGCTCTCTACGATGCTGCTAAAAACCCGGATAAAAATGAGATGGAGCGGGAAGATTGCTGGAGGCAAAAGCAAAAGCTGAGATCGGAGAACTTGTGCCAGTAGAGGAAGTAAAGACTGAAGCATTCAACGTGGCAAGAGTGGTTCGTAACAATCTTTTGAATATCCTAGACAGAGTATCAGCATTACTAGCATCGATGAATGACACGGAGAAGATCCATGGAACGTTAACAGAAGAGATTACCAATGCACTCGAAGAATTATCGAAAAATACATTTTAATGACTACTGTTAAATGATATTCAAATAATTTGAAATTATTAAAGAAAATTAGTAGACGCCTCATAATAATAGGCTCAATAGCTATCTCTATTTCTACAGCATATGCAGGAATAATTGCAGTCATTATTCTAAGTTGTTTTGCTAACAGATGTCCACTGTAAACAACCAAGTTCTATTTTTACCGATATGGAAGTAGAAAATGTAGCAAAATTTTGGCAGGTAATGGTGTGATATATAGCAGTAGCTTTTATACAGGGTTAAAGCCAGATCCACTACTAGAAGTATCAGAGTGGGCAGATAAGAATCGTAAACTTTCGACGATAGCATCATCAGAACCAGGAAAATGGAGAACAGGGAGAACGCCATACCTTAAGGGAATAATGGATCCACTATCTTCGTCTCCGTTGGCTGAAAAAGTAGTATTCATGAAAGGAGCACAAATTGGAGGAACAGAAGCTGGAAACAACTGGATAGGCTACATTATCGACCGAACGCCTGGTCCAATGCTGGTAGTACAGCCGACAGTAGAAATGGGCAATTGTTGGTCAAAGGAAAGATTTGCGCCGCTCATTGAAGATACCCCATGTTTGAGGAGTGAAATAAAAGATTCAAGGTCGAGAGACTCAGGGAATACTGTGCAGAGCAAAGAGTTTCCAGGAGGAACGGAAGTAGTAACTGGGGCAAACAGTCCAGTGGGTTTACGTTCAATGCCGGTAAAATATCTTTTTTTCGATGAAGTAGATGCATATCCAGGAGATTCAGGAGGAGAAGGAGATCCAGTTTTACTCAGTATAGCCCGAACTAATACTTTTGCTCGTCGAAAGATTTTTTTGATATCAACACCGACGGTTCATGGAATAAGCAGAATAGAGAAGGAATTTGAGAGTTCAGACAAACGATACTTTTTTGTACCTTGTCCACATTGTAATTACTATCAGGTGCTGAAATGGCCACAAATAAAGTGGGAAGAGAAGAATCCAGCAACAGCGCACTACATTTGCATAGAGTGTAGGGGAGAAATAAAAAATCATCAGAAAACAGAGATGCTAGCTAGAGGTGAATGGAGAGCTACAGGGAAAGGAGGAAAAAAAGAGGCGAAAGAAGGGGCAAAAATAGGATTCCACCTTTCAAGCTTGTATAGCCCAGTAGGCTGGTATAGTTGGAAACAAGCAGTAGAAGATTATCTGCATGCAAAGGAAAATGAACAATTACTGAAAGTTTGGATAAATACAACACTCGGAGAAACCTGGGTAGACAAAGGAGAAGTACCAGACTGGAAGCAATTATTTAAGCGTCGAGGGGTTGATGTACAAAAAGATCGGTTAGAAGTAGAAGTAGTAGCATGGGGAAGAAACCGAGAAAGTTGGTCAATAGACTACCAGGTATTCGAAGGTGATACTGGAAGTGGAGAAGTATGGGAAAAACTTTCAGAGCTTTTGAATCATCATTTTATCGGTGAAAATGGGCTTGAGTACATGATAAGTATGATGGCGGTAGATGCAGGGTATGCAACACAAGAAGTATACACTGGGTAAGAGGTCACCAAGGCTCAGTTGGGGTATCGATATTAAAGTCCGAGCTTTTTCAGCTACTTAATGTTTTAACAGAAGGGGCGCCGGGGTATTGTCATTTTTCAGAGTATCCACCTGAATATTCTAAGCAACTCACTGCAGAACAACTGATTACCAAAGTAGTAAAAGGATATACCAAACAAGAGTGGCAAAAGATAAGAGATCGAAATGAAGTACTAGATTGCCGAATTTACGCAAGAGCAGCGTCTATTGCCCTGGGGATTGATCGTTGGTCAGAGTAAATGGGCAGGTGAAAAAGCTAAAAAGTCAAAAAGAGTGAGGAAAAGTAGATGATTGAGTGAGAAAAGTTGATGTAAACCAGGAATATTTAACTCAAGTAGAAGAAGCGATAAGGAAGCTACAGAGCGGAGAGAGAGTAGTATCGATTGCATATGGTGATCATGTGGTTAGGTACGCAGGAATTCAGATAAATGACCTCTTGAGCTTAAGACAACGAGTTAAATCTGAATTGAAAATCGCAGGTGTGAAGCCAAAAAGAAAAATTGTTATTTCAACGAATAAAGGAGTGGTATGAGAAGTTATATGATGGAAAATGAGTATCCGGACATTTTAGAGCATTTAAAGTATATTATAGCTACAGGTAATATAGCATCAGGAAAGTTTATAAATGCAGTGATAGACCTCTCGCAGTGAGATAAGAACGTAGATTTTAAGCTAGCAAAAGGAGATGGGATATTGGGAGTTGTCCATAAAGCAACCCAAGGGTTAAAATATGTGGACTCTGAGTATATAAAAAGAAAAAAAACCGCTGAAGAAGAAGGTATGATGTGGGGAGCATATCAATTTGGAGTGGGAGAAAACAGAAAAGACCAAGCTGAACATTTTCTCGAAACAAAAGGTGATAGTTCGAATGTATTGCTAGCCCTCGACATTGAGGAAAACAAAGGTGGAAAAAGCATAACATCAAAACAAGCTGAAGACTTTGTTAATCAATTTCATGTTGTAACGGGACGTTTGCCGTTAATTTATGGGAATACGTATTTTCTCAAGGATTTTTCCACTCCAACTCTAACTGAATGCCCACTATGGTTATCAAAATGGGGAGCAGAGCCAACACTACCAATAGGGTGGAGAAAATGGACTCTATGGCAATACACTGACGGAAAAAACGGGAAGAAGCCATATTCAGTAGAGGGAGTAGGTCCATGTGACAGAAATAAATTCAACGGGACATTAGAAGAATTAAAAGATTTTTGGATATTATGATGTTATTGAAATCATTCAAACATTTATTCCGCAAACCACCAAAGCCTAAAGATTCAGCATGGGATGCGTCAGGCTCAGGAAGGAGATCATTGCACTTTCAACTAGTCAGGAAGTATAAATAGCTTACTTTCCCAGAGCCTGGAACACCTGCGTAGTCGTTCACGTGATACGGTAAGAAAGAACTCGTATGCGGCAAACATCATCGATACGATAGTAAGTAACTCTGTTGGTACAGGAATAAAGCCGCAGTCAAAGGCGAAAGATGCAGAGTTTCGGAAAAAAGTCCAAGAATTATGGCTGAGATGGACAGATGAAGCAGACAGTAGCGGAGTGGATGATTTTTACGGGTTGCAGGCATTGGTCTGTAGGAGCATGATAGAAGGAGGGGAATGTTTTGTAAGACTCCGAACAAGAAAACGAGAAGATGGTCTTTGTGTGCCGTTGCAACTGCAAGTACTTGAATCAGAGCATTTAGACTATAAGAGCAATCAAACCTTTGCCAACGGTAATGTTATTAGAAACGGGATTGAGTTCAATAGACTTGGGCAGAGAGAAGCGTATTACCTTTTTCGAGAGCACCCTGGTGAAGGATAATTTGGCGAATCAGTGAGAGTTCCAGCAAACGATGTTTTACATATCTGGGCAAATTCGAGGAGTACCGTGGCTCTCTACAGTACTTTTGAAGCTCTATGAACTTGATCAATACGATGATGCTGAACTCATTAGAAAAAAAACAGCAGCAATGTATGCAGGGTTTATCACCAGAGTCGATCCAGAAGCATTTATGGAACAGCAATTGAGGGCAATAGCAGAAGGTATGGGGATAACGTATGAGCAGCTAACAGGAGATTTTACCGGGGTCAATTATTCATCGATACAAGCAGGGTTAATAGAGTTTCGCCGGAGGTGTGCAATGTTACAGCATAACGTGGTAGTATTCCAATTTTGCAGGCCAGTATGGGATAGGTGGTTAGAATTAGCAATGCTATCTGGAGAATTAGACGTAGGTGAAAAAGGGGCAAAAGCGGCAAAAGAAGTAAAATGGATAGCACAAGGATTTGATTGGGTAGATCCGCTAAAAGACCAGCAAGCACACCAAATGGCTGTAAGAAATGGGTTTAAGAGCGAGTCAGAGGTGTTATCAGAGCTGGGTTACGATATAGAAGAAATCGACCAAGAAATTGCAGAAGATGAAAGACGTGCAAGTGAACTGGGCTCAAGTTTTGATTCTGATGTACAAAGTAGTTTTGCGGAAATGACATGGAACAACAAGCAATGTGGCTGAATAGACCGGTAATGATGGAGCAAAGAAGTTTTGATCTATTGTCATTACATGCCGGAAAGCATTCCACGTTTAAAAACATAAAACACGCAGTAAGAAATAATAAAAAGGGAATAGCAGTCATACCAATACATGGAATCTTGACGAAGAAGTCAGAAGCTTTTGATGATGTGTTGGGAATGACATCGTATGAGAAGTTACGTGAAGAGATAGAAGCAGCTTTGATACATGAAGAAGTAGAAACAATATTTTGGACATAGACAGCCCTGGAGGGAAAGTAAACGGTTTATTCGACCTTTCGGACTTTATTTGGGAAGCAAGGACAAAGAAGAGGATTGTGGCGGTAGCAAATGATGATGCATATTCTGCGGCGTATGCGATAGCGTCAAGTGCTGAAAAGGTATTTGTGAGCAGAACATCAGGAGTAGGAAGCATTGGAGTAATAGCAAGTCACATTGAACAAGGTGGATTCGATGAAAAGCAAGGGATAAAATATACAACTGTTTTTGCTGGAAGTCGAAAGAACGGTTTAAATCCGCACGAGCCAATAACATCAGAAAGCCTGGAAAACCTAAAAGAAGAAGTGAATCGTCTATATGGAATGTTTTTGCAGCTTATAGCAAGAAATAGAGGTCTTCAAACGGAAAAGATCAGATCAACGGAGGAAGGACTATATTTTGGAGAGAGAGCAATAGAGATAGGCCTTGCGGATGGAATTACGACATTTTCAGAATTTTTTGACAATTATAGGAGTAATATGACTAAAACTGAGATACAAGCAATAGATATTGACGATATAATTGAACAAGGAAGATGTTTAGGGTACGAAAGCTGCCGCAAGGAAGTATTAGAGGTAATAAGATTATGTAATTTATCAAAGATGCCAGAAAAGATAGGAAAATTTATTGAGCAAGATGTAAATGCAAAGCAAGCACAAGAGATATTAATGTCGATACTGGCGGAGAGAACAAAGAAGACAGAGATACTGAGTACAATACCACAAAGTTCGTCAGAAGATTTAATGATGCAGGTAGCAAGAACTAGAGCGCAATCTGACATTTGAGAAATTTAGGTGCCAGCAATTACAAACGCCGCGGTAAACAAGTGGCCAAAGCTAGCCAGAATAGGCAATTATAAGGTAGTACATCTTTTACCGCGGCATATAACAGCTACAAATACAGCGGTAAACAAGTAGCCAAAAATTATTATAAGCAATCTTTTTTTTACCGCTGCGTATAACAACTACAAACATGGCGGTAAAACCAAAGGGGGAAAAAAGGAGAGGAGAAAACATGATAGGTATACTGAGACAAATAATTTAGGCGATCTTCTAAAATATGAAGCGTCTAATCTATATTCAAGGGACCAAATAACAGTAGCAAAGGGGCAAAACCTTAAGCTTGGCATGATTGTTGGTCGTGATAAAGATGATCTAATTAAGATTATGAACTTAGCGGCCACAGACGGCACGCAAACAGCAATAGGTCAATAGGTGTAATAACAAGTGATGTAAACGCAACGGAAACCACCAAAGCGGTGATCATTACACGTATAGCAATGTTAGCAGATCATGCAGTTGTATGGACAGCAAATAAACAGTAGAGCAAGAAGCTGCAGCAATAAAGCAACTTGAAGCGCGGGGCATTATCATTCGTGGGGGAGTTTGAAACTGCTCAACTGAAGAGCAAAACCAACTTAAAACACACAACATTAAAGGGGGAAAAACATGCAAAATCCATTTACAAATCCAGCATTCAGTATGACGGAATTAACTAAAGCAATAGACATATTGCCGATAAATTATGGTCGAACAAAAAATTTAAATTTATTTCCAAGTAGTCAAGCAACTGATCCTGAAGGAAACGTAAGAAGATTTATTGAAGGAAATACCGGTCATTGTTTTCCACTAGAAACAGTAAGCACATTTACGACATACTTTGCACCGGCGGACTTGAATGAGACGGTGTATACCCTAGGACAGCCATTATTTGCAAAACAAGAGCCAAGAAGATTTTATAGAGGGACCGATTTACATACTCAGTCAAATCCTTTACCAATGTGCCATCGTCCAGGAACATTAATCAAAGTCGTTGCAGCATAACAATACAGGTAGAGAAACTAGAAAAGTGGTGAGGCATGAGACTGCTCTACCTGTATGCCCCTTCTCAGCGTGCATGTAGAGATTAGAGCATAAAGGTAAAATATGCAAGGAAAACTGAAAAGATTATGTGCAGATTGTTTTGCACATCTAGGGCAGCAAGCGTTGTATGAATCAAAGGATAAGTCATACATGGTTCAGGTGCTGAAACAACAACCAGATAAATTATATGGAATTGGTGAAGGACAATTTGTCGGGAGATGTTGATTTTGGAGGTGAGTGTCTTTGATATATTGCAGCCAGTAGTAGGAGATACTTTTTCCATAGGTAGTTGTTGATACAGAGTACACACACCGCCACTCAGGGACAATTCGGTAATGCTATGGAAAATTCAAGCGTTAGGGGTGTAAATGCGTATAAACATATAAATCACCGGTAGCATAGATGCAGAGAAAGCGAAATTGGAAAAAGCAGCGGTGATGGCATTAAACAAAACAGCACTGTGGGTAAGATCGCAAACTGTTAAACAAGTTAGCGAAGAAAAACAAATACCAAAAAAAGCAATGAGAAAAAAGTTAAGTGTGGATAAAGCAAATAGAAAGCGTTTATGGTTCGCAGTGGATAGGAGTAGCAAAACTTGGGAGCATAAAACAGACAAAGATAGGAGCAAAGGTAGGAAGCCGTATGTATGAAGGAGCATTTATAGCAACAATGAAAAATGGTCATGTAGGAATATTCAGAAGAAGTTATATGACACCGTTACCAATAGATGAAATTAAAGTAAACACGCAAGCTTGGGAAATAATGAAAGAGTTAGTTGATAATGAAGTAGAAAGAGTATTCGAGAAGTATTTTGATCAGCATATGAGTTATATGAAATAATGTTCTGGGGAAATTTACATGAGGCAATTTGTAATATGCTCAGGGAAGAGATACCAGCGATACAGACATGTGAAGTGTATAGAGCGGTACGTCGGGAAATAGTAGCCCCAGCAGTGTTTGTAGAGCTTGTGAGTTCAGAACCAGGAAAAGATCCGGGAACAGAGGAATTGGCGCTGAAAGCAAGATTTGAGGCAAGAGTGATAGTTGATGGAACAGTCGAGAATTCCTCGATAGTTGTGAGGTCACTGGCAGCAGGAGTAGCAAGAGTAGTAAATAAGAATACTTGGAACGTGGACAATGTTTCAGCAGGTTAATTTATATCAGCGGAAGTAGACAATTTTAGACCAGAATTAGATGCATATCTAGTGTGGCTGGTCGAATGGATCCACGAGCTACATACAGGCGAGTCGAGATGGTCTGAAATAGTTGTGATACCACATACCATAAATGTAGGAGATGTACATGTTAGAGCATAATTTTGCCATTGCAGAGGTAAATAGAAAGCTAGCGAACATTATTCGTATAGGTATAGGTCTAGTTAAAGAAGTAGACTATGAAAAGGCAAGAGTGCGGGTAAATGTAGGAGAATTTATAACCGATTGGCTTTCATGGGTAACGGCAAGAGCAGGAGAAGATATAAGTTGGTTGGCACCGAATATTGATGAGCAAGTTGTCATATTTCCACCACTTGGAGAGTTATCGTTAAGAGTTGTTTTAGCTGGCATATACCAACAAAAATACCCTGCTCCGCAAAGCAAAAAAAAGGTAGATTGTTTTTTATTTGAAGACGGGACAAAAATATCATATGACAAGAAAAACCATCATTTGGAAGTATCTGTAGTTGATGACATTACTTTTAGGGTTGGAGAATCGAGTGTAAAGATTACCAAGGGTGGTATAAGACTCAATGCAAAGAGAATCGACCTTAATCAATAGAAGAGCTATAGTTTGTGTAGGAGATTATTGTAGTGGAATACCGGCACATGTTTGTATGAGTGGTAGTAGCGACGTTTTTGTAAACGGTAGATCTGTGTGTCGAAAAGGTGATATTGTAACTCTGGGAGATACGATAACACAAGGATCAAACAGCGTATTTGTGAATGGTATTGGGATAACAAGAACAGGAGACTTGGTATCGTGTGGTTTTAAAGTGAAAGGTGTTAGCAAAAATGTATTTGCAGAATGAGAGGCATGAATGCTAGCACGGGAAAGGAATTAGAAGGAATAGAACATTTGAAACAATCAATAATTGATATATTTACCACACCGATAGGATTACGTATTATGCGGAGAAATTATGGGTCACGACTATTTGAATTAGTGGATAAGCCAATCAATAGGGACTCTACGCTGGAAATTTATGCGACAACAGCAGGAGCACTAGAAAAATGGGGAAAATGATTCAAACTCGAAAAGGTAAAAATCACGGAGGTGAAAGAAGGGAAAGTCACCATTGCCCTGGAAGGGATATATTCACCAAATGGAGAAAATATTCGTTTTGAAGGAATTGTAGTATAAAGATGGAGCAGCCAAATATTATCGAACCACTGAACTTTGAAGAGATTTTTGCTCGGATGAAGGAAGAGTCAGTGGAGCATGATGCAAGTTTTACAGCATTAGTAGAAAGTGACCCAGCGATGAAGATTCTGGAGGTAGCAGCATGGCGAGAACTTTTGCTGAGAGAAAGAATAAACGAAGCAGTGAAAAGTAATTCACTCAAGTTTGCAATGGGATAAGATCTTGATAATTTAGCTAAATTTTACGGAGTGGAAAGGGAGAACGGGGAAAATGATGAAAGTTTTAGGAAAAGAATCAAGGCAAAAATAGTTGGCTGGAGCACGGGAGGAAATTATCGGTTTCAAGCACTCTCACCAGATAGTAGAGTAACGGATGCGCTGGTTGAATCAAAAGTGCCAGGAAGTGTAGAGATCTCGATTTTATCCACGGAGTTATCCACAAATAGCATAGCGTCTGAAGAACTACTTGATATTGTGTGAAAACGAGTCACCAGGGATGATATAAGGGTATTAACAGATACGATAACAGTAGTTGGTTGCAATATTATTGAAATAGATATCCACAGTAAAATTAGCATTAAGACCAGAAATTATTGAAACGGTAAGGAAAAAATTTTTCGAAAAATTTGAAACAACGAAAAGATTGGGTTGGAAGGTGACAAGATCGTGGATTATAGCGAATTTATTCGTAGAAGGAGTAGAAAACGTAGAATTAATCGAGCCAAGAGAAGATGTTGTGGTACTGGGGAATGAATGTGCTTTCTTAAAAAGTTTAGATGTTGAGTTGAACTAATGCTATTACCGCCAAATGCAACAAAACAAGATAAAGCACTGGTTGATGCAATCGATTACAAAGTAGATCCTGGTTGTATCAGAGGGTTTAAATTTAGCCCTGGGAGAAAAGTATTACAATGGATAATGGAGGAACATGGGTTGGAAGAGATTCTGCGTTGGGCAGAAGACAAAAGAAAAGCCGTAGAGGAAGGAATAAAATTTCAGCGTTTAAGAGAAACACCGGCGTCACTGAAGATAGCATTAAAATGGGCAAGTATAGAAGATATTACAATTATTGAAGAGCCACCCGATAAACACTTTTTTGAATTACAGATAGGGATAAGAAACTTACCAAACGACTTCTTCGTAGATGCAGTAGTAGAATTAGCACAGCTATCATTGTCAGCAAGATCGAGTCTAATGAGGATTTTCAACGATAACGTTGATAGGATTATTTTGGATGAAAGCTTTTTTGGCAGTTTGTTATCGGATTACTCAGGTGTAAAAATAGAAGGAGATGACCCAGTGTTATCATTTGGAACAGTGAATTTTTTCAGGTCTAATGGTCCATTAGTAGAGATTATAGATAGTTACTTGCGAGATCATTATGAACGAGCTTTGAGCAATGATATATACCGGCTAGATGTAGCAATCCTTGGAGAAACTGAGCCTCACACAAAGAATCATAACGTTATTTATGGAAGAAATCATGTGTGGTATAACTTCAAAGCACTATATCCGCTACCACAAAGCTTATTACCAGCAATTAAGTTTGCAAAGGCGCAGATAGTATTATCAGATAGTTGGAATTCAGGAGAAGTAAATGCTTGTTTTCCAGTAAGTAGTATAGAAAAGAGGGGAAAAAGGTTTCCACTAGGAAGTGGTAAGCTATCTGAACAACTGTGGAATTGAAAATACCAGCCAATTTTAGAAAGATTTTTTTGCCGTTCAACACTATGAAGTAAAGAATTTCTCTACCCCCAAAATGATAAGATTTAGCGTAACAGAACACTACATTCATTTTGAAAGCGAATTAAATTCAGAGCAAAAGGATTCAATACAGGAGTTAGAAAATTACATTTTAGTGTTTTACCCAGGTGTACTAACGTGGCATGAACATCGACATTTAAACAGAAGTTGGGAAGAAAAACTGGCCATATGTTTAATGAGTTAAATACATATATTTATCTCTTCATATACTACATTAACATTTGGTAAAAATGTGTGTTTTTTGAAAAAAAGAAGTTGCTTTTCCATGCCAAAACAGCTATGAATTAAGTAGGTGTAGGTAAACAAAAAAAAAATACCAAGCTCTGAAATGAGCCAAAATAGGCAATTTTATAGAGCATTTATAGTGAGGTATAGTTAAAAGAAGAAACAAAAAACGCTTTTTATAATTTATTGAAAGCAATATCAGTAAACGAGTTTCAACAAATAAATGAGAAAGACACAGATGGTTGTACGATATTGCACCGTGCAGCACAAGTGTCAGAGCCAGAAATAGTAGAGCTATTAATAAAAAAAGGAGCAAATGTTAACGAGAGAAATAATAGGAATGAAACGCCGTTGCACCTAGCAGCATTTTTAGGAAGAAGAAAAAATGTGAAAGTGCTGATAGAAGAAGGAGCTACAGTAAATGCAAAATCAAACAATAAAGCAGTACCACTACACTTAGCCTGTTTAGCAAGAAGAATAGGAACAATAGAAGAGCTGATAAATGTAGGAGGAGATATAGATGCAATAGATAGGTTTGAATGCAGTCCTCTAAACTATGCAAAAATTTATCCGAAGATGACGAGTTATCTAGAAAAGAAGGAAGTGAATATGAGAGATGTAGAAGTGATGTATGGAGAAGCAAACAAGGCAATAGAGGAGGTAATGGAGTTGAAGAAGTGAAAAATTAATATTATTGGAAAAGGCAAAAGAAGGTAAATTTAATATATTAGGTATATAGATTTACATCTTAATATAATATACGGAAAAAATGTGTATATTTTGTGAAAAAAAACTTGCTTTTTATGCCAAAACAGCCCTGAGTGAAAAAGTAGCTAGTAAACAAACAAGATTTGCTAAGCGCCAAAGTGAGCCAAATTGGAGGCACTTTATATTACATTAATAGCTGAGGAAAGATATGGTAAAATTTGATAAGAAAGAAAGAGGAGAATTTAATAAGTCGTGGAAAGAAGTATTAGATAACTCGATAGAAAATATTAATAAAAAAGACACAAAAGGGAGGACGATGTTGCATTACGCGGTGGGAATGCCAGATCCAAAAAAAGTGAGGTTATTAATCCAAAAAGGAGCAGATGTAAATGTGGCGGATGCAGGACAATATAGACCATTGCACTTAGCAGTCATGGGGCAACGTCTAGAAAATACAAAGGAGCTGATAAAGGCAGGAGCTGATATAAACGCAGTGGCAAATTTGCTCCGTTGCACCTTGTATGCATGGTAGCAGAGATAGAAATAGTAGAAGAACTAGTAAAAGCGGGGGCGAATGTAGAGCAAAAGGATAAATTTGGCAAAACAGCAATGTATTATGCGAGAAGAGATAAAAGAAATGTTAGAGAACGTAAGAACGCAAATAAACAGAGGGAATTTCTAGAAAACTAGTGGTTTTATCGGAAAGTACGGTGGCAGGTGTGATAATGGCAAAGGAAGAGTTGAAAAATATGGATGAGGAAGTTAAAGACGGAGAGCTGTAGCTGAAGAAAAGTGGTATGAGAGTTATGGAAAAAAAGGAAAAAATAGAGAAGAAAGTAAAGAATTTAGGAGAGAAACCATTAGTAGAACTGAGGAGAATATGGAAAGAGGTATTTGAGGAAGAGGCACCTAGATACTCAAAGGAATACCTGATACTAAGATTGGCGTATAATATACAGGAGAAAACATATAGAGAAATATCAAGAAAAGGAGCAAAAAGACTAGAATACCTGGCAGATCGGCTAGAGAAAGGAAAGAGGATAAGTAGCGATAAACTCCCAGTAGAGGGGACAGATTTTATATTAGAGAGAGGGGAAGAAGTTCACGTTGTAAAGGTAACAAATACAGATTTGATCTACCGAGAAGAGTTCTATACGTCATTATCAGCGATAGCCGGAAAAATAATGGGAATGAGCTACAACGGACCTTTATTGTTTGGCATGCGTGAAAAGGAGAGAAAAAGTGTGTGAAGAAATAAGATGTGCGATATATACAAGAAAATCGAATGAGGATGGATTAGAACAAAAGTTTAATAGCTTGGATGCACAGCGAGTAGCATGTGAAAAATATATAAAAAGCCGAGAAGGATGGGTAGCATTGGCAAAAAGGTACGATGATGGAGGATATTCAGGGAAAAATTGAGAAAGACCAGCGATAAAGGAATTATTAAAGGATATAGCAGCATTGCGTAGTGGTATATACGCTAGATAGGTTATCAAGAGAGACAAAAGACGGCATAGAAGTGACATCATTTTTTAGGAGGCAACGAGTAAACTTTGTAGCAATAACACAGATATTTGACAATAATACGCCAATGGGAAAATTTGTACAAATGGTATTATCAGGAGCAGCACAATTAGAAAGAGAGATGGTAGTAGAGAGAGTAAAAAATAAAATAGCAACATCGAAAGAACAAGGGTTATGAATGGGAGGAAATCTGCCGTTAGGGTACGATGCAAAAGAGAAGGAATTAATAATAAATGAAAAAGAAGCAAAGGTAATAAAACATATCTATGAAAGATATATGGAACTGAAATCAATGGCAGAACTAGCAAGGGAGTTAAATAGAGAAGGATACCGAACGAAGAAGTTTGAGGCAAAATCAGGAAAGGTGTACGGAGGAGAAATCTTTAAAAAAGCGACGGTGAGAAGAATAATAACAAATCCAACGTATATGGTAAGAATCAAGCATTATGAGAAGCAATATGAGGGAAAGCATGGGGCAATAATAGAGGAAGAAAAATGGCAAAAAGCGCAAGAATTGATAAAGAATCAGCCATATCGAAATGTAAAATATGAGGAAGCATTGCTAAAGGGAATAATAAAGTGCAAGAACTATAATGCAAATATGACGCTGACGTACGCAAAAAAAGAGAATAAAAGGTATAGATATTACGTGTGCAACAATCATTTAGTTGGAAAAAGCTGTGCGTCAAAGAGTCGGAATATAGTAGCAGGAGAAGTGGAAAAAGAAGTAATGAAGAGAGCAGAGCACCTATACAAAAATTAGCAAGAAAAAGCGGAAGAGTGGAAAAATTTAAGTTTTGGAAAACAGAAAGAAGTGGTGAAAAAACTAATAAAGGGAGTAATGGTAAGAGGAGATGGAATAGAGGTGCATTCTGAGTCAGAGTGGACATTTATAGCAATGAATTTGAAATATAGAAGTGTGAAAGAGCTGAGCGTTGAAATTAATATAGGTACAAGACGTATACAACAAATTTTAAGGTTAAATTATTTAGCTCCAAAGATAAAAGAAGACATAGTAAATGGGAGACAACCAAGACATCTCAGGTTAGCTGATTTAAGGGAAATACCGATGTTATGGAGTGAGCAATTGGAAAAGTCTTATGGATTAACGTTTATAAAGGCAATAAAATGAGAGCACTGAAAAACGTATGGGGAGAAAAAACTTGATATCCATTTTCTGATCTTTTAAGGCATGTTACAGAGGTTGTTGTAAAAAGATATATAAGGGCATCTAAAGTTGAGAATGCCATTCTTAACCCATCTCTGACAGTTGTTTTTTTCTTTAACATGCCCAAAGTTTAAAAAAATAAGATTTAAATACAAAAAGGTTGAATGTTTCTTCAGAATGGTGTACAATTATTAATAGTTTTGAAGAGAATTTCTTATGGCTTTGTCAAAGTTTTTAGATCCAAAAAACAATTATGCCTTCGTGCGCATCTTTGGTACTGAGAAAAATAAAGATATTCTCATTCATTTTCTCAACGATGTTCTAAACCTCACTGGTGAAGCTGAAATAAAGAATGTGCAGTTTCTAAGTCCCATTCGAAACCCCGACATTGCCGCTAAAAGTGAGAGTATTGTCGATGTATTATGTAGAGATTCTGCAGGTGTTCAATTTATTTGCGAGAACGACTGGCTTTGAAAAACGCGCACAATACTATGCTGCTGGGGCTTATTTTAGCCAAGCCGGCATAGGTGACAAATATCATGAACTTAAAGAAGTTATCTTCATTGCCATCACTGATTTTGTTCTATTTCCTAATAAATCAGCCTACAAGTCCGATCACGTTACTCTTGATGAGATAACTCACGAACATGACCTGAAGGACTTTAGTTATACTTTCATACAACTACCGAAATTTCCAAAAACAAAAGAGGATCAATTAGAAAGTATAGTCGAAAAATGGATATTTTTCTTTAAGTATGGAAGTAAAACTAGTGAAAAGGATCTAAAAAAAATAGTAGGAAGTGACGAGATTATTGGCAGAGCTTATAATGAGTTGATAGAGTATAATTGGACTAAGGAAGAACGGACTATGTATCAACAAGCTAAGAAAAATGAGGATGACAATGTATCTTGCCTCAAACAGAAATTTAATGAAGGGAAAATTGAAGGAAAAATTGAAGGAAAAATTGAAGGAAAAATTGAAGGAAAAATTGAAGTGGCAAAAAACGTACTTAAAGCTGGCGTATCTGTTAACCTAGTAGCTGAATCTGCTGATCTTCCTAAAGATGAAATTGAACAACTCAAGAAGAAATAGTCTCTCATTGACTAAATAAGTTTTAGACCGCCCATTTTTTTCTGCTATTACTAGCGGTACGTATAGAGGTACGTTCTGAATCAGAGGAAAAAGTTATACCAATGAATTTAAAGAAGAAAGAAAACAAATGCACGGTAGTAGAACCAGAAGGGAAAACAAATAATGCGCTACTGAAAACAGTGGTAAGGGCTCATCTGTGGAAACGTCAACTGGAAGAGGGCAAATATGGAAGTGTGAAAGAGCTGAGCGTTGAAATTAATATAGGTACGAGACGCATACAACAAATTTCAAGGTTGAATTATTTAGCTCCAAAGATAAAAGAAGACATAGTAAATGTGAGACAACCAAGTATTTTGAGGTAAGTTGATTTAAGGGAAATACCGATGCTGTGGAGTGAGCAATTAGAGAGATTTCACGGGTTTAAGCAAGCTGTCTGCCAATAAAGAATTGGATAATTTCTTTAGAGGAATCTATAAATCATTAAACTTTCTGCAATTCTTTAGTCTTACTTATGGAAAGATTAGCACGTTTAACACTCTCACTAAATTGGATAAATTGATTGCAAAAAAATAAGATTTTCAGTAAGTTGGTTGTATAGTTGGCCTTTCATAGGTGCTGTTACTAATAGTTGCACAACTGTTACTATTATCTTCTACATCAAACGGACTTTGACCTTCTTGTGCAAAGTGTTGCATTACTTCTATCTCTAACAATCCCTCTATAACAAGAGCGTATTCACCTCTAATTGGAATAATTCTATTGTAATTCGGTGAAACATCTCGGATATCTTTACCAAAATACTTATTTACATCTGACAAAATTTTCAGTTGTTCAAAGGTAACTTTCTCAGGATCATTAATATCGGTATGTTCTAAGTATAATAAGTGATTTTGCAAAAGCTCTGGATTATCCTTGACATATTGGATTAATCTATCAACTAAACCTTGCAGTAGTGGCTCAATGTTTTCTTTTGTAATAGCATATTTTCGTGCTTCTAGGTTTTGTTCTTCTTCTAAACGATGATCATATTGTGCCATAATTTCAGAGCTAATTTCCTTTATACTACTAATAATTTGGCTCCATGTGCCTTGTATACAAGCACTGCTATCTTCACCATAAGTTGTCGCTGCAATATATCTGTTTTAGGAGAACGAACTCTTTTTGCTCTCTCCAGACTTTTTCTATATCCAAGCTACTGATTTCTTTGAATAACTTATCTATTTTTTCACTATCATCTATACCATTAACAATTCATGTAATTCTTTTTTATTAAATTGTTCCCTGTCGAAAATTCCGCTATTTCCAAGTTCCTTTCTTATCGTGGGTAATTTTTTTCTTTCTAGTTCTGGATTTTGTTCCATAGGAGTAGTTAGCAACTCTTTTTTCTCTTGCAGTGGAATGAGAAATTTATCAATGAGCATTTCCACATAACCTATAGATTCAGGTATAGTAATCTTTGCATCATCCCTTGCGTAATCATACTGCATTCTTGCTGTAGGATATTCCTCATCCATATTCACCGTGGGCGTTCTTTCTTGAATACTTCCGGTTTAGTGCTTGCTCAGCTTTATCAACCACAGCCTTAATAAATTCTTCATCATTCGGTATAGGGCTTTCATGTAATACTCTCTCCATTACAGCTCTCTTCTCGTTGTCAGTTAAACTAAGAAGCCTTAGTTTTATTGAATCTTCCTTATATTCCCTGAATAATTCTATATTTTTCACATAAGAATCTACTACTTGCTCCAGCTGTTCTTTATTGTCTTTTACTGATTCAATCAGCTTTTCAGCAAAAAAATTTATCCGTTTATCCACTGGCCCCAAATGAACAGATTGGTTATTCTGTACAATACGTTGATCATCTCTCCTTTCTTTCATTTCTTCTTCAGGAATCATACCACATTCAAAGGAAAATTTTTGCATCTCAAGGGAGTGAGTAAAAAAATGAGACAGTGTATGGTCTTCTTCATCCCTTGAGTTGATCAGAAAAGGATATTTATCAAGATCGTTCAACAAGAGGACAACCCAATCTACACAGCTTTCCACTGCAAGCTTAAAAAACAGCTTCTTTGTATTATTCTCATCTAGTCTGCTAGCGTTACTATTTTCAGACCATGCTTCTCGCACAAGGTGATAATAAGAATGATATAATATAACATTTTTCTCAGCTTCTGCTAAAGCTTTTTGAGCTTCTAATGTACAGCCATCCAAATAAAGTGAAGTCAAATTCTTAAGATTAGCTAAAGCTTTTGCACCTTGGTTAAAAATACCGTTGTTCTTCAAATTGAGTGAAGTAAGGTTTTTAAGATTGCCGTTAGCTAAGGCCTCTGCACCTTTATCATTAATATTGTTACTAGTTAAAATAAGTGAAGTAAGATTTTCAAGATTACCTCCAGCTAAGGCCTCTGCCCTTCATCACCAATATTGTTATACCTCAAGTCAAGTGAAGTAAGATTTTTAAGATTACCTTTAGCTAATGCCTCTGCACCTTTATCACCAATATTGTTATACTTTAAGTCAAGTGAAGTAAGATTATTAAGATAACCTTCAGCTAAGGCCTCTGCACCTTTATCACCAATACGACAATGCAATAAAGAAAGCTTTGTAATGTGTGTTTTACTTTGTAAAAAGCCTACATAGCAGCTTACATTTTTGATGTTATGTTATTCTGAACCATCATTTTCTTCGATATATTCATAACCCATTTCGCCTTCCGTATTATGCTACTATGTAACGTGTAGAAATTACGTAGTGAGTATACTTATGCTAACACTATAAGTCAACCTCTTTAATGTCAAAAAATATTTTCACAAAAACATAATACAGATTAGCGTCATTAAAATTTTAATTGTTTACTTTTCTAAAAAACATAAAAATAGTACCTACCTTTGTGAGAACAATTTGAACAAAAGCGGCGTTGTGAAAATAAAAAAGCAAAATTGCTGCAACAAAGTTAGGCAAATTAGTTCATATATAAATGTAGCAAAAGTAGGCTAATATAGCTGATTTTGCGGTATAGTAAAATTATTATACAGAAAAGTTTGAACGTATTGTTTGGTAGACCAACGCATTCCAAAAAAACTTCTTCTCACGCTAGCTGGTTTTGGTTGTTGAAAATAGCTAGATTACTTAAATTTTGAATACCAATTAATTTAAAATTAATATAAAACTTATGATAATTTTCTACTTTAAATAGATAAAGCTTTTCTCCCGTTATCCTTCTCAAAATAATCTACCTCTACTGAGAAATTTACTTGATCCAGAGTGCAGGTGTAATGATACATCCGTCACTTTTGTAGTACTTAACAAACTTGCAACTCCCATACGTCCAGTTTCTCTAGCAAGATCTAAAGGTGTTTTGCCATTATTATCTTTAACTTGAGTATTGGCACCTCTATTAATTAGAAACTTTGCAGTGATTTCTTCAAAATACCCATCAACACCAGCAGTATAGTGTAGTGGAGTTAAACCATTTGCATCAATTTCATTAATGCTTATTCCTTTGTTCAAGAATAGCTCTATAACATTAGGGGTTGTGCGTCCTCCTCCGCGAGCGGCAAAATGTGTAGGCTTTTGACCGCCAACAGTTTTAGCATGAATATCAGCCCCTTCATCAATTAGCAGTTTTACAGCCTCCAATTTAGCATGTTTGGCAGCATGATGTAGAGGAGTCAAACAATTTGTATTAGTATCATTAACATTTACTCTTCTACTTAAGAAGCACTTTATAATATTAGCAGCATTAGCAGTTTTGTACCCTCCGTGAGCAGCAAGGTGTATAGACCCTTAATAGTTTTAGCATGAATATAAGCCCCTTTATTAATTAGAAATTCCGCAAGCCTTAAGTGACCGAACTGGACAGCATAGTGTAGTGGGGTTAAACCATTCTCATCGGTATTTTCAATGCTTACTCCATTACTTAAGAACAAATCTATAATATTTATGTGCCCTGCGTAAGCAGCAAGATGTATAGGCTTTTGACCACAAGTATCATTAGCATAAATATTAGCACCTCTATCAATTAGAAATTTTGCCACTTTTATTCTCGGATGCAGCATAGTGTAATGTGGTCCTACCAATTTCATCAGCATCATTAACACTCCCTCCCTTGCTTAATAAGAGCTCCACAACATTTTTATGACCTCCAATGATAGCACTATGTATAGGTTTTTTGCCACCAATTCTATCCTTAAAATTAATGTTAGCTCCTTTACCTATAAGAAACTTTATAGTACCTAACTGACCAAACCTAGCAGCACAGTGTAGTGGTGTTGTATCATCATTGTTAACCTCATCAACGCTTACTCCTTTGCTCAGGAGGAACTCTATAATATTGTTACGACCGAGCTGAGCAGCAAGATGTATAGGCTTATTGCCATTAATATCCCTAACATTAATATCGGCCCCATTTCTAACAAGCTCTTCAACCTCGCTAAGGTTATTTTCTTCCACGGCATTATGCATAAACCCTCCTAAAATATTATACTACTACTGAAATAAAATCTTTCGAGATAAAAAAAATACCATACCAATATCTTTTGCTCCATTTTTTTCACATAAAATTTATTATAAGCTGATGCTCTCATGCTGATTTCTCCTCGATTTTTGTACTTTCTCCGCCAAAGTCTTAGATGTACTAGGGGATTTACTAGGTTTTTCAGACCTTTCAAATACACATGTTCAATAGCATTATGAACTGGATACCCACCAAGTAAACAATTCTCACCTAGTTTTTCTCCACAATTTTTTAATTGCTCTAGCAGATCTTGATTATTTACTTCTACCCTTATTCGACCTTCATTTTGCTTATCAAGATATAATCTAACTTCTAATTCTCCCTGACTGGTAGGGAAAGTTAACACTATATCACTACTATCTGGAAGGTCTGTGTAATTTCTTATACCTTTTTCCGTTATAATTTTCGCCTCACTTTTGCCGATCTTTATTATATCTTTTCTAGATTGTATGTTTCTCTGGTTTGGTACCAAATTTTTTGCTTCATTTGTGACCATCGCAACATTTATTGTGCTATCTTCTGAATATTCTAAGTAAAAAGTAGTGTTATCTATTCTTACATCATTTAGTCTACCATTGGTCGCTCTTTTTGCAGCTTTGATAAATTTATGAGCATTATTCATATAACTTGCATAAATTTCCCCCATATTAGTTCTATGATCTTTAAATTCTAATTCCAGTTCGTTGATTATATCCATACAGTTTCTATTATACAAAATTGCTCCCTTTGAAATCAATTTACATATTATATTACTTGCAGTTTTAGGATTCTTTTTTAACTCGCCAATTCTTTTTATCACATAATCTGCAAAATTATACCAATCACGTAGACCAAGGTCCTGTGGAGAAAAGTCTTTGTTAAAACCTAGTCGCACTCCAGACTTGATGGCCTCATCTACAACTTTTTCTAGTTCGTCCATATCTTGTGCTTCAGATACTCTATTCAAAAATTTATTTAACTTCCTATCTTGGTCTGCTGGTGTTAAGTTTTTCAAGAAAAAACTAGAACACTGCTCTTGTGTGCAAGGATTTACATGATGACATGGTAACCCTGCTTCCAAAAGTAAGTACATTGCTTCTACACCGACAGTTTGATTATGCCAATAAACATATTATAAACATTCTACTGCTTTTAAACTGTCTACTTTTCCAATACTCAAAGCCACTTTCAGGTCTGGGTCATTCTTGTGTTTATTTGAAAACTTTCTCAGGTTGTCAGTAAAGTATTTTGAGTCATTTGGATTCACACGCAAACCTTCACTTAATTGTGCTATTGAATATCACATCATTTAATAGCATGGCAAGCACGCTATATATCTCTTTACTAAGTTCCTTTTGTTTGCAGTTAAAAGGAGCTCTACCATATTGTAAAAACCACCTCCGATTGCAGCCTGTTGTGGAGTTTTTCCTTGTTTATCACATATACTTGGATTAGCACCTCCCCGAAGTAGTGAGCTTACACTCTTACTATTACCACTAGCAGCAGCATAGTGCGAAGGCGTCTCATCTTCGATGTTTGTTGTGTTGGGATCTGCTCCTGCTGCCAAGAGCAAACTTACAGCTTGATCTTCCTGATTGCGACCTACTTCATATATATGAGCCCCTGAAACTGCATGAAGTACTGTTGAATCAGATTCTCCCCTTTTAAGGTTAAGAACAACTTTTAGAACCGGATTGCTTTTATTATTTTCCAAAAATTCTTCAAGCTGATCAACACTACCATTATCATAATCAAAGGGAACACTTTCATCATACCAGTCTAGATAATTTAAAATATTTAGCAGCTCTTTGTTTAACTTCTCTTCACTTTCTGTAAGATAATGATCTTCCATAAACCAAACGCAAACTTGTTGGTGGTGCTTTATTCTCAAATGTCGGCACAATCATTTGAGTATACCAAGGATCACCCTTACCCACTTCCTCACCTACTTCTTTCAACATTTCTTCTATATCACTTTCTAAGTATCCTCACTTTCTCAAGGTTTCTACCGGATCATTACACAGAACTTGTGGTAGATGTTCCGATTTAATTAACTCATATTCATCATCAAATGGTTCATCTGTTTCCTTCTTTTATTGTTTCTAACCTTTGCTTGAATTTGAAAAAATGTTCTTTCAACTCTGTAGAAGCCATACCATTCCCTAGCCAAAACAGATAATATATTATGTAGAATATATAATATAAGTCAAGCTAATTTGTATATAATATTTTTATTGTTTTGCAATGTTTGAGTTTTCAAAGAAGATCAGCAGTCCACATGCCATATGTGGAAAAAGTATGCCAATTCTGCGTTATGCTGGATTACTATAAAGAAGAGCTTGTTGTGTATACTTAATCATTTGGATGAAGCCTGCAACGTTGTAGAATGCTTAGCAGTAGATATACCAGGAAGTGTACTCTTAACAATAGCCCATTTACCCACATGAGGATCCTTTTGCTTCTCTTTACTAATTTTTTCATTCCATTCCAAATCAAGATAAGTAAGATTTGTAAGCTTACCATCTTTCAATGCTTCACTTAAAGCTTTTACACCTTCAGCACCAATTTCATTCCATCCCAAATCAAGAGAAGTAAGATTTGAAAGCTTGCCATCTTTTAATGCTTCACCTAAAGCTTTTGCACCTTCAGCACCAATTTCATTCCATCCCAAATCAAGAGAAGTAAGATTTGTAAGCTCACCATTTTTTAATGCTCCACTTAAAGCTTTTGCACCTTCAGCACCAATTTCATTCCATCCCAAATGAAGAGAAGTAAGATTTGTGAGCTTACCATCTTTTAATGCTTCACTTAAAGCTTTTGCACCTTCAGCACCAATTTTGCTACCCCTCAAATTAAGCGAAGTAACCTTTGTAAGATTGTCGTTAGCTAAAGCTGTTGCACCTTTATAATCAATTTCATTCCCTATCAAATGAAGAGAAGTAAGATTTGTGAGCTTACCTAATTTTTCCAGATCTTCAGCACCAATTTTATTCCTTACCGCATAAGAAGGATCAAGATCTGGAAGCTTATATAAAACTTTTGCACATTCAACACCAATTTTATTCATCAAATGAGCTGATTCCTTTGCGCTTTTATCATCGATTTTGACCTGTTGTGAACTAAGTTTAGTAATATTTGTTCTATTTTGTGAAAAGCTTACCAATTCACTTATATTCATTTTAGTACCTATTACTATTAAAGAATCACCTCTAACATACTGGTCAAGAGTCATCCCAACATCAAGAGAAGTAAGATTTGGAAACGTACCACTCTTTGATGCTTCACTTAAGGCTTTCGCACCTTTATCACCAATCTTGCTACCCTTTAAATTAAGCGAAGTAAGTTTTGTAAGATTGCCCTTAGCTAACATTTTTGCCTCTTTATCACCAATTGTATCCCATTTCAAATCAAGAGAAGTGAGATTTGTAAGATTGCCCTTGGCTAAAGCTTTTGCACCTTTTGCACGAATTCTGTTCCCTATCAAATAAAGAGAAGTAAGCTTTGTAAGATTCTCGTTAGCTAAAGCTTTTGCACCTTCAGCGCCAATTGTATCATATTTCAAATCAAGAGAAGTAAGATTTGTAAGATTGCCCTTGACTAAAGCTTTTACACTTTTGGCACCAATTGTATTAAGTTCCAAATGAAGAGAAGTAAGGTTTGTAAGCTTAGCTAATTCTCTTGCACCTTCAGCACCAACCCCTGCGCTTTCTAAACTAAGTCTTGTAATATCTGTTCCACTTTGTAGAAAGCTTACTAGCTCGTTTATATTGATTATAGCACTTGATACTACTAAAGCGTTGCCATTCACATATTGGCTAAAATCCTTTTGCTTCTCTTTACTAACTTCTTCAATATCATAACCTACAAACACACCAGCCCCTTGCTGCTTTGCTCTTTGTATAAATTTGTTGAAAGATTCTATAGATACGGACTCTAGGGATAATCTTCTATTTAAAGTATCTCTAGATGGCGTAGTTTCCCATTTTTTATTCTCTATTATATGAAGAGAAGTGAGACTTGTACACTTAGTTAAAGCTTCTGTACCCTCATCACCAATTTTATTCCCTACCAAACTAAGAGAAGCAAGATTTGGAAACGTATCTCTCTTTAATGCTTTCCTTAAAGCGGTTGCACCTATATAACCAATTTTATTCCATTCCAAATGAAGAAAAGTAAGATTTGTAAGATTCCCGTTAGCCAAAGCTTCTGCACCTTCATCACCAATTTTATTCCCTACCAAACTAAGAGAAGTAAGATTTGTGAGATTGCCCTTAGCAAAAGCTTCTGCATCTCTATGATCAATTCAATTCACCATCAAATGGAGAGAAGTAAGATTTGTAAGATTCCCGTAAGCTAAAGTTTTTGCACCTTCAGCACCAATTGTACTCAATTTCAAATGGAGAGAAGTAAGCTTTGTAAGATTGCCGTTAGCTAAAGCTTTTGCACCTATATAACCAATTTCATTCCATCCTGAAGCAAGAAAAATAAGATTTGTAAGATTGCCCTTAGCTAAATCTTTTGCACCTTCATTACCAATTTTATTACATTCCAGATGAAGAAAAGTAAGATTTATAAGATTGCCGTTAGGTAAAGCTCTTGCACCTTCAACACCAATTTCATTCCCTACCAAAGTAAACGAAGTAAGATTTGAAAGCTTAGCTAAAGCTCTTGCACCTATATAACCAATTTTATTCCCTACCAAAGTGAGCGAAGTAAGGTTTGTAAGATTGCCGTTAGCTAAAGCTTCTGCACCTACATTACCAATTTTATTCCATTCCAGATAAAGAAAAGTAAGATTTACAAGATTGCCGTTAGCTGAAGCTTTTGCACCTTCATTACCAATTTTATACCATTTCAGATGAAGAGAAGTAAAATCTATAAGATAAGCATTAGCTAATTCTCTTACACCTTCATCGCCAATATCTGAATTGGCTAGAGAAAGCTTTTTAATGTTTGTATTATTTTGTGAAAAGCTTACCGATCTTTCTATGTCCACTACAGTACCTTTAGCATTTATTCTTAAAGAATCATCTTGAACGAATTGATCAAAACCCATTTTATCCTCACACAACATTACATAATAAATATACTTATATTAATACTATTATTAGGATAGTGAAACCATGAATCAACCACTTTTTTAAAAAATATTTTCAGCAAAAACATTATGCTAATCAGCTTCACAAAAGATTCCATTGTTTACTTTTTCCAAAAATCACAAAAAAGTTAGGATTTGCAAAGCACAGATCTAATTGACAAGGTTTGGAGATATGTCTATTGAACTATTAGTTTTTTATGGTATGCTGCTAAATACAGTGTTTTTTATTAATAGACTAAGGGGTAATTATGCCAAATACTTCAAAATCTTCCTCTTCTTCCAAGGGAGATGAAGCATCTAAGCCGGTCAAAACAAGGCAAAAATCTTCCAAAACATCTGCTAAAGAAACTGGAAGTGAATCTAGAAAAGATTCTGGTAGATGTGAACCACTAGCTGCAAGTTCTATATAAGTGATTGCAGAAGGAAACCATTGGTATGAGTTATCAAAAGAAAAAACAGGTTTTGATATTGATGCAAAAAAGTTGATGGAAGAACATCCAGAGTTGGCTTCCCAAAATAAGTCTGAACTACTAATAAGGCTAGCATGAGAAGTATGTTTGGCTAAAAATACAGAGTATGATCCAAAGAACGAAAATGAAGAACAGAATAATGAATATATAAGATTTGATACGAAAAGGATATTTGCATTATTTGAAGTGGCTAATCCTCTGATAGAGCGATCAGATCGTAAGAGTTTTGTTGAGTTTGTCTGTCGAAAGGGTAACGTGCAGTTATTGGGAATGATTTGTCAAAAGAGATGAAAGGTGTAGGCAGTGATATAGATAGGCAATGCGGATGGAAAGGAACTTTTACTGGTTATTCAAGACTGATAGACTTATTACAATATGTACTTGAGCAACCATGTTCTCCTGAAATAGTGCTGTGTATTGCAGAAAAAATATATGGAAGAGCACATGTTTTGTATAATGGAGGAAAGTACCTTGATATCACCCAAGTTAGAAACATAAAAGTAAGCTTTAGTTACCAAGATTCAGTTATAAAAGAGTTTTTAAAGCAAGCAACTGAATTAGGTTACAAAGATACAGTATCAGTAATGTTAAGTGGTGATATTTATCATTGTATTCGCTTAATGAAATGGAAAGTGTTTCAAGAGAGCCAAGAATTTCGTGAATATGATAAAAGAAACAGTAGCAGATGTAATAAGTTCATGGGTGGAAGATAAACAATATTACAAAGGTTCTGAACAAAATTTATCAGACCAAGGAATAGAGATAGACATGGAGAAAATGAAGAAAGAAGATCTCATATATCAACTAAGATATCTAGGAAAAGAGATAATGAGCAAGAATTACATTATCAAAAAAAAATTAATAAAAGAGCTAGAGGAAATAGGAAAGGAAAAAGGAGAAGTAAGGCTAAGACCTACTGTAGTAGGTGCTTTAATATCGACACTGTTTTTTGAGCATCAAGATAAAGCGATGAAAGGCGAGTCATTTACACTAAAAAACACAATACTGGAGAAGAGTGAAAAAGAAAAGAAACTTAATCAATTAAATCAAAATATAAATAGTGGGGAACCTATAGACGACACAGTATTGGAATTAATCCAATCATTGACCTCAGGTTCTCATTTGTCTGATAACTGATTCTTTAGAGAAGTGTTAGCAAAAGTTTTGAATGAGAATTCAGATAAGCTACAAGCAGTTTGTGCTGCTATATGTAAAGAGCCAATGGAAGAATTGCTAAAGGGTGAGGAAATTCATGAGAATGTGATTGATGTTTTACAGTTTTTTGGTGTGAAAAAGATTTTTCACCAGAAAAAAGTATACCAGGAAATAGTGATGATGCATTAGTTAGGAATTCACAAAGCGTTGAAGAGACTTTAAGCAATAGATCAGAGAAGAGTATTAGTTCATCAAGTCGACAATCATCTGCTGATCATGATCCACAAAGCAGAGTACATTTAATAGAAAGTCTAAATGATTTGAGTGAGGGTGTACAAACGAAAGGTTCTCGTTCTTATAGTCTCTCATCTTCTATAAATGATAAATCAAAGAATACTAGACGATATTCGGCTACTGAAACATCATGGAATGAGGGTAAAAGTGTGGTTGACAATTTCATGTTTCCTTCATTCTCTTCGAAGGAGGCAAAGATAGAGAGAATTGTTGCACGATCGAATCAGTACGGCTCTTGCTTTTGATGATGTATTCTCAAGTACTGCGTTGAGTGGTGGGGGTAAAGAATTACCTTTCCTTGTGCAGAATCTAGACAGACTCCACGATAGTGATGTGTCTCTGGCTGAGCGTTGTAATACGGCAGTAAATGATGTCAAAAAAGGTGACTACAATAAGGCTTGTTCCGTCTTTCAGGATGTATTTAACACAAGAAAAGGTTATCTGGGTTATTAAAATTCATTACTATAATAGCTGGTCATAATTTGGCATTGGTGCTTCACGCACTAGGGCGAATTCAGAAAGCTGAAGAAGTTCTTAGTGAAATGCTTCGCGAGTTAGGCAAGAATAGTAATTATAGTGCAGGAATTATAAAAAATATTAGAGTTATATCAGAAGAAGAACGCTGGGGATCCACTTTCAAGCAATTTGAGGGAAAACAAAAGAAAGCATCTCATTTCTCAGAATCTGTATCAAATAGTTTTCGAGACGCACCAATGATAGATAAAGGTAAGGACAGTTGTGGTTCAAGTTTTAGTACATCTGGTTACACAAGCGATTTTATTATTTTCTCAGATGAGCAGAATATTAGTAAGGGAGATGAAATAGCCAATTCACTGAGTAGCGTATCCGGTAGAACAGAACAAAAGAAAAGCTTAGGTAGTTCACAGCAAAATGTTTCTGAAGCGGCAGGATTGGGTAAGGGTGGTAGAAGAGTAGAAGGATTAAGTTCTTTTTCCTCAACTCAGGGTGGAAGTACATCTGCATCATTTTCGCGTACTAGTGTGCGTACTAGTGAATCAGTCAGTGATGGGCTTACCGCTACAGATATATCTGAATGTACTTTCAAAGGGCAGAAGGTAAAAAACGATAGTAGTGACATGTATCCTTCAAGATCTAGCTCTTGTTCCTCTACTAGTCTAGGTAATTTACAAACAGAAAAGCATACAGCTTCTTCTAAAAGCATATATAGAGAAAGCATGTCCTGATGAAGAAGCTGGATGTCCTGGTAAATTAAGCCCGAAGAGATTTGACAAGTTTATAGCTCAATTCAATAAGGGGGCTGGATGTTGTACTAAATCAATCGATACAACAGATATTACACAATGGAGATGGTACATTAGAGGTTGATGGTTTAGAGCCTCGAAGTTATTTAAGTAATGCTTCTATTCAGAGCCATTTGACTCAGGATAAGGCTAAGATAGTTTAATTTCTCAACTTTTGAATTTCATCTACCGAAAGGCCAGTGATTTCAGCTATAACATCTATAGAGACACCTGCCTTGAGTGAGTTTTTGGCCACTTCAATTTTTTCTTCTTGTCTACCTTTGTGAGTAGCATCATCGAGTTCTTGTTCTAAGATAGCAGCTTCTTTCTATAAATCCTTGACCCTTTCTTCGTATGCTACAAGATCCTTCTCATTCCAATGGAACGTATCGAACTCAAATGCTAGCTTTATTATTGCCTTGAGTAAGTCTTAGCAGCATAAAGTTGAGCGCGTTTTTCAAATCCTTTACCACGAGCGAGTTGCATCTCAATCACGTACCTTGCCCCAGTAGAATCCCTGCACAGAACATCAACAATACTCTGCTTTTCAGAGGCAATTTCAGGATCCATAATGGTGCTAAGGAATTCGACATCTTGTATAGTATTTATTTCAGTAAATCCCAAAATATCATTCAAAAAATGGATAAGGATATTCTTATTTTTTTCAGAACCGAGTGCGTCCAGAGAAGGTGAGTATTGTTGAGTAGGAGATAGACCTACCAGGATAAAAGTCGGAATCCTGTAGCTTGGGTAGCAGCATGGAGGGAAACCAAAATGTTGAAGCCTACCGAAAACATTATCGTAGGATAATTCCGAATTACCAGGCCGTAGCGAAAGCGAATACACAGATTGCCTCGAAAGAAATATTCTGAAGGTCGAGCCATCTTGGTACTGGCGAAGACAGAATAGACAAGACGAATAACGAATGAAACTGTTGGTCTCCTTCAGCGGGGTGTTAGTAACTTTAGGATAGGGAACTCTGGTCGAAAGTTGAATTACGTGAAACATTGAGTGGAGAAGAAGGTGAGACGCAACTTAATGCGAGCCAGGAAAGAGAGGGTTTGGGTGGAAGAAGTGGAGTAGCGAATGGATATACAAAACGCTGGGTCTATATTCAGACTACAGAATAAGGTATTACAAACCGAAAGCATCATCAGTACAATATGTTATAAACTTTGGTAAAGAATCTGCTAGGAAAGCGTAGGGCGGATTCTGCGTTTGACGAGGCGGGAGCTGGAAACGTTAACATGGGAATTTGGATTGAGGCCTATTGTGAAAACAATGGATCAGCCACCAAACCCTAAAGTAGGCGCGCCAGTTCTCAACCCTACAGATTTTCTTAAATGTTAAATCTAATTTCGGATCAAGAAACTTGGAAAGAGCCATAGGAAATCCACTTAAAAAGCAACTGGAGAAGCCCTCCTCATCCCAAGGAGAAATACCTTGGAGAGATAAGTTCTATAACTGAAAAACAGGAAGTGAACCGAAGATGAGAGGGTGGCGGATGGGTGCGTAGTAGTGGAGAATTGAGGTAACGCTCATGGAGCAAGGGCACTCTGCTAGTAGAAATCTTTTAACAAAAGGAAGGTAAAGGTAAAAATGATAGAAATGCCAATAAAATTACAAGACCTGAGAAGAAATCAAAGCGAAAGCAGAACCGGAATGGCGATTCTGGGGAATCTATGTTCACGTCTGCAAGATGGAGACACTGGAAAAAGCATATAAGCTAGCAAAGAAGAGTAATGGGGCACCAGGAATAGATGGGATGACATTCGAATCGATAGAGGCAGAAGGCTTAGAAAAGTATCTTCAACAAATAAGACAAGAACTAATAACCAAGACCTATAGCCCAAATAGGAACCAGAGGAAGGAAATACCAAAATCTGGAGGAAAATTCAGGAAGTTGAACATACCCTGCATCCGGGATAGAATAGTGCAAACAGCACTGAAGCTAATACTTGAACCGATATTCGAATCAGACTTCCAAAAAGGATCATACGGGTATAGACCTAAGCGTAATGCACATGAAGCAGTACAAAAAGTAACGGAAGCAGCAATCAAAGGCAATACAAAAGTAATTGACGTAGATCTGGAATCCTACTTCGACAATGTGCAACATCATATTCTGATGGAAAAGATTGCCAAAAGAATAAATGGACAAAGAAATCACGCGCATGATCAAGCTAATCCTCAAAACAGGAGGTAAACGAGGAATAGCACAGGGATCACCACTTTTGCCACTACTAAGCAATATATACCTGAATGAGGTAGAGAAAAAAGTTGGATAAAGCAAAGAGGTGACCGAAGAAGGAAAGTACCAACTTATGGAATATGCCAGATGGGCAGACGATTTAGTGATACTGATTAGTGAACACCCGAAACGGGAATGGCTAGAAAGAGCAGTATAAAGAAGATTGGAAGAAGAATGAGCCAAACTAGAAGTGAGCGTAAATGAAGAAAAGACAAAAGTCATCAACCTAAAGAAAGGAGAAACATTTAGCTTCCTAGGGTTTGATTTTCAAGAGAATATCACAAGACAAGGAAAGTGGAATGTCAGGAAAACACCGCAGATGAAAGCACGAACAAACCTGCTACGCAAGTTGAAGGAAATATTTTGGCGCTATAAATCGCAACCGATAAAAAGAGTGATACATGACATCAATCCGATATTGAGAGGGTGGGTAAACTACTTTAGGATAGGGAACTGTGGTCGAAAGTTCAATTACGTAAAACATTGAGTGGAGAAGAAGGTAAGACGCAACTTAATGCGAGCCAGGAAAGCAAAGAGAGGGTTTGTGTGGAAGAAGTGGAGTAGCGAATGGATATACAAAACGCTGGGTCTATATTCAGACTACAGAATAAGGTATTACAAACCGAAAGCATCACCAGTACAATATGTTATAAACTTTGGTAAAGAATCTGCTAGGAAAGCGTAGTGCGGATTCTGCGTTTAACGAGGCGGGAGCTGGAAACGTTAACATGGGAATTTGAATTGAGGCCTATTGTGAAAACAATGGATCAGCCACCAAACGCTAAAGTAGGCGCGCCAGTTCTCGACTCCACAGATTTTCTTAAATGTTAAATCTAATTTCGGATCAAGAAACTTGGAAAGAGCCATAGGAAATCCACTTAAAAAGCATTATTAATTATACACAATTCTGAAGAAATGTTCAAGTTTTTTATTTTTTTAAGTTTTGAACTTAAAAACGGCTGTCAGAGATCATCTTAGAATAGCATTTCATACTTTACATTAAGTACATCTTTTTATCAACTCTTCCATAGAGTACCTTAAAAGGCCAGCAAATGGATGCCTTGATTTTAGCATCTGTCAAGGACCATTTTTAACGCTTTTTGGTGCAAGAGCTTTGTGCGAGCGTAAACCTACCATCGAGCTCTCTCACCTTTCATAATAAAGAGCTTGAAGTCAACATTTTCATGGTAAATTTATGCTCACCTATGTAAGTATGTGTAGTTTATTTCTGTTAGCGGCATGGCAAAACGTACTACTATCCCCATAAGATAAGAAATGTGAGAAGCTGGATATTAAAGCGGAAATATACTGTAAAATATTTAGCAAATAAAACAGGTATAGGATACTACACACTACTATGGTATGTACAAGGAAAGTGTGGTATTTCAACTGGAGAATTAAAAAAAATAGCGAATGCTCTAAACGTCAGAAACCTATTTCCTAAACAAAAAGTACTAAGAGAGAATGACTTTGCTAAAGTTAAAGATCAAATGATGTATAATTTTATGGGAAAGTATACGCAAACAAGAGAGCAAGAGTCGCGCAAAGATATCGACGCATTGACTCAATCTATTCGAGCTCGAAAAGAAAGTAATGCGAAGGCAGCAAGAATAAGAATGGCAAGGAATATGCTTAAAGCTGGATTTTCTGCTGACGTTATCCACCAAGCAACCGGTTTATCAGCCGATGAATATGATAACAAAGAGAAAAAACCACCGAAACATCAAAACGAAGGAGAAGAGATAAAAAAGTGGAGAATAATACGAGGATATACACAAGAATATTCAGCAGAAAAGCTGGGTGTATCAAGTTCAAAAATATACCACTGTGAACAAGGGAATGTTGTTATTTTAAGTGAAACGTTATGGGAAATAGCAGAAGAATTATCAAAGGATGCAGAAGATCTGATGCATGAGCCAACAAAAAAAGATTATTATGGAGAAGGAGAAAATGAGCAATTAAGCTGGATGAGAGAATGTAAAAAAATTGACGATCAAGAATTGTTAGATAAACTAGATATATGGATAGAGTTTTATTCCATAGGAGACAGATTTACGAGGAGAAAATTAATGAAACAGAGGGAATTAGAGTGGCAAATAATTTGATTAGAATGGGCTTCTCTATCGATGTGATCCCCCAAGTAACAGGTGTACCTGCTGAAGAAATTGCAACCAATAACTGCTAGTCTTGAAACGGTTTTCATCGCTTAAAAGAAGCCCCATCTGTTAATATCTTTTATATTTTCATAAAAAAATAAACAAAAAAATCGAAAAAATTGACTTGACTCTTGCCGGAAACCACGGTTTCATGCCAACACTACTAAAAAAGCAGTAGTAAACATTTAAAAATTATTAGTAACTAATTTGAGGTCATTTTATGAGTAATAAAAACAAAGAAGAAAATGAATTTATGGAAGAAATAAAGAGAACAAAACAAAGCGGGGGAGGAGAGGCTCTAGTAGATCATGAAATAGTTGTAGTGCTTCTAAGTTCAGTTCATGACAAAGTTCAAGCTCAAGCTATTGCTGGAAAGCTAATGGATACTTGTAAAGGAATAGGAGGAATTTTGGGCCGAGAAATGTATGAGCTAAAACTAATAGAATGGGTAACTGACTCAGCAATTGCAGTGATTGAATATGTTAAGCAAGCTCCAAAGAGGGCACTAAAAGAAGGGTTAAAGAAAGGATCTGTAATGGATGACCAGGAAACGCTCGTAGATTATATGAGGATAAGTATAGACCTCTCAGGGAAAGAAGCTATCCAGATAATATATTTGGATACATAGCACCGCTTGATAGAAGACGAAGTTTATGTTGGTACAATAAATGAAGTACATCTATATGAAAGGACAGTGGTAGAACAAGCACTTGCAATGCAGGCAGCAGCGGTAATATAAGCCCACAACCACCCAGGAGGAAGTTTAGCGCCATCGGAAGAAGATAAAGATATGACGATGAATTCAGCATCAGCGTGTCAATCTATAAACATTGAGCTGTTAGACCTTATTCTGGTAACAGACAAAGGCCACTTCAGCTGTAAGAAAAACGACCTATTGTTATGAAGCTTTTGAAGTAAGTTACAAACTACCACTGCTAAAAAACAGTGGCAGACATTCAAAAAAATACTAGTTACTAATAAAGGTATATCTTATTAGAAATAGGATATATCTTATTAGTAATAAAAACAAAAGTAAAAATAAAAATGAGGGAGCAGTTGCGAAATCATAGCTGTGGGATACCGAAGTTTCAAGATTAAAACACTGAAGTTTTGAGACCAGCCTCTTTTTTATCATAGTAATGCGCAATATATGAGATATTTTATCAAGATATTCATAATAAACCAGCAGCAAAATAATAAAACCTAGAAATAATGGGACATTTTTGTAGCAACAGTTGCAATATATGAGTTATTATTTTATAACACTCATTATATTCACATAACGAGTTAATAATAAAGTAATAAATTGAGCTATAGACTTAAATAGTTCGCAAATAATAGGACTTTGATATGACAGAGGTAAAAAACCAAAAGATTTTAATAAAAAGCAACTAGATAAACTACGTAAAGGAATATTAGCTGCTATGGGAAATAGCACTAATGTGCAACAACCAATTGCTGTAAACAAGGTTAATGAGGCTATGCCTTTCCTTAGTAGAGATAGCCGCGAAAACCAAATCAACTTGGGGAAAGGACTTGATCGTATACATGGCACAAAACCAGCTAAAGATCAAGAAGATTATCCTGAAGGTTTAAATCCATTTGACTCATAGTTGCAAAAGACAAAACTCAGTGCAAAAGGAAGTGAGTGGCTAATCTATTTCAAAAGTGCAATTGTAGCAGCGAAGAGCCCAAGTAAAATGCATGAAGTTTTCGATAAAGCAATAGAAATTGGAATGAGGATGGATGGGTGTTATAAGGAGAGCTGAGTACGTTATGTTGGGCATGCACTCCCATAAATTCAAAAAAAGTGATCAGAAGAAGGTAATGCATAAACTAATGCAAAAGGGAGCAGAGTTTCGTGACCGCCTATTGGAAAATAAACTAATAGGTGAAATTCATGAAGAACTGCAACCAGAAGTTCAGCCACAGATAGAAAGGCAGCTTGAAGAGCGGAAAAAAGCTGGTGAAAAAGCTACTCGAAGTGGAAGCGTAATAGGCATTGAAATAGATAATAAAACAATTATTACGAGATATTCTGAAAAAAGCATAGTAGAGGCTGCAAAAGTACTAGGTATGAGTGGACTAGGAAGCCACATAATGAAAATAAATGATGGTGAAATAGAAATCAGTAGAGAAGAAGGAGGTAGAAGAAACTATACTGATGTGCTCGGTAGTTTTGAAATGAAATTTTCTACAAGTATTGGTGGGCTAGTAATTACAGTGTACCACGACGTAAAAAACTACGACCAAATACAAGTAAGAGTGGCAGATACGGAAATGTTACTAAAACTACAAGCAAAAGACGAGGAAATAGGGAAAAACTGTCTCTTTGGTGTAATAAAAATCGAAGAAGCAGTGAAAAGAGGAAATTTCCCTAGAAGAGGCTTTTTGAGTGAAAAAAAGGATATGGAAGAAAGAGGGGTAGCTAGTGAAACATTGTCTTCATGGCAAGATAAGATAAGTGGAGGTAGTAAAGAATTTTAAGAGGACTTCAAACAACGGGAGGGCTCCTTCATTCACAGCCAACAACATTTCTCCAGGGTGTTTGGCAAATGTCCATGTTTTTTCTCCTGACCGTCACGCCCCGGAAAAATTGAGCTATAGTAAAAAATCTTATATATATGGTTATTTCTGTGAGAAAGAGTGACCACTGGCAACAATAGCGATCATAAGTATACTATTTTAGAAAGATACAAAATAACAGAAAATATAAGAAGCTGGATATTGAAGCAGAAATATACTGAAAAAAATTTTGCAAATAAAACAGGTATAGGATACTACACACTACTATGGTATGTACAAGGAAAGTGTGGTATTTCAACTGGAGAATTAAAAAAAATAGCGAATGCTCTAAACGTCAGAAATCTATTTCCTAAACAAAAAATACTAAGAGAGAATGACTTTGCTAAAGTTAAAGATCAAATGATGTATAATTTTATGGGAAAGTATACGCAAACAAGAGAGCAAGAGTCGCGCAAAGATATCGACGCATTGACTCAATCTATTCGAGCTCGAAAAGAAAGTAATGCGAAGGCAGCAAGAATAAGAATGGCAAGGAATATGCTTAAAGCTGGATTTTCTGCTGACGTTATCCACCAAGCAACCGGTTTATCAGCCGATGAATATGATAACAAAGAGAACAAACCACCGAAACATCAAAACGAAGGAGAAGAGATAAAAAAGTGGAGAATAATACGAGGATATACACAAGAATATTCAGCAGAAAAGCTGGGTGTATCAAGTTCAAAAATATACCACTGTGAACAAGGGAATGTTACTATTTCAGGTGAAACATTATGAGAAATAGCAGAAGAATTATCAATGATAGACCTAGCTGGTGAAAAAGCTACTCGAAGTGGAAGCGTAATAGGCATTGAAATAGATAATAAAACAATTATTACGAGATATTCTGAAAAAAGCATAGTAGAGGCTGCAAAAGTACTAGGTATGAGTGGACTAGGAAGCCACATAATGAAAATAAATGATGGTGAAATAGAAATCAGTAGAGAAGAAGGAGGTAGAAGAAACTATACTGATGTGCTCGGTAGTTTTGAAATGAAATTTTCTACAAGTATTGGTGGGCTAGTAATTACAGTGTACCACGACGTAAAAAACTACGACCAAATACAAGTAAGAGTGGCAGATACGGAAATGTTACTAAAACTACAAGCAAAAGACGAGGAAATAGGGAAAAACTGTCTCTTTGGTGTAATAAAAATCGAAGAAGCAGTGGAAAGGGGAAATTTCCCTAGAAGAGGCTTTTTGAGTGAAAAAAAGGATATGGAAGAAAGAGGGGTAGCTAGTGAAACATTGTCTTCATGGCAAGATAAGATAAGTGGAGGTAGTAAAGAATTTTAAGAGGACTTCAAACAACGGGAGGGCTCCTTCATTCACAGCCAACAACATTTCTCCAGGGTGTTTGGCAAATGTCCATGTTTTTTCTCCTGACCGTCACGCCCCGGAAAAATTGAGCTATAGTAAAAAATCTTATATATATGGTTATTTCTGTGAGAAAGAGTGACCACTGGCAACAATAGCGATCATAAGTATACTATTTTAGAAAGATACAAAATAACAGAAAATATAAGAAGCTGGATATTGAAGCAGAAATATACTGAAAAAAATTTTGCAAATAAAACAGGTATAGGATACTACACACTACTTAGGTATGTACAAGGAAAGTGTGCTATTACAACTGAAGAATTAAAAAACATAGCGGATGCGCTAGACGTCAGAAGCCTATTTTCTAAACAAAAAGTATTAAGAGAGAATGGTTTTGGTAAGAACAAAGACCAAATGATGTATAATTTCATGGGAAAGTACACACAAACAAGAGAGCGAGAGTCACGCAAAGCAATCTACGCATTGACTCAGTCTATTCGAGCTCAAAAAGAAAGTAATGCAAAGGCAGCAAGAATAAGAATGGCAAGGAATATGCTTAAAGCTGGATTTTTTGCTGACGTTATCTACCAAGCAACCGGTTTATCAGCCGATGAATATAATAACAAAGAGAACAAACCACCAAAACATCAAAACGAAGAAGAAGAGATAAAAAAGTGGAGAATAATACGAGGATATACACAAGAATATTTAGCAGGAAAGCTGGGTGTATCAAGTTCAAAAATATACCACTGCGAACAAGGGAATGTTACTATTTCAGGTGAAACATTATGAGAAATAGCAGAAGAATTATCAATGATAGACCTAATACATGAACCAACAAAAAAAGATTATTATGATGAAGGAGAAAATGAGCAATTAAGTTGGATGAGAGAGTGTAAAAAAGTTGACGATCAAGAATCATTAGATGAACTGGATGTCTGAGTAGAATTTCATCCCAAAGAAGGCAAATTCACAAAGAAAATCTACTTATGTTAGGAATTTCTATCGATGCCATTTCCCAACTAACCGGCTTATCCACTGAAGCAATTGCACAACTTGAAATTCCAGATAGATAGAGTTGAGATTAAGGTTTTCCTCTCATGATTAATTTAATAAAATCCTCTCCGGTTAAGATTTTAACACCAAGTTCCACAGCCTTCTTATATTTTGACCCAGGTTTTTTGCCGACAACCAAGTAATCCGTTTTAGGTGATACACTTGAGCTAACTTTCATACCTGAAGATTCGGCTTCTGCTTGTAATTCCTTTCTCTCTCTTGACAACTTGCCATTAAAAACTACTATTTTACCGCTGAGCGGGGAATTGCTAACATTTGCAACAATAGGCAAAATAGTCAACTGATTAGCAAGATCATCTATCATTTCAACATTATCCTCATCAGAGAAAAACCACTCTATGGAATCTATAATCTTTTCGCCCACACCGATTATGCTAATTAAGGATTAATCAGGAGCTTCCTTATCGTAAGGTAATTGAGCCATCCAATTTTCATATGGGCCATAATGTTTTGCTAGTAATTTTGCTACGTGTGGCCGGCGTATCGAATCCCCAGAGAAGATATAAATCTGTCAAGGGTTATTGTTTTTCTACTATTGATAGAATTCAATAAATTAGATATTGATTTCTCACCCCACCCTTCTTGTTCACTTAAGTTGAAATTTTTGAGTTTTTCTTCCAGATCAAAAATATCAGATATTGTCCTTATCAAACCAAGGTCATAAAAGAACTCCACTTGTTCACCACCAAAACCTTTAATGTCAAGAACTTCCACAAAATGTTTTAACTTTCCTATTTGTTGTGCTGGACAAACGTTTCCTTCAGAACATCTTGCTGCAGCTTCATGTTTATCTACTATACTTCCGCATTCTGGGCAAGTATCAGGAAACACAAACTTTGGTGCATTTCGAGAACGAGCATTTTTGTCTACTGCTTCAATCTTAGGAATAATATCGCCTGCACGTTCCACTTCTATATTGCATTATTCCATTTATTGAATAAAGTGAACAAAGGAAAAGTTAACGCACAAAGCGAAATATCCGAAAAATCTATGTTTTTCATTGACATTTCTGAAGCTGAAATTGCCGCTGTGGTGCAAAAATTAAAAAATAAAAATAGTGCAGGGTGGGATGGATTATCGCCATGTATTGTCAATCAAATACTGTCAGAGATTAGGCAGCCTCTTCTAAAATTGTTCAACAGCTGTGTAAAGCAGGGGGTCTTTCCGAACGCCTGGAAGATCGCCCTCGTCATCCCAATTTACAAAAAGGGTGACAAAAATGATCTCAACAATTACAGGCCTATAAGCTTAATTCCGACAATTGCAAAAATTTTTGAAACTATTCTAGCCAATCGCCTATCAAGTTTTCTTAAAAGTACACAATTCTTCAACAATTTTCAGCATGGTTTTCTAAAAGGAAGGTCCACACACACGGCTCTGTTTGCCTTTGTTCAGCAACTTTACAATGCCCTAGACAAGGGAAATATAGTGGTTGGCCTTTTTCTCGATTTATCGAAAACGTTCGATGTCATTAACCGGAAAATTTTATTACAAAAATTGCACGCAGCAGGCATCAGATCAAATGTGCACGATTTATGTGTAAGTTACCTTTCCAACAGAGGTCAAAAAGTTATTATAAAAAATGACAACGAATGCTATGAATCGGAAATAAAGGATATGCTGACTGGCGTGCCACAGGGCAGCGTGCTTGGACCATTATTTTTCCTAGTGTATATAAACAATCTATCCTCAAACAATTCCACAAACTTTAATATTGTAAACTATGCCGATGATAGTAACGTTTCAATAAAAGCCAAAGAAATCGCTGATATTACAAGCCACGGGAATGACTGGGACAAGGTCAAGGATTGGTTTAATTCTAATCAATTAATTCTGAACGAGTCTAAAACATCATGTGTAATCTTTAAAACACGACAATCAAATGTAGAATCTCCACCTACCTTGACACTGTCTCAGACGGACCTGGAGGTTTGCAAAAAAACAAAAATGTTAGGTGTCACGTTAGATGAGCACTTAAGTTGGGATGACGAGGTTGCTTCTCTAGGCTCTAGGTTGAACAAGACATGCTACGCACTCAGAGTGCTAAGAAATAATTTTAATTTAGACATACTAAAAACTATATACTATGCGAATTTCTTTTCTGTCATGAAATATAGTATTTTACTATGGGGAGGAACTTCCCATATTGAAGAAATCTTCAAAATCCAAAAACGAGCTGTCAGAATAATGACACGTCAAAAACATGACGAAACTTGCAGGGGTACTTTCAAAAAGCTTAACCTTCTCACGGTGTATGGGGCTTACATTTTTGAATGTCTTATGTTTTTAAAAGTACATGATAAATCTTCTTTTGCAAACGATAAAATAGTACATCGATCTGAGACAAGAAACGTAAACAAAAGTTACAGATATCCCTCTCACAATCTTAGCTTGACTGAATGTGGGACACATTATGGAGCAATTAAATTTTTTAACGTGCTTCCCGCTGAGTTTCGCGAAGGATCCCTTGCCATAGCTAAATTTAGAAATGGCATTTTAAAAATTTTGTGTGAGTGCGAACCATACTCTCTTCTAGAATATGATGGCTACGCACGCAACATGTAAAATTATGTATCTTATCTTTTTTTTATTTAATTAGTTCTTACTTATAATATAAAATATGTACTAGTAATGATGTATGCATGACTTTTATACACTTGTCATAATGCATGCACATTTTTCCCTTCCCTTTGACTGTATCTCTAATACAAAAATGTTTGTTTTCTTTTCTTTTGAACTACATATTGTATCTTTTGAGATCAATAAACTAAACTAAACTACGACATCTCCTTCTCTTATGTCTTTACGCTTAATTTCATCTTGATTGTACAGATTTGCTCTAGTAATGATCACACCACCTACATTTATCGGAGCTAATTTAGCAACAGGATTCAATTTGCCCGTTTTGCCTACTTGTATTAATATTTCAACTATCTTAGTTTTTCCTTGAGCTGCTGGAAATTTATGAGCTATGTTCCAACGTGGTGCCTTGTTAGTGCTTCCAAGACGTTCTTGCAATTGTAAGTTATTGATTTTATGCACGACCCCATCAATATCATTACCTAATTCATGACGATTATCATAAATCCTGTTATAAAACCCCAGCATCTCGTCCACATTGTTTGCTAAGCATTGGTGCTCATTTACACAGAACCCTAGCTTTTTCAGTTTATTTAATACTTCAGATTGGGTATTCTCTGTTCCACCAATTAAAGAATATGCGAAATACCTAAGTGGCCTACTAGCGGTAACATTTGGATCCAATTGCCTTAATGAACCTGACGCTGTGTTGCGTGGATTTGAAAATTGATTATCCTTATTTAATTTTGAAAAATCGTAATTTCCTATGTAGACTTCTCCCCTGACCTCTGATCTGCCTTCTACACCAGGTAAAACTTTAGGTAATCCTTCTATAGTTGCAACATTTTGTGTAACATCATCACCATAGAAACCGTTCCCACGAGTCGAACTCTTAATAAACATACCATTTTCGTAAATTGCAGAAAACGACAACCCATCAATTTTTGGCTCACATATAACTCATGTATATTCAGAAGTTTTTCAAGCAGCTCTTCAATTTCATCTCGTCCATGAGCCTTGTCCAACGAGAGCATTGGTATCCACCTCTAAAAATCTTCTACCAGGCGCAGTACCAACGGTTTGAATATCTGCTTTTCTCACCAGTTCATCGTATTCTGCATCAGTGATTTCTGGTTTGTTTTTCCGATAGTATAGCTCGTTGAGGTGTTATTTCCTTTTGTAGTTTTAATGTATTTTCAGTCATAATTTTACCTCAACCACTCTTTCAGTATACAGCGTCAATCGTGAATCAATTATTAATTTGCGCACTCGTTATACTAGAGCTTTACAAGTAAAACTTTTAATTAACCGCTACTTTGTATTCAATATATAATATTTGAATAGAAACAGAAACATATTCAATTAGTAGAGGTCTCTGCTCGCTTCAACACCAGCTACTCAAGTATGCGAATTGGTTAATAGTAAAGTTTTAATAAAACTCAATAATACTGTATTATATATTTGTCCTGCAATTGTGTGAAGAATGACCACTACCGAAAAGGAAGTTGCTGCTGGCTCTCTAGGTTACCAAATGATTCGAGAGATAAAAAAATTGAGGGTATTAAGAGGATACTCTCAGGCAGAGCTAGCAAAGAAAGTTGGTTTATCAAAGTCACAAATGGCAAAGTATGAGCAAGGGGTATACAGCATTTCACCTGAAGAGGCAGAAGAGATGGCTAGAGTATTATCGGTTGAATTTGAGGATTAACTTCCTTAGTCAACAGATTATGTAAGTAGCGAAGATGAGAAAATGTTAAGCATAGTGCAAAACTTCAAAAAAATTAGGGACCAAGAATTTCGCAGTGTGTTTTGTTCATTAGTAAAACTTTTGTCAGAAGGAATTGAAATGGGCAAAACTGATACAAAGTCTATAAAATACAAAATGGGACAAAAGGCAAAAGATTGGCGTTAGTAAGAGCATATACTCAGTTGGAGTTAGCAAACAAAGCCGAGCTATCAATTCAACAAATAAACAGGTATGAACGAGGTATAGATTATATGTTCTTTGAAATGGTACCTGGAATGGCAAAAGCATTATCAGTAAACTATGGAGTGCTACTGCCAAAATCAAAAGAAGATACTTATTATGAAGATGAAGATAGTAAAGTGGAAATGAATCTGATGAGAGAATGTAAAAAAATTGAAGATCAAAGATTAAAGGACTTATTGTGTGTGTTTTTGTCCGAGGTGATAAAAATTAACGAAGAAGGTTGAAATAAAATTTTTATAGACAGGGTATATCTTTATAGACATTTGTATATGATATTTTTTTACGTATGGCTTTAATATCTAGGAGCTAAGAGTGGAAAAACTACAGAAAATAATAAGAGCTATAAAAGGTGTATCTATAGAGTGATACATTATATGAATTGTATAAAGCTGTTTCAAGCAAAGATTTGGAAAAAATAAAGTCATTGGTAGAAAGTGGTTAATGAATGTAGCAGTAACACCTCTGCACAACGCTATAATGTTGGCTGTTGTCAAACTTTTTATAAAGAATAAAAAAGGCATACGATTTGTCTAAAGATAAAGCTTCAGTGCAAAGCCAGCGAAAGAGAAACAAACAGGGATCCCGATATAACCGCATGTAATTCAGGAAGCCGACAACAATGGGAAACTTTCGGAGCTACTTCCCTTATACTTACCCTGGGTTGAAGATTGAGCTTTCACAAACAGCTCCCAATATCCCTTCTGATCGCCTTCTTCCTTTATCAATCGTGCCAAACGCTGCATCAATTCATTATTGAGTATAGCCTTTTTTGTCCATTTGCCCACTGGTTTTGCAATAGCAACTATTTCCGGATTCTCTTTATAAACCTGGATGTCGTCAAAGTTATATTCTATTTTCTTTTCAATCTCTCTCAATGAAGCATTTCTGACGAGATTTTTGTATATTCTTCTGAAAAAGAGAAATATTTTAATAGCAATAATTAATATTATACCGTATATAACGATTTGCTCGTAGGACATCCTCTCTACTCTAAAATGATTCCATGAAGCAGAAGCAATGCTACAATTTTCTGTTTCGATTTTTCACAGCGTTTTCCAGTGCTGTATAACCTTCTTCAGAGTTATAAATACATTTCAGATGAGCGTTTACCTTCCTATCTAATAATAACACGACAATTTCTCCATTGCCTTTCATAACAGCAAGGTGCAGAGGAGTACAACTATCTCTTCCGATTTCGTTAATATCTGCTCTATTTTGCAATATATATATATTTTTAATTTCGAGAAAAGCGTCCCCTTTGATCAGCAGTACCAACGTTACTGTGTCAGCATATTTTACAGCCATGTGAAGAGGAGATTCACCAAGACGATTCTGGAATTGATATCTGCACCGCATTGTAACAACTTTTGCATAACATCAAGGTGCTTATACTTTATTGAATAATGCAAAGGATTGTCGCCATCGATATTCTGAGCATTAACATTTTTGCTCATAACTACAGCAACCTCTGCTATTGCTGTGGATTCATATTGAGAGGCAACGTGAAATACTGTATTGCCCTTTTTATTCACGGCATCAACGTTAGCATCATATTCCACAAGGAATAGAAATAAGTTGTAAAGATTGCGTTTTGCAAAGAAATGTAAAATTTTAGTACCAAGTGCGTCCAGAGAAGGTGAGTATTGTTCAGTAGGACCTACCAGGATAAAAGTCGGAATCCTGACGCTTGGGTAGCTGTATGGAGGGGAACCAAAATGTTGAAGCCTACCGACAACACTATCGTAGGATAATGGCGAATTACCAGGCCGTAGCGAAAGCGAATACACAGATTGCCTCGAAAGAAATATTCTTAAGGTCGAGCCATCTTGGTACTGGCGAAGACAGAATAGACCAGACGAAAAACGAATGAAACGATTGGTCTACTTCAGCGGGGTGTTAGTAACGGCATGGCAATGAGGACATACAAAGCAACTGGAGAAGCCCTCCTCATCCCAAGGAGAAACACCTTGGAGAGATAGGTTCTATAACTGGAAAACAGGGAGTGAACCGAAGATGAGAGGGTGGCGGATGGGTGCGTAGTAGTGGAAAAGTGAGGTGACGCTCATGGAGCAAAGGCACCCTGCTAGTAGAAATCTTTCAACAAAAGGAAAATAAAGGTAAAAATTATAAAAATGCCAATAAAATAACAAGATCTGAGAAGAAATCAAAGCGAAAGCAGAACCGGAATGGCGATTCTGGGGAATCTATTGTAATAATCCAAGGGATTATTCATTTTTCACGATTGAATCAAAGTAGCGTAAGCAGGAGAATACTCCCGAATATATAAGTTACTCTAAGTAAACCAGGAATACTAGACACATGAAAGTACAACTCAAATCGTTCCGTAGCATGTAGTTCCGTCCTTACGGGCATTCCAAAATCTAAAATTCTAAATTCCTGACAGGAACAGACTACACATAGACATCCTAGATTCAACAATTAGAGTTTTATTCAGATTAAAATGATGGAGTTCCAGTCTGGCGACAGAAATCCGCCATCCGATACCTTTTACAAGTCGTACGTGATTTTTAAGGATTAGGGCATTCAAAGTACAAATCTGTAGAATTGCACTTAATCACAGGCGGCAATTAGAACCGCTGACTAAGCAGTGTTGGAGAAATCATTTTTTGTGGTCACTCACTGCCCCTCGATGTGGGAAAACAGGCAACTCTAAATAGAGATTTGTGTATTAGTGCAAAGTACAACGTGGTACAACCAACTTCATTGGTCCGTTTGAATTTTATGTTAGCCGGTAGGGAAGCCAATTTCGGGGGGAGCCGAATTATGAAAATGAAAACTCTTAGGAAGAAGGGCAGTTCCTGTGTCGCATCTTGCTGGGTAACCTCACTTCCTTGTACATATAGCTCCATCTCTCTCAAAGCCAGATTCATTAATTCTTTTAATTGATATTTTTAACTTAGTCATTTGATTGTTTTTTTTTGCATTACAAGTTACAAGATTTCTATTTTTACATCTATATTTTCTCTTTTGTTTATTACTCAAAGTAAATTAATTCATTCGAATCAATTTTTATCATTCTTAAAGTACTTTCATTCACCTTAAATAATTCCAAGTATCAGTTTCAAGAGAACTTACATTTTACTTTAATATCATTTGCTATTTAGTGAATATTGTTTGGTAATTAGAATCTAAAATAACCTGTAAAAGAAATCGTGGAGAACGTCATTGGTAACTTGATGATAAAAATCTAAAGTAATTTGATATTTTGGAGAATTTGTTTCCTTTAACGATCAAACTATTAGATCTGGGTGCGAGAGAGAACTAGCTCCGGGGTATAATTTATAAATTAACAAAAAGACGTCGTGTAATACATTTTGTGTAAGCCGTGAAGTGTGAGCTCAAGTGTCCAAAGTTTACTCTGTGGATTGAGGATTAAATACTGAGTCAGGGTAAGTCTTTAGAGAAAGCTGTTTAGTCTGTGTTCAAGCTAAAAATTCTGAGGTCATCACCCCCCTTTCTCGTTTTTGTGTTGGTATATAGAGGACTGTAACCATTAATAGAGTATTTTAAATTAATAGAAGTGTATTGATCCATCTGCCGAATTTCTCATATTTTGTAGTACATATATGGGACCTACTTAGGATAGGTATAATTGAAATTAGAGTTATTGTAAGTGTAGAGTCAAATACATAATTATCTGGGGAAAGATCATTATTTAAAAATTGCTATAAGGGTATTTTAATTGGAATTTGAAGGGTTCTAAAAACCCCTAGTGAGACCCTGATCTTAAAGGACAGGGAGTGTCAGCCATCAGCGGCGAATTTTAAGAGAAAGAGTTCGAGTTTATCTTGGAAACTAGTGTTCCTTTATATTGATTATCTTGTTGTATCAATTACTTGATCTACATATACATAGCGAACCAGGTAGTTGTGGACAAGGCAACAGGGCTATTTATTTAGAGAGTCACCCTTCTGGAATCTCAACCTTACTATCAGTGGCCCCTCTGGTCCACTTTATAACCTTAGTTACTCCATCAGAGTGGTATAGATCATTTTGAGTCACGTGACTTTGACAGAGCGGCCATTTTGTCGGTAGGGCATACAAGGGCGCGTCTGCCATAAGGTTTTCATTGTTATCTGCAGTTTTGAGGTGTTTACTTCGAGTTTTTAGTGTGTGTATTGCGTTTTTTATAAACTTTTTCTACAATATGGCTTGGAGTGAATACTACTTATCTCTCAAAGGAGACGTGAAATCGCGTTACGAGTCTAAACTTGGAATTATAGACAATGTTGATCCCTATTCTCTTGGTGCAAGTGAACTGGCCAGCAATTTAAGTTTTTTACCAACTGTGAGCATTATGGACATGGTGAATTACTTAATTTTAACTCATAGTTTCTATACTGGACAACAGTTGAAGGCCTACAAGTCCCTACAGGCTTACAAGTATTATGAGGCTGGATTTGTTGTTGACGTATTGGCCAAGAGAATAAATGAAAATTTTGTTGTAGTTGGCAAGGTAAGCTTTTTTATTCCAATGAAGTTAAACTCACAAGCTATTATAATTAGCAAAAAATGTTCTGTGACACCCAAGATGACCTTTATTAATTTCCTCTTCTGTTGGTTTAGGTGAAACATTCCCAAAGAACACGGGAAAACCCCCTGCATGTATGGGTCATCATCTTACCGGACGGAGCTGTATCCTGTGGGCATTGTACCTGTATGGCAGGCTTGAGCGAAGTTTGCAGCCATGTGGCAGCAATTTTATTCTATTTACAAGCCCGTCCAAGCAACGAAGAGGTGTCTTGCACAGAAACCCTAGCTCGGTGGCCAGTACCGTCTACCAAAACCGTTGACATGGTAAGGATCCGAGACATGGACTGGACTAGGAAACCAAAACCAGTGGTGTTACCCCAAGGTGGAGTACCAGCCTTAGAAGGTGAGGAGTTGGTGACATTTATCCGAGGTTTTGAAAAATTCGATATTACACCAGCAATTGCCAGAGTATATGAGCCATTTGTATCTGAAATGTACCAGCCCCCAAAAAGTTTACCCAATGGTTTGGAGACTCTTTTTAGTGACGATTTCAGAGAGTATACATACAAAGAACTTGTAGCACAACCCATTGATTTTACTATAAGCGAAGAGCACATCAAAGAAATAGAATCTGCAACCCGAGAGCAAGCTCAAAACAATATTTGGTTTAAATATAGGGCTGGTAGAATAACTGCATCCAAATTTAAAACTGCATGCAGGGCTAAATTGGAGAAGCCTCCTTTATCTCTCATAAAAGGTGTATGTTATCCTCAGAAGGTGATATTTAAGTCAAAACAAACTTCATATGGCATAAAATATGAAAAAACCGCTTTGGAAGACTATTTAAGTGAAGTTAAGAAGTACCACGAAGGAATGTCACTAAAACCTGCTGGGTTCTTCATTTCACATGAACATCCAGAGTTAGGTGCTTCTCCGGACGGAATTGTACAATGTGAATGTTGTGGTTTGGGATGTGTTGAGGTGAAGTGCCCCTACTTGCTGAAAGAGTTGAGTATTTCAGATTTTGCAAAGAAGAAAAATACATGTTTAGTGTATCATAATGATGATGAATTTTCTCTAGATAAAAACCATTTATATTTCTATCAAATGCAATTACAAATGTTCATCACAAAGACTAAATATTGTGATTTTGTTATTTGGTCAAAAGAATGTTTATTTATTGACAGAGTGGGTTTTAATGAGGAGTTTTTTAATGAATGTTTGAGGAAATCATTAGATTTTCATAAATTTGTCATTAAGCCTGAATTGCTTGCAAGATTTTTTACCACCAAATGTGGTGTGGAAAAGGTTGAGACATGGTGCATCTGCAAAACACCTGATGATGGTCGACATATGTTAAGTTGCGATAATGATGACTGTGAAATAGGTTGGTTCCATTTCAATTGCATTGGAATAATGGAGGAACCACAAAACGCCTGGTTTTGTGATACTTGCCAGTAAATAGGAGTTTTTTTCAGGATTTTTTGGTGTACGAGTTAGATTTTAAGTTAAGTAAAAGTGTCCTTCAATAGAATAGAATAGAATAGAACACGGATTTATTTTCAGGAATGACAATCACAGTGACATTACATCTAAAAACATATCTTATCACAGTAACTGAAATTAAAGAAAATAGTGTCAGGTACAGTTGATTGAATCAATATAAGAATTTTATAAGTATGTTTATAAATAAAATGTATAAAGTTGTATTTAAAATAGACAAAAATAGACAAATAGACAAATAGAAAAGTAGACAAAGTAAACATTTATTTTATTTCCATTGCAGGCTATCTTCCTCAGAGTATCTACTTTTCCAAATATTCTTTAATAGAGTATGGTTCCAGATCCACAATAATATTTATTATAAGTCTCTTGAGTACTTTTATGTTAACTTCTTGTTTGATTGGATGGGGCCAAGTCAATTGAAGGATAATCGAATGCTTAACTGCCAAAAGGGTACTTTGACTTTGTCGATGTCATAATATCATCTTGGATAGGTGAAAAATTAAAAACTGATTCGTTTTTTGCAATACATCTTTTTATTTAAAAGTTTTAACTTCCAAGCATTTTGGCATAACAATAATGATCAGTAATTAAATGGATAAATGCCCATTATACATTTTATAAAAATCACACATAATAAATTGTCATTACAAAAATACAAAGTCTATAATTAAAAATATTTCATGTTTAGCAAACAAGGTGAATAGCACTAAACCTGTTTAAAATAAAATTAGGGACTTTTTTAATTCATGGGGATAACAGAAGGGCATAAATTGAGAAAGGCACCACATACAACTATAATCTTATCTAAAGCACTTAAATCATCTCTAGATGCTGATAACATGCTTATAGGAATGGGACCTTGACAAATTTTGAATTTCCTCTTAAGCAAGCCTATTATTCGTTCCACATGAATTCTTACATTTGCAATCTTACGGGTGCTTTCTATATCAGCAGGGTCAAGTTGATTTTTTCCTTTTGTGAAGGCTGGAATTTCCAGGTGTCCTCTTAGAGTTTCAACAGAGTCTCTTATCAAAAATCCTCTATCAGCTAATATTACATCTCCAGGCACAATTAAATTTAAGAATCCACAGTTTTCTGTCAAAAACTTATCACTTGTTCGGCCGCCCCAGGCTTCTGAGATATATGATATTGTTCCTTGAGGAGTGATCCCAATTAAAAACTTAACAGTCTCATGATGTTTGTAATTAGACCAACAACGAGCTGCATTTAACATACCAGATGGTGTTTCTGTATATATTTCAAAGCAGTCAATTATTACTGCTACACGATCACCAAAATTTTCTTTGAAGCAATCAGGCATACTTTTTTTTAATATCTCTCTATCTGGCCAAAATATAAGTTTTTGGTACCTAGCATAGAGTACATCAATACACTTGTAAAATGATTCTGATGCAGTTGATGGAGCTATAGCAAATCGGTAAGACAAATACTTGAATGGCAAGTTGTGCCTCAATTTCATTAATGTCAAAATAAATTGATAAAACGGAGATAG